>OX276351.1:27429265-28029265 GCA_946251885.1 Cosmia pyralina
TCCGCATCGGTGTCACTGCGGTGACGCTGTCGACAGTCTCGGGCACCATGGCTTGTCCTGCTACAGGAGCGCAGGTCGCATAGCACGGCACGTCAGCATCAACGACATTATTCGTCGAGCTCTTGTTACCGCCGGCGTACCAGCGGTATTAGAACCAAACGGCTTGGTACGTGACGATGGGAAGAGACCAGATGGCATGACGTTGTTGCCTTGGAAGATGGGTAGGCCTCTGGTGTGGGACGCAACTTGTGTCGACACCCTTGCGCCATCTCATGTTCCAAGCACGACGTGCTGTGCTGGCGCCGCTGCTGCGGCTGCTGAGACCCTCAAGCGGCGCAAATACTGTAACCTTATAGGTAACTACAGTTTTGAGCCGTTTGGGGTCGAAACGCTCGGGTCATGGGGCCCGAGTGCGCGTCTACTTTTTAAGGAAATTTCTCGCCGACTGGTCGAGGCTTCACGTGACCAGAGGGCTGGCTCGTTCTTTGGCCAAAGAATTAGCATTGCCATTCAACGTGGCAATGCTGCCAGTCTTCTGGGCACGTTTCCGGATGACATCGATGCGGACGAATACTTCGACGCCTAAGTGTCCTTTTGTTTTGTATTTATTTGTATAGTTAGTTAGTTAGTCATTTACGTTAAAAAATATTTCTATTGTTTGATAAGTTTGTTGAATAAATGTTCTATACCTATAGATTAAATAAATAAAAATATACATAAATAAGGTTACTATGTTACCTTGCTTGTTAAAAAAAATTAGTCTATTTAAAAGTAAAATAATATGTTTAATTAATTATTGTATGCAGTGGTAAAAATCAATGTAAATCTCGGGACACGCGGTCTTTAGCTTTAGACGCCGACGCATCGCATTATGTAGCAATTTAGCAGTTGTGATTACGTTTATTTTGAGTCATATAATAATTATTTTTTTGTTTATAGTGTGCAATTTCAATTTATGAAAAAATCACGGTCAAAATGTAATAGCGCCCTTAACCCGCGGCGCCCAGAAGCATGAAAGTTTACACAAGAGTTCCCTTGGGTACCTAACGAAAGTGAGCAAAGCGCTCTATATTCAATACATACGTAGTTTGGCGATTACACGTCTGTTTGACGGTGTACGTTCAAAACTAAATTTCAACTTGTCTCGTCATTATCTAGCCCTGTATGGAAGCAGAATCAGAAAAAATATATTGGTTTGGAAGTTATGAGCGTCGAAACTTTCATATTTCAACACTAATTTTAACGCATCTTTGGGCGTAAATAAATAGCTCCCGGAGTATGAAAATGGCAAAATTGTTACAGTACAAGGATAGATAATTTACTCAAAAATTTTAATAACATTATTTTGAATAAATACAACTAGTAGTTTTTTCATAATATCTAAACAACGCCCAAATGTCTGTTCATGACATTTTACGCTCTCGTTTTTGTTATAAATCTTCGTCTATTACTCTAAATAAATAAAATAACTAAATAGCATGCAAATTAGCCACGTCACCAACAAGTTCGAGCCGCCGACTAGGAGCTCCTTAAGGAATGATTTAAGAAAACTCATCACCTAATAGGGGATGAAAGTTTGTTGGGATGGCGACATTTATTCCAATAGGAAAGCCCATGGAGCACACCGCTTGTATCCAATAGGAAAACGTAAATGCTTCCGAACCGGACATCATACTACTCTCCTTCAAGCTTCTTGAATACTTATGTTCTACATAACAGCTGAAATGAGAACCCAGTTGTAGGTAACTATTTTAAGAACAAAAGAAGTGTTAATAGCAAGCATTACCACCACTATCGTAACACAATGGAACGCTGGCAGCGCGCCCACCGCCCGGCAAAGGTCAGACTTAATTAAAAATTACAGTTTTATCAGGAAACTCTTATAGCAGAGCCTGCAAACCGTGATAAAAGCAGCGCATTCCGATGCTCCACTCGGCTCGGAGCCAAGTGCTGTGAATAGGTTATGAAGACCTCACTTTAATCAAGTTTCCCTTATGCATAGTTGTGTTAATACTGTGGGTGGTTATTTTTGTCTTGGTTGTGGTGCGTGTGCGGTCTGTCTTCCCGTGGCAACCCTAAAAAGCAAGAAAGCTGTTTTGTGAAAAAGATGAACGGCAACGTGCTTCTGTCTCCTTTTAATAAATTACATAATGCAACAATCTCCTATTTGTTTGCCAAGCGAGTTGGTTCTCGCTCCAAGCCCTAACTAGTTAGGGTTGGCTCCATTCGTTGCAGCCGACTATCATTCCTATCTATCATTCATTGCAGCCGACCATCATTCCTATCCATCATTCATTGCAGCCCACCATCATTCCTATCCATCATTCATTGCAGCCCATCATCATTCCTATCCATCATTCATTGCAGCCCATCATCATTCCTATCCGTCATTCATTGCAGCCCATCATCATTCCTATCCATCATTCATTGCAGCCCATCATCATTCCTATCCATCATTCATTGCAGCCCATCATCATTCCTATCCATCATTCATTGCAGCCCATCATCATTCCTATCCATCATTCAAAGTCAAAGTCAAAGTATTTTATTTGTTGAACATAGGTAATATGGTACATGGTATAAAATTTGCGTTGTGTCACTATGTTCTGCCTTGCAAGGCGTACAAATTAGGCGTAAAAAAAGAAACTACAAACTAAATAAAACTGTTTCAAACAAGTAACGTCGTAAACAAGATAGAAAAACAAGTAGATCGGACTTTTTTATTTTTTTTATTTAATGCTTCTATCATCTAAAAACTCATTGATAGAGTAGTAAGCCTTTTCAATCAATAATTTTTTAAGTTGCGATCTAAAATGGTTTATATTGGTCATGCTTTTTAAAGTTTTTGGTAGTTTATTATAAATCTTTGGACCCATGCCGACACAACTCTTTGAGAAAAGCGCAGTAGTATTCATTGCAGCCGACTATCATTCCTATCCATCATTAATTGCAGCCACCATCATTCCTATCCATCATTCATTGCAGCCGACCATCATTCCCATCCATCATTCATTGCAGCCGACCATCATTCCTATCCATCATTCATTGCAGCCGACCATCATTCCTATCCATCATTCATTGCAGCCGACCATCATTCCTATCCATCATTCATTGCTGCCCACCATCATTCCTATCCATCATTCATTGCAGCCGACCATCATTCCTATCCATCATTCATTGCAGCCGACCATCATTCCTATCCATCATTCAATGCAGCCGACCATCATTTCTATCCATCATTCATTGCAGCCGACCATCATTCCTATCCATCATTCATTGCAGCCGACCATCATTCCTATCCATCATTCATTGCTGCCCACCATCATTCCTATCCATCATTCATTGCAGCCGACTATCATTCCTATCCATCATTCATTGCAGCCGGCCATCATTCCTATCCATCATTCATTGCAGCCGACCATCATTCCTATCCATCATTCATCGCAGCCGACCATCAGTCCTATCCATCATTCATTGCAGCCGACCATCATTCCTATCCATCAATCATTGCAGCCGACCATCATTCCTATCCATCATTCATTGCAGCCGACCATCATGCCTATCCATCAATCATTGCAGCCGACCATCATTCCTATCCATCATTCATTGCAGCCGACTATCATTCCTATTCATCATTCATTGCAGCCGACTATCATTCCTATCCATCATTCACTGCAGCCGACCATCATTCCTATCCATCATTCATTGCAGCCGACCATCAGTCCTATCCATCATTCATTGCAGCTCACCATCATTCCTATCCATCATTCATTGCAGCCGACCATCATTCCTATCCATCATTCATTGCAGCCGACCATCAGTCCTATCCATCAAATCAAATCAAATCAAATCAAATCAAATCATTTATTTGCCTGAATATGGGTAGTACATAAGGTGATAATTACTATAAAGGTCTTTCAACCATATCCTACCTTAATAGGTGTGCAAATATTTAAAACAATTAAAAACAATTAAAATAAACATACATTAACCCACGCCTTCCTGCCGTGAGGTCAGGCAGAGAAATAAAGATCGTCTTGTTTACGTTTACACATCTGGTAGTACACGCACGCCCGTTGCGAGAAATATTTCTTCCACAATAAAATAACAGCAAAAAATTATCTAAAATAAATATTAGTATTGCAATATTTATTGACATTTATTAATTATATAATTTTATTATCATTGTTTAATTTAAAAAAAAAAATAATTACATTTATCATTTAAATAATCATTAACTTTATAATAGGCTTTATTAATCAAAAAAATCTTTAATCTTTTTTTAAATGATATAAAATTCGTTGCTTCCTTTATATTATTAGGTAATTTATTATAAATTCTAGGGCCCATACAAAATGCACTCTTATCAAACATAACCGTTCTGTGGCGTATTGCGCGAAGCGTACTGGCAAGCCTGGTACTTTTTAGTGTTTCATATTTATTTATATTATTTCTAATGTCTAATGCTAGTTCATAAATATACAATGATGGAAACGTCAATATTTTTAAATTTATAAAATGTGGTTTACAAGTATCTGTAGGTTTTAATGCACATATTGCCCGGATACATTTCTTTTGGGCTTTAAAGACTGTTTCTCTCCCAGTGGCATTCCCCCAAAACATTATACCATATCTCAGTGTCGAACCAACGTAAGCGTGGTAAGCAGATAGAAGAGCACTTTGATTTACCACTTTACGAAGCATATACAAGGCATATGAATACCGATTTAATCTTGTACATACTTGTTCTATTTGGGTCCTCCATGTCATGTCTGAGTCTATGTGTAGTCCAAGAAATTGTGTAGTGTTAATGTTTTCTATATTTATTTGCTCATAATTTATATCGAATGTACTTAATTTTGAATTTTTATTTCTAAAGGTCATTATATATGTTTTAGTGAAGTTTATTTTAAGATCATTTAAATTAAGCCAGTTAACTATTGATGATAGAGTACAGTTAATTTCATGTTCATGTGTCGTAGGGTCTTCAGATACAACTATCGCAGTACTATCATCAGCATATAGAACCATGGATGATTTAATGGATTTGGGGAGGTCGTTAACATAAATAATAAAGAGTGGAGGACCTAAAATACTCCCTTGTGGTACACCTTTGCAGACTTTTATTGGTGTTGACAAGTGCTTCTTTTCGACTTTTGTGTTATGAGAAATGCTAGATATTTCAGTTTGTTGTTCTCTGCCACTTAAATATGATTGAATGAGATCTTTAGCATTTCCCCGTATTCCATACGCTTCTAATTTATTTAATAATACTTCATGATTGACGCAATCGAAGGCCTTCGTCATGTCCATATAAAGTGCTGAGACATGCTTTTTACTATCCATGCCTTTTAGTACCGTTTTGAAAAAAGTGTAAAATGCGTTGCTAATAGATTTATTTTTCCTGAAACCTATTTGTTCGTCCGCAAGGATATTATTTTTTTCCATATAGTTATACAAACTGTTATAGATAACTTTTTCAAAAACTTTTGATAAGACAGGTATTAGAGATATTGGTCTATAACAATTCATATTTTCTCTATCTTGTTTTTTAAATATTGGTATGACAACGGATAACTTTAATTTTGTTGGAAAGACCCCATCTTCAATGCATTTATTAATTATATAACACAGTACTGGCGCTATTATTTCCGCCACTACCTTTATAATTTTAGTACATATTCCATCATACCCCACACTAGTTGTATTTTTTAGGGATTTTATTATTTGAACGATGTTCTCCGGGGTACAGGGGCTCATCATTCATTGCAGCTCACCATCATTCCTATCCATCATTCATTGCAGCCGACTATCATTCCTATTCATCATTCATCATTTCCATTAGGAATTTCTTACTAGCAGTCGGAAGTCTGAATGTATGCGTGGTTAGTGGCAAATAACAGCTCGCCCCTATTGCAATGGCTCTTAAAAACTTGCGAAATGTTTTGTACTTACCTCTGCATAACCCTTTGCGGTTTACTGGCGTGATGTTGTTTATGTTACAAAAAACGCGTGCTGTATGTAGTTATATAACGAACATAATTAACGTGTATGTATATTCATAGTATATCGAGTCAGTAGGTATTTGCGCATTCTACAAGGTAATGGCGAATTTATAAGAGAGTTTTAATGCCGTCATCCGGTAGGAGGCGCTTGCATATGCTGCGTTACCGAATCTGAGCTCCTAAACAAATGACATTCGCTTCGGAGCGATTCTATTTCTACCGTCGCTACAGCTTCAAAGTGACATTAACATGATCACGTGACATTACGATAGCTTATGTCAACCCCATACATTTTTTTTGCTTTTCTACTAGCGTCATCGCTAATCGAATGTTACTTTGTGTAGGCTTTCTGATTATTGCCCAGAACGAATGACGTCAAATTATCTTCACGATGCATTTTTTTTAAACTAATATTTTAACAAAACAGGTTCTCATCTGTAACCAAGAACTTGACCTCCTCGGAACTGGCTCATTCTACTCTGGTGAAGTGGTGACAGCTAACTGCATCGTTAAACTAAACAGGTTTCTTTTATTATTTAAATAAAAGTTCAATCACCTTTAGTTGTGAATCAGAAGTAATAGTGTTTCTATTGTGCGAGAACTTCGGAAACTTTCAAAGGGAACTGAGCCAGTTCCAGTATTATACACGTCGTCGTGGAAATCTCTTTGATTTGAATACTTCATCTTACTGCTTTTTGAGGAGCTCGTGGCTAAGTAATAACAGCCGCACGGGTCGATCCACCAGGTTAAGCTAGCTTGCCGGGGTTGGTCCGTGGATGGGTGACCATCTTTACATACCGAGACTCCTCCGTGCCTCGGAAAGCACGTTAAGCCGTTGGTCCCGGCTGTCATTCGTGGATCTTTGACAGTCGTTACGGGTAGTCAGAAGCCCGAAAGTCTGACAATCAGTCTTACCAAGGGGTATCGTATTACCCAGTTAATGGGTTGTGGAGGTCAGATAGGCAGTCGCTCCATGTAAAATAATGGTATTCAGCTGCATCCGGTTAGACTGGAAGCCGACCCCAACATAGTTGGGAAAAGGCTAGGCAGATTGACTGCTTTTTGAAATGTGTGTGTGTGGTTCAATCAAATCCAGTCTTCCAGTGACTTAATATATACAGGGTGAAATTAAATTCATGGGCAATAATTTAAGGGGTCGTTATACTCATCATTTTGCACACCTTTTACTATGGGACCAACCTGAAATCGCAAATAAAATCAGCTGTTTCATACATTTATGTTCGCATAACTCGTCAAAACGTAGGCAACAGCTGATTTTTTTTCGTGATTTCAGGTTGGTCCCATAGTAAAAGTTGTTCATAATGATGAGTACAATGACCCCTTAATTTGCCCATGAATTCAATTTCACCCTGTATAGAGACATATACCTACTATTGAATCAGCCCGGGATAACATGTAAGATAATGCCATGATGCAAAGCTAGCCACCCGCTTGCGCGATTGTGGTTTGAGTGTTTCCCGAGAGTCAATTTTCCGTAACTGAACGTGGTATAAGTTCTATACCAAGAAAATATTTTTTTACTTTTAATCTTGTTCCACCAGTAGTACTATCTAATTCCATGCATTTACTATGATAGATTATCTGTGTCCGAACCTTTTAAGATACGACAACACTCACTGAACTAGTCTATGACATTAAAAAAATATTATTTTCGCTGTCTTATAATCGAATGTAAACAATAACAAGTTTTTGTCTCAACTTCGGAAGCTTATAAATAATGAATATTTTACTGTGGTAAGTGGTTTTATTTATGATTCACGTTAAGAATTAACACAGCATGCATTTTAAACCATAAAAAATATAGGTCATCGCTTGTTTTTTCTTTGTAGAAAATCTAGAAATCTAGAATGTAGAAATCTGAAATTAACTGTGTTTGCTCTTTACATACCTATTTTTGTGAATTTTATACGATCATACATTCAAACGAAATGCACTCCAAAATATAGGTCTGATTACTGGTACTTTAAAAACATAAGGTCATATCCTTCCGAGAAACACTTGGTTGGTTATCAGTTTGTATAAAACAACTGGCGCCGCGCTCGCGCAGCCAGATGACGTTAGCGGCCCGTTCAGTGGACGGGTTTATTTTGTCGCAGCCGAGCGGTGCGCTCGCGCAAGCGGCTACAGGAAAGACAAGTATGTGTAAATCAGTAGATTTAGAAAAAGCTCTTAAAACTCTTATAGAATCAGGTATCGTGCACATAAGGGTGGGTTGCACCAAGGGCTACGTTATAATTTCAGTCAAAGTTAATATCACCATAGAATGACTGACCTGCTGTTGCACCGTCATGTCAAATGTAAAAGTTCGGAGCAGGGACATGACATTCGACGCGTCTGACAGAAGTGACAGATATTTAACAATAACTTTAACCAGCGAAACGTGGGCGGATAATGTTACATTTAAAGTTGTGACGTCAGCTAACACATTGTCAAATGGAACAATCCATTTTTAGTCTAACAGGCACTTTAACAAGGGTGGGTTGCACCATCTTACTTTACAATAACAAACATCCCCCTAAATCATGTACAAGCTAAACTTAACAAAACTAGTACAAATGAATATCACATGAAATGAAATGAAATGAAATTTGTATTTGCAAGAATTGTAGTACATTACAGATGGTCGGGTTTTTTAAAAGTTTCTAATATAATTCGCTAAAACTAGCATGCAAACTAATTAATAAATGAAGCTAATAAAATTAAAACATAAATCATCGTTATTTAATTAATTAATTTCATTTTATTTTATTTTAATAAAATAAAATGAAATTAATTAATTATTAAAATGTCAGTGTCACTCTTTAAAATTTAGGTACTCCTTCACAGAATAGAACGATTGTTCTACAAGCCATTTGAATAACGCTGTTTTAAAGCGATTGATTGGCAGCTCCCTGTACGATTTTGGTAATTTATTCAATAACCTTATAACCACTACACGACACGGTTGGCGCAGTGGTTGAGCGATTGACTGCTGCGCAGCATGTCGCGGGTTCGATTCCCGCACGGAACAAATATTTGTACGACCTACAAGTATTTGTTCCGAGTCTGGGTGTTTTTCTATCTATAATATGTATGTATTTACAAAAAAAAAATGTATATAAGTAGTTTATCAGCCATCTCGTTACCATAACACAAGCATTAGGTTGCTTAGCTTGGGGCTAGATGGCGTTGTGTGATATGTCCAAACATATTTATTTATTTTTATTTATTTATTTTACTGGAAAACAACTTCTGTGATATAATTGGCTTTTCATTGGAGGAATAATTAGTCTATCAGGATATCTTGTATTAAACGTAACGGTGTCTCCAAGACGTTGAAATATTTATAGCATTCAAATATCAATCACAGTCAATGGTTTCTTAAGTTCTAGTTAACCAAACAAATATTAGCTTCACACATGGTCAGTAACTCCCGAACGCACATACAGGTACATAATGTCAAACACACAACTTACCTAACTTACACAGTCAGGTCACATTACGTCATTCAGCAATATTTGTACTCAAGAAAGTGTTTGTGATTAAATATTATGTGTGATTAGTGTGATTACAGTTTAGCGTTTTTTGTTTTATTCTTGGATACATAACATGATATGTTTTGGTCGATACGGTAATATAATCCTCGATCGAATTGTGATGCTGGGTTACTGCTGTACTGCTGCACTGCTGCTGCACTGGTGCTGGACAAATATTTCTCAGCCAAAGCGGAAGCGATTATTGATCGCAGTGCTGTTCATTGCTTGTTGGTTCTTTTAATTTAAATCATTCAGACCAGTTTCCCTTACCATGTTTTCACTCAGAATGTGTATAATTAGTGTAAGTACGAGGACAGACGAGTGAAACAGCTGCTAGCTAGTAACGCACTGAATAACGTTTATTCCTTTACCTACGTACTATCGGTGGCACACGCACACATACTCAACATGCCTCTCCTTAGCTTAGAAATAAATTGATACACCTAAGCTACAAAAATGTGGTATTTATGTATAGATAAACACCACTAATACTTCCTAATAATACAATTTATCTCAATTTTTTGGCTCACTTGCCTGCTGTTCCGATGGAGCTTCGGTAGAGTGTCCAAGTGACACTAAAGAGAGAGAGAGAGAGTGGTGTGAGTGTGTGTGTGTGTGTGTGTGTGTGTGTGTTAGGAGAGCTGCTGAGAGCCTCCTGGTACTCCTCCTCCTTCCCGCAATCGTCTGGTGATATTGCTACGTTACTTTCCGGGCTTCAAACGCGCGACTTGATGCTTTAGAAATTAAATACCCAGTTCAAAAGACGAGGAAGTGGTAAAGCATGAACGTCTTATGTAATTATGGAGCCTATCAAAACCCAATTTTCCATAAATGCTTTCTTTTTGATTTACAGCTAAGGAAAGAGATTCAATAGGTAGGTACGAGTACTATAAAAAGGTCACAGGTTAGTTAACAATAAATTCTCACGTAGAAGCAAACAACATTAATTGTTAAGTCATTAAAATCTATTGCATTTCATAACTCAGCACAATGACAGGTTCTCAAACCATTATTATTTTAACACCTCACCAAAATCGGAAACTAGGTACAGTCAGAACCATACGTCATATTTTAAGAACAAACAGATATTTATTTTTTATTTGCAGTATTTTATACGAGCTGTGGTTACAATAAAGTAAATTCTATACAGTATTAGTAGTACAAGTTAGTATTGTGGTATTCTATTCTATATTCTGTATATTCTATTCTATATTCTGTATATTCTATTTTTTTTTTCCTAGCAAAAGTAGTATGTAAGGATTGAAGCAGGTGGCGTTCTGTAGTTTCCGCCAACCCCCATTGGAAGAAGACGTGAGTTTATATATTTATGTGTTACTAGCTGCGGCCCGCGGTTTCACCCGCGTAGTGGAATAAAAAGTAGACTATGTGTTAATCCAGGGTATAAGCTAAACGCCAAATTTCATCCAAATTGGTGCAGCCGTTTGAGCGGGAAGAAGTAACAAATGTACTCACAAACTTTCACCTTTATAATATTAGTGTGATGTATCTTTCTATTTCTTCTGGAGAGTATTATTTATCTGCTTTATGATCCGTCAAAAGATTAGCATTTCTAAGCTGTAGTACAGTACAGGTATGGCATTGTCTAGTACCTGACTATAGGTACTCGTGTATACTTGTGTACATTGTCCTCAACTTCTTATTTACTCTACTTTATCTACAAGAAAATATGGTGTATATAAAGAGATACACCATATTTTCTTATGAAAACGATACACAAGAAAAGTGCAAGTTATCATTCACACATAGCTTTTTGTTTGTACTATCGTGAGACGTTGACTGTACTCTTAAAGTTAGTATTCCTTACATAATTTGTGTAATTCTTCTCATTTGTCTTGATGAAATGTTCTGACATATAATCTTAGGCTATTAACATACTATCTTCATTAGTTTCCGTAATTAACAATGAAAGAAATAGAGTGCATCTGATTGTTATCGGCGCCATTACTTACTGGTTACAAATAGGCATTGTTTCGAGAGGGTGCAGTATGTCGGTATGTGTGTCGTAAGGATATATTTACCTGAGAGTGAACAATATTGTAATCCCACGTAGAGAGCTATGTCTACGTACTGTTCAACCACGAGGATAAAAGGGTTGAGAAAGAAGAATATAAAGGAGATCACAGTATCACATACATGCTTACCGTTTCATAGAATGCTACAATAGAGTATAACAAAATTTATAATGGTAAGACATACATTAGACTTGGGAATATTAAATTGACTTATATACAACATTATTTTTAGTATATGCGAAACCTGAATATAGTTTGTTCAGAATAAGTAACTGAATCGATTCCAATAATTTTTATACCGTGTTATATTTTGCTCCAAAAATTAAAAAAGGTCACAATATGGACACCGAGCGACGAACACAATTCACGGCAGGTCATAGCGGCACTAGGCACGGGCGCACAGCGGGCGCCGCGTGGTGATCATGTTTTTGTACGGACAACTAGGTAACATGACAAGTTTATAACTTTGTGATTTTTCATGATACAGTTTTGAAATTTCGTACATAGATTCTTTACATAAAAATACTAGACACGTGTTTCGGGTTTCACTTATACTAAAACTGATGTTGTATAACCTCAAAATGGATCACCAAAAATAATACTTAAAGGTACCTACTTATGTAACTCAAGGCATACTCTTATAAATCATATATTTCACTCAGATAAGATTTTAAAGAAAGGTTCTAAGTTGAGATAGGAAAGCGGCAATTACAGAAAAGAACATTTTGAATTATTTTAGGCCTATTTAATATCCCTTTTCGTATTTTTTGTGTGATTATTGATTACCTTTCAACATAAACATTCTCTAACTTTTTTATCACACCACACCCGTGAAATACTTATCATTCAAGAGTCACTAGGTATGTCAAATCTGATTTACTTACGTAGTTTTTTTTATCTAGTATATTTATATTTGTACATATTTCTATTGTATTGCTCTTAACTTATTCAACAAACGATTTTTTTCATTTTCACTAAAGTGATTAACTCATTTAACTAATTTTTTCGCTAGATCTAATCGTATTATATCGATTTGAGTTTATTGTATGGTAACACTGACGTAATACGTTTAATTGTCTCTATTTTACGCGTTTTGCTTTGCATTAGTGAGTTTTGTTTCCGTAACGGGGCTGCACCCTAAAATCATGGTTTTTTAATTTCTCCCAACAACTATTAAAACATTTAAGCTTGAAAAATAACAACGGATATAAGACCTATAAAGTATATAACTAGATTTTGAAAGGTTTGGATTTGATGAGGTACCCAATTCGCCAATCTCCTTTACGAGACAGTGTTTTTGAGAGCCTTAATGGAGAGTGGCACTTAGAGGCCACTGACTTTGTATACCTACCAGCACAAATGGCAAACTTGTTAACGTAAACCGATACTTCAATATACGAAGCTGGCTATTCGTGTGTTTGTACCAGATTGTCCCAGATTCAGCTACAAAATGTGCTAACTCGTGCGAAGTTCAAGTTGTCTTGGATAAGCGCCAACGTAGGTACTGCAGATTCTGACGCAGACTGAAACATGTTCGATACCTACACGTATTAGTCTATACATGGTGAGGCTAAAATTATGTCATAATGTGAATGGGCGGCCATTTTGTTGAATATTAAAGAAATTGGGCCTTGTTTTCACGGTAAGATTATTTAAAGGTGTAAAATTGATGACATTTAAATGTCGAAAAAATTATATTGTTTAAATGACCACCTCCTGAGTTGATGCACATTGTGCTCGTTTTACGGCATTTTGAATGAATTTGGTGATTTCTTGTTCATGTTGTCATGTTGTGTTGTGTGCTTCTTGTGTAATGTGTTGCTGTTGTTGTTTTCTAGTCTTGCAAGATTTGTAGCTTGTGTTGGTATACGCGAGATTTCAAAAAGCCTAAAAGGATGAAGTCTGGCTATCAGATCAGATCTGGCTATCTGGCCGGCCAGTTCAAATTACCAAAACGGGAGATTACACGGTCCGAAAATTGGTGTTTGATAATCTCTATTATTGCCTGAGCCTGTCTACAACTTAAGAATCAAATCACAATGGCAGTATGACGCCATTTGCAAAAATTATGGCACATTCACATAACATTACTTTTGCTCTCCTAATGGCTCTCGCAAATCTGAGATAAGTAAGTTGCGGTGAGATTGAAGGAATTCTTTGTGTAGCAGCGTCTCAATAGCGAGAATAAAGGCTTGGAAGTTAGTTGTTCCTCATTCTGTTTTAAACACAGGACCGCTCGTCTCTTTTATTTCCAAATAAAAAAACATGAACGTTTGACAAAGGACACACTGGGAAGAGCTTCCTAGGGCAAATGGAACAGCGGTCATGGGAATGAAAAAAAAAACTCAAAGAATAGTTTCAAAGTTTCAAATAAGTGAGACCCATTGGGATATCCGTATTACTTGCAGTAGCACCCCGCAGGTACGAGTATCCATCCCATGTGTTTATGTCACCGCTATAGCACGCCATTAGTTTCGGCCTTGAGCCACGTGTATCCATCCCTACCCTGCTACCTTGACCAGGTCATCGGTCTAACTGTTCATAACTTTTGTAACTCTCTGGCTCTAAAAACAAAGCTATTAATTCCAAAAATTTCATAAAAAATGAAGTAATTTGTCCGTCTAACATTCAGACACGAGCCTCCAATTAATTACGTTTGTTATCTTCGAATCTAGAGGCGCCACGTTCCACGCCGCCCGCGCAATAAATGGCGATGAACTCCCAACTTGCGCAGGCGCACGATGTTGAGTTACATCACCAGTCAATGGGGACAGGGTGCTGAAACAATTAATTATCACATTAAAATTTTATTATGTTTGTGGTTAGGGAATTTCTGTTTCGATAATTAATTGAAGATTAGTGTTAGGCTGCTAGGTACGTAATTGCTACTTAATCAGTTGTTAAGTAAGAGGTCAAAGGTTTGATTACTGGACAGATTAAAGGTTAAGGGCCTATATCACGATGTCTGAATAGCCACTGCTTACCGAATAAATTAAAAAAGGGACAGAATTTGGTTGAAATTATCTGCCAAGTAAGTTAATAGGAACTTAATCGTAGATAGTGAAACAGGCCCTTAAGGTTTTAGTTAACGTATCTAATTTTAACATTACCTAGGTGCTGATTGACTGCAACGAGCAGATGTTTGGTATAAAATCTTCGTATAACATACATCTTAGGAATGTGTAATTGCATGTTCTTATTTCTCTTGCCACTTAATCCAAAACGCGTAGAAGGGCCTAAACATTGGCGCAACTGTCATTTGTAGGCGAGCCATAGGTGAGTCCATTGTGTGGGCTGAATACACCAGCAAATAGACTTAATTGCGATGTGCGATCGTCAGCGTACATAGGTAGGTATGTAGTAGCTATAACTAGGCTGACCAAAGAACAGCATGCTTGGATGGTCCAAAAAATATATTACGGGCACAGCAACGACGAGTGAATTCTGAGATCTTCTTCTTTTTAGCGTTTTAATGGAAGTCTAAATGGTCTCGGCCCAGAACTGGACTACGTGTTTGGCGCCATCAGTTCCTGTAACGTGCAGCTGACAGGACGCGCAGGACATGATATTAAGTGTGCCATCGTTTGTGGAACAGCACCACATCTACATTCCAATACGGCGTCGTCTATGAATCTCCACCTGAACAGGTTTTCCTTGCTTCGGCCAACCTGGGTCTGGACTCATTGCTTCTTATGTTAGAAAAATTAGTCTGCTAGACAATGTAAATATCGCAATGAATGTTGTTGAACTGTCAAAATGAAGCAGATTGATAGTGTGTTACGCAATTGCTCCGCAGGTTGCCGCGGCACCTCGTGTCCAGGTGGGATGATGAATTCAGTTATGCTGGCTACACCATAGAAGACGTATGGAAGAACAAGATGTACATCCTACTGCGCCGATTCCAAATAAATTGAGCTATGCTAAAGGATGATGATCCTCAGCTGTTTGTATTCAAATTATTTTTTAAAGGAATCCACGACACAAGAGAAATTCAAGTTTGGATCTATTCAAGGAGTTTTAAAACTTTATTGATTAAAGGTCAAACCTACGTCATCGTGTCCTATGGATTTTATTAATAACCAGAATTTTCCTTTTCGTGACATATGACATAATCGGCGTCTCATTATATTTAAGTTCTTTAAACCTACTACTTAAACTTACTTTAAAGTTTTACCGAATCTCCTAATTAACGGTGTCACTGCCTACAATGCTGCTTACCTTGCTAAAATAATGAAGCCAGGTAAGTGCCCCTCATACCCCGGATGAGAAATAATCACATAGCGAACATGAACATTAATAAAACTAGTTTTTTAATTAGCACTTCTTATTTTACCTTCAGACAAATAATTATAAGCCTCTTTTTTAATGATATCAAGTACGATTTGTCGTTTAAATTAATAACTGCATAATAGTCATGTTATTGTATATTTTTCCGTAGGTATAAGGTCATTTGCACATCGCTTTCTACACAAAGAAAATACCCATCCATCCATAGTTCTATTGATGAAAGGGAGTCGAAGAAAGGTGCGTGGGCACAAGATAAGCAAAAAAGGAGAGTGAGTAAAATGTTAGAAACATTGTTCCCTGAGGCAACACAACGCATTCATAATGAACTAGATTTAGCCCGCGGCTTAGCCCGCGTGGATGTCAGAAAATATCCCACGGGAATGTACTACCGGGAAATCCTTTTTTATTCCTTGTCTACATTAAAAAGAGTTTCAGAGGTTTCTGAACCAAAATTTCCGTTTTCTAGGTTCTAGGGTTTGGGTTGGGCTTTGACGAGTCAGTCAGTCAGATTGGACTTCTCTTTTCATTTATATAGATAGATGATCTGAGACATAGTGAAACAGCTAAACCCACCATAATTGAATCAGTATAGTTACGAAAACTTGTAAATTATCGCGTCTAGGTAGTGTTTAGTAGTCTTAGCAACAGCAAAAACTTTCATCCAAAGGAGATTTGTACATCGTCACAGCCCCACATTCATTACAACACCCACGGATTCCTCACGAACCCATCTTCTTCCACTATGTCAAGAAATTGTCCAAACAAAGCATAGACGTAACGATAATAGTGACGTCACAACATGGCGGCCACGTAACTTATAGATGGACACCGCTGTGACAGCTGACCCTTTATCATTTCATAATATATTATTATGATGCGGGGTCACATATTTTTACCTACATAGTAGGTGAGAGAAAATAATGTATGGAAAACTTGTGTTTTGTGTGACCCTTGACATAGGTTGACCCTTGCGACCATGTATCATACATAATATGCGATGGTTACACCCATTTACCTAACAATACAAACCTTTTGCAGGTATGACTAAAGTATGCAGTAGAATGGTCCTTTGACAAAAACTGTGTTTCGGCAAACGCTACAATTTTCACCCACGATGGCTTTGAAAAAAGGGCGTCAAGCTACAACCGGGTACCATGTTCCTTCTGCCTGCTTTGGTCCTGTGTTACGTGGTGTCGGGGCATTTTATGTTTTTGTCGAAGCCAGTAAGCCTAAATGACGGACTTGCATGTTTAGCAGTATTTGGCTACAGGCCAACGGCTATTATCTCATTATCCACAGCCCGACTTCACTCACTGCTGGTCATGGCCTCTCTTTTCTTGTGCCAATCCTCACGCTCCTATGCCAGCCTCATCAGGTTTTATCCGCGATGGTAACAATGTCATCCGTCCGCCAAAGACTACACCATGTGATAATTATTTCACACTTTCCTTTCTTCCTACGATTAAAATTAATCCATCATAAAATGTTATAGCCCTACAAAACTAGCTTAAATGTTATAAAATCGCAGAATTTTTAATTAACCAATACAAGGTCAATTACTTTAGCTAATTCTGCCACTAAACAACTTTCTCTTAAATACACGTGATTTGGTTGACATAATGTTGTAGATTCCACTGTTCAATGTTTTTGTCAATGTCCGAACTCTTAGGCAACAGTAGATTCTTATTTCTTCTAGATAGAAAAATGTCCTCGTAGTATCTGAACTATCTTCAGATCTATCATCTTCTTGTATCTTCATCATCGGGTTGATGACTTCACATAGCCTATTTTTTTCTAGTCCATCCCGATTTTTACTGAAAATAGCATTCAAGTCAATTTTCATCTCCATTCCGATGTGAATCCCCGATTGGGACATAGTATTGAATACAGAGAAACTAGAATTCGTCAATAAAACTGTTTTCCTGGGCATCACGCTCCACTCAAGGCTGCAATGGGGTCCGCATTTAACATCTCTTGCAGGACGGCTAAGTTCAACAGCATATGCGGTGAGAAAATTCCGTCAATTCACTGATGTAGATACCGCAAGGCTGGTCTATTTCAGTTACTTTCATAGTATTATATCTTACGGTATTTTACTATGGGGACGGGCTGCAGACATAGAGTCTATTTTTATTCTGCAGAAAAGGGCCATCACAGCAATATATGGCCTCCGCAAGCGCGATTCTCTAAGGGAACTGTTTAAAGATATTAACATCATGACGGTACCTTGTCAATATATCTACGAAAACATCATGCACGTAAGGAAAAATCTAAATCTTTTCGGTAAAAGAGGTGAAGGACACAATTATAGGACTAGAAATAGGGACCAATTCGTTCAACCAGGTTTCAGACTGGCTAAAGTAGACTCATCCTTCATGGGGTTCTGTTTAAAATGTTATAATAAAATACCTCCCCAAATACTCCAGCTGAATGAAACGAAATTTAAATCTTGTATAAAACGCACACTATGCAGCCAGGCATATTATAAGTTGGGGGATTACATCGCTGATAAAAATGCTTGGCTGAATGCTTGTCCGGCTCCACAAGGACGCATTAATTAATCGATTAGCATTCGGATATATTGTTGGAGCTGCTGAAGATTAAGATGAGAGAAAACTTTCTTTGCATTGTTTAAATTCAATCTCTTAGTATTATATAATTGCATAGCACATGTGTGAGCACTATGTAGCTACTATTAAGCTACCTTTTACTGGGTACGTCTTTCACTGACTTGAGTATGCCCTGGCGGTTGAGAGTATGTCATGCTCACTCAAATGTCTCGCTGGTGGTGGCGTGTGTGTTGGATCATTAAGTTCCCTTCAAAATGGTTGAGCTAATTGGTGCTGATCCATGCGTCATGTTCGTGAACGGGCGCCGTCAGTTGGGGTTGGTCGTCTCTTAGCTGCCATGGCTTATTTTTAATTTTAATATTTAATTTAGTTGTTTTAGTTTTTATCTTTTTATTACGGACGCTTTTTAACGTGCACGTCTTTTTACATTGTTCTCACATGTATATTTTCAACATGAACGATGTAACCAATATTTTGTAAAAATATTATGATTTAAAAGAGTGTCCGTGGAGTTTCTTGCCCGTTCTTCTCCATAGGGATCTACTACGCTTTGGAATGGGCAACTAGCTTCATCTTTCTGACTGACCATTGACAATTCAAAAGTGCCTGTAATTGGTTTATTTGAAATAAATGCTTTGAGTTTGAGTTTGATGATGATTTACATCTGGTAAAACCTGTATTTTCTGCAAATAAATTATTCTTATTCTTATGCAAATATCAAAAAGGTTAAAGAACTTATAAACATTAAAACCTAGTGTACCTAGGTACCTACACATAGATATTCCACCGACAATCCTCATTCTAACGGATGGTATGCAGAGGCCTTATAGTCTTACCGCAAATGTATCTTGACCTCCAAAACTCATCATCACTTTCTCACTCCTCCAACATCCCATAACTATTATAATAATATATTCGCATGTCTTACGTGGCATGTAAACGTTGCTTACGTCACCATTGCGCCATGGCAGGCCGTAGTGTGCGTTTGCATAGAATTACCCTACTGAACAGCGCATTGAGGCTAACGCTGGTTTTATATGCAAAACTTAGTTGTTTTGGTATGCGCAAATTGTTTTATTGGTGTTTTTGGATAGTTCCGTTGTAAAGAATTAATTTTATGATACATGTATGTGGCTACATATTGAATATGATGTAGTAATCACCTAGCAAAATCTATAAACTCTTTAAAAACTGTTTCTCAGAGCTTGTTTTGAAATCACCAGTACCTACACACATGGCTACAGTATTTTCGCTCCATAAAACAGGATTTAGACATAATATATTTCAGACATACTCGTATAACTTAACTCTGAAAGAACTAATAAGCAGTATTAATTCATATGCCCATTAATTTAATAATAATCTTTATGATATTATAATACCTAGTCACAGTTCTGCCAAAAAAGAAAAAGAGAAGTAACGTAACACTTATTAGAAAACACTTTCCGTTTCTCTAGCTATTAAATAATGTTAACATAGCCTCTAGCTAGAACTGCCAAAATCAGTATAATAACATATAAGTCGCAGGCGCAGGCAGGCGTTCCAAAACTATCAGTCCATCATGTTTGGACGTGCTCTACGCCCATAGAGGTCACTTGGGGTCAAACCAAATATGCTAAACAAAGACCGGTTGCCTTCACATTGATTTCTCTACTGAGCAATACGGCTTAGATTATTAACGACCTTCTTTTTCAAATTCTTGTATTCGTACTTGTCTAATGAGGTATTCTTATTTCATAATGATTAGCAGTTTTAAAGACCGACTTACTATGTAGTTACCAGACCAAGATATTTTTATATTGATGATATAAAGATACGTAATTAATCAAATGTAAATTTTAATGTCACAAGACTAGTTTAAGCTTCTTCAGCACAGATGACAGAAAGAGCTGATGACGTTGTAAGAAAAAAACGAGAAAGAGTAGCACTAATAGGTGCTTGACCATCATCAATCGTAAACAAAACGTTCCAATAGGGAATTTTTCAAATTCTTGTCCTGAACTGTAATGTAAATGATAGGTCATGATGAGACCATGACCGTGTCATCAATAACACACGAGACTGACCCAGACCGTGATGGCACGAGAACAAGGTCGAAAAAGATGCGCAGAGGACGACTCTACGTCATGGTTTTGATTCGATAGGTTATGGGTAGTGCGTAATGCGCTTCATTGACTATCTATAAAGAGAAGAGAAGAATATGAATATTGTCTGCACAAACAATTTTGAGAAAAGTTGTAAGGCACACTATCTTCAACCAACCAATCTGCCTAGCCTGCCCCCAACTATGTTGAGGTCGGCTTCCAGTCTAACAGGCTGCAGCTGAATACTAGTACTTTACATGGAGTGACTTCGTATCTGACTTCCACAACCCAGTTATTGGGTAATACGATACCCCTTGGTAAGACTGAATGTCAGACTTTTGGGTTTCTGACAAACCGTAACGACTGCCAAAGATCTACGAATGACCACCGGGACCAACGGCTTGACATGTTTTCCGTCACCCATCCACGGATGAACCGCGGCACGCGTAGCTTAACCTGATCGATCCGTGCGGCTGTCATTACTCAGCCACGAGCTCGCTACCTTGACCTGTAAGTACCTAAATGTGATCTTATGTACTTATTGGGTATGTAAACTGTTCTCAATGTTAGTGTCGGCCGAACCAGATAAGTGTTAACTATTTTGCGGTTAATTTTGAATATTTTTCCAATGTCATTCCTTGCCCATGGCCACATATAATGTAAACGAAATCTAGTGGTATGTATATATTATTAAATCGTATCGCTGTCGTGTCGTTCGTTATAACTGTCTGAAACTTGCCCTAATGAGTGGGTGGGTAAGTGTGGCATGTGCTTGTGAGCAAATAGCAGGTAATAATAACTCGACGGAGGTCGTTCTGAACAACAGTTATTATTTCTAAGCTTAAGTAAGTGCGTGTGAGAATAATTATTTGGGTTCCACAAGGGAAAAAATAAATAAAAAGTGTATCCTATTTCTTTTCCCAGATTCTTAGCTTCAATATTTTATTTCAATACTAGCTGCGCCCCGCGGTTTCACCCGCGTAGACCGGGATAAAAAGTAGCGGTATGAAAAATAGATGTTAGCCAATTCTCAGACCTACTCAATATGCTCACAAAATTTCATGAGAATCGGTCAAGCCGTTTCGGAGGAGTACGGGAACGAACATTGTGATACGAGAATTTTATATATAAGATCTTCAAAATCTGTTTGGTAGACATATTAGCCATCATAAGACTCACTTCACGTCCGTAATTAAGTGAGAATATCCTCTTACTCCAGAACCTTTTCGGCCCCATCTGTTCTGCGGGCAATTTGCCCTGCCCAGTGCCACTTATGTTTGGCAATTCTTCGCGCTAGCGTAAGGGGCGGTGCTTGGGGATGTCCAGCTGAGGACGTATTTCGGCTGAAATAATGATGATGATCCTCTTACTTATAACGAGCACTGTGTCACACTCATTGTAACCTTTCAGTAACCATGCGTCAGGTTCGTGAACAAGCGCTGTCAGTGAAGGCTGGTCATACCTTAGCGGCCACGGCTTATTTTAATTTAATTTAAATATTTGAATTGTTTTTTTTTTTAAGGACGCTTTTAACGTTCTGCATCGTTCTCACATGTGAAATTTCAACATGAATGATGTAACCATTATTTTGTAACCATATCTTGATTTAAAAGAGTGTCCGTGGAGTTTCTTGCCCGTTCTTCTCCATAGGTACCTACTATGCTTTGGAATGGGCGCCTAGCTTCATCTTTTTGACTGACCGACCCCTTGACAATTCAAAAGTGCCTGTAACTGGTTTAATTGAAATAAATGCTTTGAGTTTGAGTTTGAGTTTCAGTAGGAATAGTGTATTTGTCACAAGACACCAACATTTGAACTCGGATATCAAAAGGCTACTTACCAACTTACATAAGTTAGGCGATGCCTCACAACCGCAGGGTCTTATTGCGAGATTTTCTCGACCTATTTGCCTAATTTAGGAGGCAAATCGTTTATTACTGTGGCTAGTACTTGGCCCCATTATGCGGAACCATAAACCCTCATTGTACCATAACTGCTCTCCATAATATATAATGACATCACACGTTGCGCTCGCGCTGTGCTCATCACGCGAGTTCAAATTGACCTTTACAGCGTGGACCCTATTTGTGAAGTTTCGTAATGCTGTAGTTATTGCTGACATTAAAAAGAGGCTTAGATTTTTGGAGTTACAATGGGCGATTTCGTTGTATCTGGTTAATGAATTTAACAGAACATTCGCGAACATCAACACTGTGGTGTTGCCATCTACGATACCTAAACAACCTGTATATTGTTCTATAGGCATTCAGGAAGACGCTGCTGAGTATATTCCTGATCCTTCTTTGGCATCTCTGGGATAGAGAAGGGGCAAATTCTAAAAGGAAAAACTCATTGTTTAAACTGACTGGTATTCCATAATGTAGAGATAATGATAGCAATCTGATGTAGTCGTGACGTGTTGCTCGTGTTACAAGATGTATGAGCTGTGAACGTTACGAGTTACTAATTAAGGTAGGTTCTACTTATTTCTGTAGTTGAGTTATTGCCGAAGCCGACAGATGGTTCTCCTGAAGTTAAGGTGAAACCCCTGCTTATTAGAACAACTACTGTAGGCAGCCTGTAAATTCAAGTTCTTTTATGATATGCTCTACACATCATTGCTTCAGACTCTGATATCAAGCTGCAAAGAACATGTGTGATTGCCTCAGTAGTCAAAATATGCCGCATAAGTTGTTATATTTTTCTAAATGTTATACGAGTCTATAGGTTAGCTACAAATAAGTTACAGACCTGAAGAACCTGCTTGCTGGCAGAGAGTTATGGTGGTAGTACTTTCACGGACAAGCTCTCCCAGCATCACAAAGCACGTGTCCATCTTTATCATCAGCTAGCCTTTGCGCTTGGAGGTTGGAAATATCCCACAAGAACGTACTGCCGGGATAAAAAGTATCCTATGTCCTAACTCAGGTCATGGTCTACCCATGCGCCAGATTTCATCCAAATCCGTTCGGCTGTTTTAGCATGAAAGCGTAACAAACAAACAAACTCACTTTCGCGTTTTTAATATGGGTAGTATTTAAACGCACATAAAAATTACCAATTTTTCCCTCCTCTCCTATTTCTGTCTGCAGGGTTTAAAGGAACCTAACCAAACCGAACCTCGGGGTACCCAATAATTATAGTTTGTATAAGTTTTGATATTCAATTAGTTAACTAGTAGTGCAATATTTTAATTTATTAGATGCACATTTGTTATTTTTGATAAACAGTTAGTATTTTTGATATATAACTAATATGTTTGTTGTGACTTTGGACAAAAATTGATGTCTAAATAATGATTATTATTTGTGCAATCATTGATTTGGTGTACATGTAGATTATTAGATGTAAAGTATTTGATGTAAGAATATTTTTCTGGTGTGCGATTAATAATTTCCCTTATAAAATTAATAAGGATAATATAATATAAATTTAGGAAAGTTGGCATTACCTCACTCTCTAAAAAGTAATGGTATTTTAATATAATTAACTTCCCATACGCAACGAGACTCGCCACATCGCACATACTCACAGGCAGTTGCAGGAGTTAGCAGCATTACATGATGTAACGCTGCAACGACCATTATGGACGGTAGTTACAGCTCTTTAACTACTATTTGGAGTTAAGAAGGCCAAGGGGTCAATAGCTTAATATTTTAGAATGTAAAAATGTTTTTACATGTCATTGTCAAATATACAAGTACTAGCAATTAACTGGGAGTTTACAAATCATAAGTAGTGACAGATAACTCCTTACCGCCATCATTGACCGCATTATTACTAACGTTCGTTGAAATATCTGACAAACGCGAGCTAACTACTGTATGAAAAGATGGTTTTGGTTGGTTTGGTGGTTGGTGATAAGCCCTTGCTGCTGTATATAGGGTGTAAAGGACAGCTCTCCGCAGACTGATGAGGTGAATTCAGTCTAACATACTAAGATGACCGGTACATGAAATTCTTTCAGGAACGTTGTGGTAATCCAATAAACCTGATTTATTTTATTACGCAATGTATCTGTTACCGTGGCAAAATGCACGTAGCGAAGGGCAGCGCAGCGAGCCTTCCCCGCCATTTCACGCGTCATTCATTAGAGTATTTATCCATTGCTGTTTTTTTTATTTTAGCTGTTTTATTTACTTGTATGAACTGCTGCTTACAGAGAATGTAATTTTACATTGAAATAAAGGAATAGTAACGGAAAAACGAAACGAAAAAATTAAAATTTTCCTAAGACATTTTCCGGTGGAATATGATTCAAAATAAGGAGCCCTGGACCCTGTTAATTTGCGGAGGGCTGTCCCTGACACCCTGTATAGACCATATTCAATAGTGTGGGTTACAAGGGGCAACTAACAGCCAAAGGTTCGCAGGACATTTGTTGTTTTAACAGGCAGGAGGATGCTGCGATCCATTCTCAAGACAGATGAGTGTAACTCTCATCATCATAGTGCCCTATGAGCTCTTTGTTGACAAAGTATAATTATGCTTTGTCAACAAAACGTCACATAACAGTTGTTGTTGTTGTTGTTGTTGGTGGTTGTTGTTTTAACTATGACTAACATAACATGACTCCCCGAACGATTGGAAAAAGTGTGTTATGTTTAAGTCCTATGCAATAGGGGGTGAGCCTATTGCCATCAACTGAACACTAACCAAGACTGCTACTGAGAAATTGCTGATGGCAGAACTCAATAACACTTTGCCCAACTTGAGAATCAAACCCAGAACTCGACATCGAACTGCTCAGCATAGCGTTAGTGAGCACCAGACTAACGAAGCAGAGGCTACTCGCTATATAGTGTTGCTTGAAGCAGAAGAGGGCGCTGGCTGTTATGTTTTGTCAACAAAGACGTCATGACAATGACTAATGAGTCAATAATGAAATATAGTCTACTGCTTTACCAGACAACACGTTCGTTGCCTCGCCTGACAACCACCACACCAGTAGCCGCTACTGAATACAATCTACACGCTCTTAATCACCCAGATAATCTTAATGAATCAATAAAGTATGTTCTGCCTGACTGCCTTCCGAATTCGTAATCAATCTATTCGTTCGGAGACGGCGATTTACTCACGATCGTTAAAGATAAACCGGTTGGCAGAACTTTCAACTGATTTTGATTGAATTTATTTTAATTTAGGTACATCAAAATGGAGCAGGTTTTTTCATTTTTTTTATTTTTTTGTATGAGATGTCAATACCTAATATTATGTCATAGATATAGCTGTATCTGTTGGGTCACTGCGTGGACTGCACATTTGCAGTACTTATAATTAGGGCCCGATCCCACTCACCACAGCCACACCGCAACACGTGGAAGAGCGTTTATTTTTATGAAAATGAATTGTTCATTCACATGGACCACATTTGGCCATCAAAATCATCCGTGTGGGCGATACCGACCACATCAAGCCCATGGGCCACGTCGCAACCACCGAGCGTACTAGCGGCCGGCCACAACATAACCACATCGCAACTACTAGCCACAACATAACCACATTGCAACTACTAGCGACAACGCAACCACATCGAAATTTTGTAGTTACCACAACGCAGCCGCAAGAAGCTGCAGCGACACTATTCACACGTAACCACTGCTTACCCACATTTTGTCGCTGCGATGTGGTGTGGTTGAGGTAGGTACGTGTGACCGGGTCCTAAAAGCTCACGAAACATAAAAATTCAAAAAGTGATTGTAAAACAAATAACGATCTATACCGAATGCGGTCAGCAGGTTACTTCGCACCTCATTGTAACGCAAGTGACATTTTATTAAGAGTTATGTAGCCATCATCAAATTAATGTATACTGCTACCGAAGGTATGCATGTCCATGCGGAAATGTCAAGTAACCACAATCACCACTGATGATGGGCAACACAATGATGGGTCACCAAAACACCATGCTGCTGACGCAGCAGTGAACGTCAGATGACATAAGAGATCTCTTAGGCCAAGAGCAATTCATCTAGAAGAATATTTGATCGACATACCTAATATAATATTAATCCTTCGAATGAGAAAAGCATTGTACAAAAGTAAGTAAGTATAAAGTTTTTGTTTTTCTAGTAATAAACGTTCCGACCAACAAAGGATCATAGTTCGCACAAAATTACAAAATTAAAAAGACTTCACTTAAACAAACTTCAATTGCTCAAAACGTGAACCAATACAGCAAAGACAAATAACATAATTCGCTATTCGGCAGCCCGAAGGCTCATTAAGTTCCCAGGGGAAGATTCTGCATGCTAGTATATTACTTCCATTACGCTTTTTAGGGTTCCGTAGTCAACAAGGAACCCTTATAGTTTAGCTATGTCCGCCCGTCTGTCCGTCTGTCTGTCTGTCCGTCCACAACTTAGTTCTGAGACTCTTAGTAATAGAAAGCTATAATTTAGCATGGATATACATATTCATCACGCCGACAAAGTGGTAAAATAAAATCATGAATTTTTTTTTTTAATTTTTTTTTTTTTACTTCTGTGCGGGTAAAGTGGGGATGTTTTTTTTTTCTCGTCTACTCCATGGTGTGGGGTGTTGTTGCGATAGGTTTTTCAGAAATATTGCGGGTTTGTGACAATTTTTCGATTTAGGGATCCGTTTCTGAAATATTAAGGGTTAAAGTGCTAATTTTTGTTAGAGTCAAGTGTTCCCCCCCTGTCAGCTTTAGCTAGCGGCGGTGGCGGCAGCGGCGACGAAGTTAAAAGGAAAACTATCACAGCTAAGTAGGCTTTCAAGTTTACGAGCCAACCAACCAACCACGGAACCCTTCATTGTGCGTGGTGCGATACGCACTTGGCTGGTTTTAATCTTAACTTAAAATAAAAATGTCAATTCTCACGACTGTGGCTATATTTAGAGTAGTTTTACTCTCTCCTTTCATGACGGAGCCCTTAAACTGCATCACGTCACGGCTGACATTCACAGCACATGCCACTTAATAGGCTTTAACATAAGTTCCTGTTAAGACACTCACCTACTGATCTGATCCGTACATACACTTACTTACGACACAAACACTTTTGCGTCGAACGTGTTTCAGGGTCAAGTTCAACACAAACTTGAAAGTAGAGAGATACATACTACAGTTTGATCGATTATTGTTGCATTATGCTTTAAGTTACAAATAGGCCTCTGCTGGAACCTCTTTCAGACGCTCAGTGTACGAGTACTATGTACAGTAGACCGCACATCAGTGGAAACAAAACCAGTATACCTCCTGCCTCTGATTCTATGAAAACTCGGGTTGTAAGTGCGCTGAGCCCGCTCCAGGTTACCACGTACGTGCGGCGGACTGTACCTGTAGGTACTTTGTTTATAGGTATCTGTAACATACTGCCAACTGTCCATTTACGGTCACAGAGCCAAGTGTCATCCCATCGTTAGCACTTAGTAAGACAAGTGCACCAGTCTGATGTTTGTATGTGTTACATTTATCAATAGACTAGCTGCGCCCCGCGGTTTCACCCGTGTAGACCGGAATTAAAAGTTGCCTATGTGTTAATCCAGAATATAAGCTATCTACACAGCAAATTTCATTCTAATCGGTTCAGCCGTTTGAGCGTGAAGAAGTAACAAACATACAAACACACACACTCAGAAACTTTCGCCTTTATAAAATTAGTGTGATGTGATAATCATAAAATGAATAGAATAAAGGTATCTACTCAAATGGCCGGTTGTACAAGCTGTTTGCAAGCTGGGTGCAAAGCTTTAAGGGGGTTATTTCTGACACCATTTAAAGCATTTTGAGCCTTACATGTCTTAGACGCAGTAGGTTTTTTTATTTTTAACTGCTATTTTTAGTTTTTTGTTTAATAACCCAATTTCTGACAGATAATTGCCAACGGTGACCCAGTTAAAGTTGGTATATTAAATCTTGACACTATCGAGGTCGCAGAAAACTTTTAAAATTTGAAAAACATGTTCAAAAAACTGAAATTGGGTTAAGTATTAAAAAAATAGTAAAAGTTTGCGGTTAAAAAAAAACATACTTCGTCTTAGACATGTATGGCTCAAAATTCTCTAAATAATGTTAACTGTCACCTGTTAAGGCTTTGCACCCAGCTTCCAAACACCCTACATAAATAACTTAAAGTAAGTACTGTATTTTTGAGACTAAACCTCCAAAGTCTCGTTGAATATATTTATCTATAGTATAAGGTCCCATTAAAACAGATGAACAAATTATCACAAGGTGTTCTACCCATGAATATGAACAACTTTCACTGTGGGACTAACTCTGAAATCGCGAAAAAAAAAATCAGCTGTTCAGTACATTTTTTTTTTCTTTTTTGTTTGGTGTAGATACAACAAACTCGTCAAAATGCAGGGAGCAGCTGATTTTTTTTCGCGATTTCAGGTTTGGTCCCACAGTAAAAGTTGTTCATATTCGTGGGTATAACACCTTGTGAATGTTTGTCCATCTATTTTAATGGCACTTCTAATGGGACTAACTCTTCTTTAATGGGACTAGATGTTTCAAGTCGGTAGGTATACTTAGGTATTTTGAGTTTGAATAACAAGATCTTGTTAAAACCCCAGAAAAGCTCGCACAATAACAAAAACTCCCTAAGTAGAGACAAGAGGTTTGATTCAGTTATCCCTTCAGGTAGGCACTTCAACTTACTAAACGATACAAAACTTATAGAAACGGAGAAATCATTTGCAACCTTTTGCACATAGGACTAGGTAAACTTGCGCTCAGTTTAGTAAAATCTTATTTAAATGATAGACAGCAACAAGTTCAAATAAATGGTGTCAATTCACTCGGTCTAAAAGTACAAATGGGTGTTCCACAGGGTTCGATATTGGGTCCTTTCCTCTTTTTAGTATATATTAATGATCTACCCCATTTATTAAAAAACCAACCACAAATGGTGTTATTTGCTGACGACACATCCTTAATTTTTAAGATAAATAGACGTGCATCAAATCTTGACGACGTAAATAACGCCCTACTGCAGATCCATAATTGGTTCACTGCTAATAATTTAGTATTAAATGGGAAAAAGACTAAATGTGTAAGATTTGCTTTACCAAATGTTAAAAGTACTGATTGTGACATAGTATTGAATAAAGAGAAACTAGAATTCGTCGATAAAACTGTTTTCCTGGGGATCACGCTCGACTCAAGGCTGCAATGGGGTCCGCATTTAACATCTCTTGCAGGACGGCTAAGTTCAGCAGCATATGCGGTGAGAAAAATCCGTCAATTCACTGATGTAGACACCGCAAGGATGGTCTATTTCAGTTACTTTCATAGTATTATGTCTTACGGTATTTTACTATGGGGACGGGCTGCAGACATAGAGTCTATTTTTATTCTGCAGAAAAGAGCCATCAGAGCAATATATGGCCTCCGCAGGCGCGATTCTCTAAGGGAACTGTTTAAAGATATTAACATCATGACGGTACCTTGTCAATATATCTACGAAAACATCATGTACGTAAGGAAAAATCTAAATCTTTTCGGTAAAAGAGGTGAAGGACACAATTATAGGACTAGAAATAGGGACCAATTAGTTCAACCAGGTTTCAGACTGGCTAAAGTAGACTCATCCTTCATGGGGTACTGTTTAAAATGTTATAATAAAATACCTCCCCACATACTCCAGCTGAATGAAAGGAAATTTAAATCTTGTATAAAACGCACACTATGCAGCCAGGCATATTATAAGTTGGGGGATTACATCGCTGACAAAAATGCTTGGCTGAATGCTTGTCCTGCTCCACAAGGACGCATTAATTAATTGATTAGCATTCGGATATATTGTTGGACCTGCTGAAGATTAAGATGAGAGAAAACTTTCTTTGCATTGTTTAGATTCAATCTCTTAGTATTATATAATTGCATAGCACGTGTGAGCACTATGTAGCTACTATTAAGCTACCTTTTACTGGGTACGTCTTTCACTGACTTGAGTGTGCCCTGGCGGTTGAGAGTATGTCATGCTCACTCAAATGTCTCGCTGATGGTGGCGTGTGTGTTGGATCATTAAGTTCCCTTCAAAATGGTTGAGCTAAATGGTGCTGATCCATGCGTCATGTTCGTGAACGGGCGCCGTCAGTTGGGACTGGTCGTCTCTTAGCTGCCATGGCTTATTTTTAATTTTAATATTTAATTTAGTTGTTTTAGTTATTATCTTTTTATTACGGACGCTTTTTAACGTGCACGTCTGTTGGTGTGTGTTCTTGACTCTTCAATAAAACTAGTGGACTGTTCAACAAGTGTATAATGGTAAATGTAAAGAAAAACAGAACTATGTAATAATCGGCAGACGAATGACGGACAGCGACCGGTCGCTGTTAGATGGAATTTTGAAGTGCAGAGAAGGTCAGGGGCGCGCGCCGGACGGCGCGGCCGCGCAGCCGCCGCAGACTCGCGTGGCCATCGCTGATTGGCTCGCGCCGCGTCGTCAGCCCGCGCGCCTCGCGCACCCCGCCTTCGTCTCAGGCGGGACCTGAGTCCGCGCGTGGACAACGTCTTTCTACATTGTTCTCACATGTATATTTTCAACTTGAACGATGTAACCAATATTTTGTAAAAATATTATGATTTAAAAGAGTGTCCGTGGAGTTTCTTGCCCGTTCTTCTCCATAGGGATCTACTACGCTTTGGAATGGGCAACTAGCTTCATCTTTCTGACTGACCGACCCATTGACAATTCAAAAGTGCCTGTAATTGGTTTATTTGAAATAAATGCTTTGAGTTTGAGTTTGAGTTTGAGTAGTATTCTGATGTACTTGCACCTAGTAGCATTTTGATGTACTTGCACCTAGTAGTATTTTGATGTACTTGCACATAGTAGTATTTTGATGTACTTGCACCTAGTAGTATTTTGATGTACTTGCACCTAGTAGTATTTTGATGTACTTGCACCTAGTAGTATTTTGATGTACTTGCACCTAGTAGTATTTTGATGTACTTGCACCTAGTAGTATTTTGATGTACTTGCACCTAGTAGTATTTTGATGTACTTGCACCAAGTAGTATTTTGATGTACTTGCACCAAGTAGTATTTTGATGTACTTGCACCTAGTAGTATTTTGATGTACTTGCACCTAGTAGTATTTTGATGTACTTGCAACTAGTAGTATTTTGACAAAAAAAAAAAACAGAACATTTTCTACATATGTTTAGTAAAATATTTTGAATTAAAAATCATTATCTAGCTCGGGCATTCTAGTGCATCTTAGAGCTAACTGCAATCACCAATCATTCATTTACGTTTTAATCTCTGACGGATATAGATGGATGTTATAAGTTTAACGTGTATAGGTATCTGTGTATCTGTATGTGGCATCGTAGCTCCCAAACAACTGAACCGATTTAGATTTTTTGTTTTGTTTGTTTTTTTTTTTTTGTTTTGATCGAGAATGTTCTTACCTATGATTCAAGAAAATCTATTCAGCTGTTTGAAGGTTATCAGCTCTTTTCTAGTTGATGAATGGATGTGAAATTCTTCCACAGGTCTGCTCGAGTCGAAATTTGGTATTCTATGTATTACTTGAATGATATTAGAATAACATAGTTACCTTGAACTAATGCTGCAGCATTACCTGGTATTTGCAAGATGCCCAACTTCCTCACCAACTTATAACAGAGGTATCGTGTTTGGGCTCATTGGAATGGTCTCATTGAATAGGTTATAGATAGCAAAAAAAATTGGGTTTGTGTCGTGGGTTTTTTAAAATTAACTTGTAACGAGAATCAAGATTATTGTGATTTGGACAGTCTTATAAAATCTGTGATTGGATGTAGGTACTGCACGCTATTTCTGATCACTACTCAAGGTCCTGTTTGTGGAACAGAACTGGTGCTGCCTGCTGGTGAGGTATCACTTACCAGCTTCTGTCCGTGACGTCGTCTGCGTGAAACTTGTTCAAATAATTATCTTTATTTACCATAAGAACAATTACTTAACAAAAAGCACTTTTACCTAAGCTACATTAACATTTATAATTGAGGCACTGAGGCTAGAGCGACCCCCGACCCTTGCTCGGTGAAGAAGTGCCAGCTGGTGGCGGAGCTGAGCGTAGTTAATAATAATTATCCAGATATGATAAGGCACCCACAGAATTGTCCAGCGAAGCAGTCTCGGCCTCTCAAGGTCAATTACGAGATGTCCTACATAAAAAACGAGGCGAATTCTAGAGGGGTTCGCGTCTTTCTGCCTTTTCGAAGCTTACATAAACACAAGAATGATGGATACACATGATAGCAAAAACGCAAATTATCTAGTTAGGTTATAGTTTTATTGATTGCATACAGGCACCTGTCATCATCATCTGCCTAGCTTTTTCCCAACTACATTGGGGTCGGCTGCCAGTCTAGCCGGATGCAGCTAAATACCAGTATTTTACATGGAGCGACTGCCTATCTGACCTCCACAACCCAGTAACTGGGTATAATACGATACCCCTAGGTAAGACTGGTTGTCAGACTTTTGGGCTTCTGACGACCCGTAACGACTGTCAAAGATCCACGAATGACAGCCGGGACCAACGGCTTAACGTGCTTGCCGAGGCACGGAGGGGACTTGGTATGTAAAGATGGTCACCCATCCACAGACCAACCACGGCAAGCGTAGCTTAACCTGATCGATCGAGCCGTGCGGCTGTTATTATTAACCACGAGCCCCTCATAAGACACCTGTAACAAACATTATTTAATCAGTTGGATAGCTATTATAAGCTGGTGGTCATTACATTCTTCTTCATTGCGTTAGTGCCTTCATTGATAAGATGATATCTTGTTCACCAATCCAATAAGTGTCATTATACATCACCACAGTTTTAACTTCTGAATCATTCACATATACGGTCAGCAACAAAAGTCAATTAACACTCAGTTTTTAAAATCTTAATTAATAAGCAAAATTAAGGAGGAGCTTGTGGCTAAGTAATAACGGCCGCACGGGTCGATCCATCAGGTTAAGCTACGCTTGCTGGGGTTGGTCCGTGGATAGGTGACCATCTTTACATATCGAGACCCCTCCGTGCCTCGGAAAGCACGTTATGCCGTTGGTCCCGGCTGCCATTCGTAGATCTTGACAATCGTTACGGTCGTCAGAAGCCCAAAAGTCTGACAACCAGTCTTACCAAGGGATATCGTGTTATCCAGTTACTGGGTTGTGGAGGTCAGATAGGCAGTCGCTCCATGTAAAATACTGGTATTCAGCTGCATCCGGTTAAACCGGAAGCCAACCCCAGCACAGTTGGGGAAAGGCAGGCAGATTGATTAGATGGTAGGTAAAAGTAACAGTTTTAATCGAGTTTTGTTGCAGATTGTACCATTCATTGTTTAGTTCACAAAAGCAGGTTGTTCTCAAACCGCAGCACATTACAATATAATACACAGCGCGAGGTTCCGGTCATTACGAGCACTAGCCGTTTGAAAGTATCGCACTGACTTAGAAAGGATATTAACATTATCTACTTATGTAATTTTAGGTACCTACATAAAAGGTGTATGTGAAGCTACATACACAATTTGCAGTAAGTGTTTGTGACTACAATCATGGAGGATGTTTTTTTTTTAAACTAAGAATGCGGTTTTTTATGCAAACGGTTGAATAAAATTATTATAAATTAATTTAGCTTTCCGAATGAATGACATTAATTTATCCTACTAATATTATAAATGTAAAAGTTTGTATGTTTGGATGTTTGTTACTCAATCACGCAAAAACGGCTGAACAGATTTGGATGAAATAGTTTATAACCTGGATTAAGACATATGTTACTTTTCATCCCGGTAGAAGGTTCCCGTGGGATAATTTCCGACATACACGCGGGCGAAGCCGCTGGCAAAAGATAGTATTTAATCATTTTAAGTTGGTACAAAGGTACATATTAATTACTGCACATACCTAAGTAATATAGCATTATGTCTCGTTTGTAGATAGTAACGATAATAAAGATATGTTAGGTTATGGCTATTTTAAAATAATGACGTAAAAATTGTGGGAGTGGGAGGGCAAATGAAATTCAGCAATATCTTCATAATAATTGATTGATTTTTTTGATTTTAATTTTAGTGTTGATTTTTTAATTTATTTTTTAAGTTTAATAATGATTTTGTTTTTGATTTTGACTATGATTCTGATTTTATTTTGATTTTTAATTTTGATTTTAATTGCGGTCCGATTTTAATTTTTAATTGTATCTTGATTTTAATTTTAACTTGTTTTTATGTAATCTTAATTTTGGCTTTATTTTGATTTTAATTTAGAATTTGATCTCTATCATAATTTATGCTCGGTGTGTACCTAGGTGCCCATTATTTATCGTCAAATAAGTAATGCATGTTGTGCTTACCTGCTAGAAGTTGGAACACTAGTTAATAATTATTTTGCATGTATCTCATATCTTTGTATCAGTGTATTCAATTGTTGGTGAGCCAAATAAATAAAATAAAATAATACTATATTATTTCAAATATATAAAAACTGTAGACAGAAAAACACAACTGACTACACTCATCTTGGTTCTGCCAAAAAAAAACAGCCAACAAATCCTGCTAAGTTTCCTACTCATTTCCTACATAAATATGAAACCCATTAAAATATAGGCTACTTAAATAAAGCATTACCCCACTGTGCAGCGACACACACGACACAGAACACCTCATTTTCCAAAACAAACAAAAAACAATAAATAAAAACTTAATGAGCTACCATAATCTATCAATCACCCGGGTCACAGTGCGCACACTGACGCAACAGCCGGACAAAATGCGCACACTTCACACCGTGCGCCGCCTGCACAGTGTGCGGTAAATCGATTACCTGCAGCCACAGTACACCGTGAAATACTTACGTCACGCGTCACGTAGTTCACGCAATATTTATTACCGTTAGATGTTTACACGGTAAACTATGAGAAATTAGTTTCTGTGTTTGTTGGGCTATGTCACTAACTGGCTTAGTCAATTCTGATTAAGGTTACGTGTCAGTGTAGCTTAATACGCAGCAAGCGAACTTAAAGTGAAATCTTACACAAAAACCGAGATAATGTTATCAATAAATCGTTTACTTTATAACCTGTGCTTTATATATTAACGAATAAGCCGTTTGCGGCTTCCAAAACATGAAGTATGTGCAAGAAAATATTTACTTAAAATATAAGTATGACAAAAACATTGATTTATTATCAAGAATTACGCTTACTTTCGTTTTCATTCTATCTTTGTACCACATCTGAAATAATTAGGTAATATCTTTTCATTTGCAATGTTATCACAGAAACAATCGATGCTAAGTTTAGACTCAAAACGCAACAATACCAGTCGTGACTGTCTGTGAATTAACCTCAAAATAAGTGACGAAACGACTTAAAAACAACAACATTAGCAATATGGACATTATACAGAAAATCGATTCAATATAATAACATCGTATTGCGAAATATTACCAGTGAGTGTGAAGACAATCAGACACGCAAATATTTCCATTATTATGTGGCACGCATGTTTTATTAATGGAATACATTCTTTTTCGGAATACTTTCAGAGCAACATCAAGGTCATGATTCATCTTTGTTTGAAGAAACAGGTGTTGTGCTTCTTGAGAGCCCGTGTCCAGTAAGTACGTACTTTCACCCATAACACGTCGCTTCCCATTAAATAAGAAAAGCCACCAGCAAGACGAGCAGGCGACCGTCTTTATAACATAACTAGCTGCGCCCTAAGGTTTCACCCGCGTAGGTCGGGATAAAAAGTAGCCTATGTATTAATCCAGGATATAAGCTATCTACATACCAAATTTCATCCAAATCGGTCCAACCGTTTGAGCGTGAAGAAGTAACAAACATACACACACACCCTTTATAATATTAGTGTGATTAGTGTAGTAGACCTGCGGGTCCTATTATTTTGTACCTACATACGAAGTAGGTCAGCATGAAAAACCAGATGTAAAAACATGCATCTTGTTGAAGGGAGCTGAAACATTTTTGACATTTCAGCTGAAAATGTAACGATCACCTCATACCCTCACTTTTTTGTATTTATAATATCAAATTAAAAATTTACTTAAAAAAAAGTAAAAACCGACTTCAAAACCAAAAACGAATAACATAACTTTCATAAAACACTTAACAGCTTCTGAAGTCGGTGTCAAGCTAAAGTGCATTGAAGAATTGAAGACACCGACTTCAGAAGCTGTTAAGTGTTTTATGACAGTTATTTTATTCGTTTTTGATTTTGAAGTCGGTTTTTACTTTTTTTTTTAAGTAAATTTATTTTTCCATTTTTAGTTGAATATACAAATAGATAAGTAGGTAAGCCCAAGTCGAACCAATACAAGAATCATCAAAATCGGCTTAGAAATGCCGGAGATACAGTGCATTTATGCATATAACTTCGTACATAAGAATAATTACATAATGTATTATATACTAAAACCTTTGCGAAACTATGTAGATGTGATGTAGAAAGAATCATCAAAATTGGTTCATTAGTTTTGAGAAAATCGCGGACAAACAAACATACATACATACCTACATACGGGTCGAATACAGAACCTCCTTTTTTGAATTCGGTTAATGAAGTCGGTTAAAAACAAACACGTTTGATACAATCTTACAGTTACAATACAAAATCACACAATAAACCAGGTACCTTCTAACTTTATCCACGCTACCACAAGCTTACCCACTGTGATGTGAGTAATAAAACTGAACCAGCAATTTGTAATAGATATCGTGCAATGGATCGTATCATTAGATTCTCATATTAGTTACTGAACTATTTAATATAATAAAGTCTTTCATTACAGTAAAAAACCGGCTAAGTGCTGTCGGAGCACGCACAATGAAGGATTCCGTAGTTAGGATGAATTTATCCCAAGAGCTAACCTAATATTGTAGTTGTAATGAAAAACATGTTCTCTCATACATTCCAACTGCAAATGTAAGTTGGTCGACTATTACGTGTTAACTTGTAAAGCCTACTTAGTTTTCCTTTTAACTTTATACGTAAACTACCTAGTGCCGTGAATTTTTTTTCAAATAACCAAACACAAACACGACACGACTCAAACAAAAATATTACTACGGATCACTGAACCGAAAAATGGTTGTCACAGACCCGCAATCAGCCTATCTAACGATACCCCCACGCCATGGTATAAAAAAATATCATTCCCACTATAAGTGCAAGGGAGGTACTCTACAAATTTTAGGGTTGCGTACCTCAAAAGGAAAAAACAGAACCCTTATAAGATCACTTTGTTGTCCATCTGTCTGTCAGTCTGTAAAGAACCTTTTTCTCAGGAACGCGTGGAGGTATCAAATTGAAATTAATATCAAATACGTAAATCTATGGTCCCTTGGAGTTCTGAAACATCAAGCTTCTAAGTCAACGCAATAAAAAAAATACGGCCATATGCGATATATTTTGATAATCACAAGTAAATCAAGGTACTTCCCGATGTCCTAGAATGAAATTTGGCAAGAAGCAAGGTATCACAGCACAAAGTAAAGGAAAAAGTCCGAAAAATGTTAATTTGTAATTTTATCACATAAAAAAAAATTATTAGGATTACAATGTTACGTTTGTTTTTTGGATAAATCAACTACGGAACCCTTCATTGTGCGTGGTCCGACACGCACTTGATCGGTTTTTTTTTCTAGACTGAATTTCACCTCTTTGTTAGCGTGATTAATATGTATACCCATGACAAATTACTGCTTTCTAGTACTAAGATTCTCTGAGCTAAGCCGTGGACAGACAAACTTGGCGAAACTATAAGGACTACGGAACTCTAAAAACAGTGTTCCAATTTATAGAGATATGATGCCGCCACGCAGTAGGCATGTGCAAGCATTTAAACTGAATATTAATGAGGTTAACGGTGACTTAAATGATATTAGTAGGATGGGTAGCATACATACTTACATAACCTAAAGAATGGCCGATGGAGCTGTAAAGTTCTGGAGTGGCGACCGCGTACAGGAGGCACGGGGTGAGTAGCTCCTCAACATGGGACCGACGCGCGACTTACTTGGTGAAGGAAGGGAAGCGCAACACCCGTCTGCCAGAGCTTAGGCCTTTTCCAGTAGTGGATATCGTCTGCCGAATGATGCATGATGATGGCAGGGGCTGCGATAACCATTCCGTTTTTTGGATGTGAGCGTTCACACCCACATAGCATACTCTAGGTACTGTAGTGGTTTGATGTTAATAGCAGACATTCTATAATTCAAACATCGAATTACTTTTGAGGAAAAGCGGAACTTGCTTTTGTTCAATGGTGGCAGTCACATTCTAGTAGGGCTCCGCTATGGCACTATAATATTTTAAGTTGAAACCGAGTCTTATTAATATTAAATAGCGGCTCTCGGCCCTCTTACCTCCCGTCTACCTCTTTGATTTATAGTGTAGCTACCGTGTGAGGTTCGACTCCTTACAATACTAACTATTGAATCAAATTTTTAATTTCTATCCATTACTTGCAGATTACGCATTTTCAATGTGAGCGTCGAAATAAGTACATCGAGATTTAGTCGAGTCTATAAAATTAATTACCTAAGTGTTATGAGAAACCGCTAGTTTACAGCTTCACTGACATTATTAAAACAATAAGTTTCGTTATAAAGGATCGCTATCAGGAGTGATATGGTCAGTTAACATGACAATAAATTGTTATCATTACCCGCTTATTTGTTTATAAAAGCTTAGAACAAAAGAGACTATAAAGCCAACGAGTAGATACTCTATAGTCTACACAGTCTCTGGGCTGCTACTGGAACATTCCTGACAGTCAGTCAGACAGAAAAATCAAATAACACTTTTCCCGACCTGAGAATCGATGGACTTTCGAAGCAGACCCAAAGGTCATCCCTAAGACCCTTCTTCATTCATTGATATTGAAACTGCGAAAGCGTCAGTCAGAGGAACAGTAGCAGCATCCTCCTGGCCTGGCTGCCTGACTATCTGAATGACGGTCAGTAGAGCTTGACGATTATTGCAAACTTCTTGTGAAAACTGCTCATTTTCGATATTAGGGAGTACACCATTAGCAAAAGACCTATTTGACGTCCTAATAAGAATTAAAACACTACAAGTTGGTTAAGTAGGCACAGGTACCTCACCAACAGTACCCTATGATAGTGAGTTCACGCGTTTTCCTAGAACATAGTCAAGGACCCCAAAACGACGATAATAAAACTAGCGAGGCTGTTGACACCTACATGACGCAGCGTCACGACTCCAGATATTATCTTAGTGTAGAAGCTCTGCCAAGGTTCATATCACCGTTTTTGGCACAGGCGATGTTATTGACACATTGCACACCTTCCTGTGAATGTCCTTCACTGGTTCGTGGTGTTTTCGTACAAAGTGATGTCATTGCATTAGAAAATGATCTTGAACTCAGACCTATACGATAGGCTTTTCTAGTCTTACTACGTTGACAGAATTGGTGGTCACAGTCTTAGCTTATAGCAGCCTAATTAGAAGCAGTTATCATGCACTTGATACTTTGACTAATTTAGTCTTCAATGTACAAAAAGAACTAGATCTCTAACCCAAGCAGTTGCTGAGATCTCCATGGCCGCGCAATCCTCCACGTTACGTTCGCGTGGCCAACTTAAAACAATTATAACTTCTTTACTTCTATTTTGACAAAATTTTGGTTTGTTCCCTTCGTTTTTGACAAATTCCGTCAATTTTATTGCCGAGTTTTTTTCGGTTTGTATAACCTGGCGGAGCAATCGTAACGCACACTTGAAACTGAATCTCTGAATGAAGGGCGTGATACTATGTATGACATATAATGGTACCTACATCCTAGATGGATACGTGACCTGCGACAAGGACACCGTCATTTTCACCACGATTGACAAACGGATTGGTGACAACGGTTTACTGTTGTCACCAATCCGTTTGAATCCGTTTGTCATCAACCACACGAAACTAGAATTTTGGCTAAGTACAGAATACTTCGATTCAACAGAATATTTTGAAACATGGTTTGCCAACCAATTTCAAGTCTAGATCTTTACTAATCGCCTTTTAAACTGAACTATTGTTTGTCTAAAACCAATCAATTTTACTGATCTACATACTCGTATTAGTTGGGAAACAGTGATTCAGCATTTGAAAAGCATAAAAAAGCTAATAACCCGCTGTAAATGCATTGCAGAACGTCTTAAAGTGTGCGCGTGGGCATCTGTTGACGCGACATCACCGTGAATACAAACTGCCACATTAGACTAGAACTTGAGACCAATGATTTGATAGATAAGAACCGGAACCGATGCTTACATTTCACCGAAAAGTTGTGTGCATTGAGTAAAATTAATATCTTTGCAACATCTGGATTTTTTAAATTTATTTTTATCCCTTAATAACTATAAATATTAAAAATATTTACAATTTAAAATTAATAGGAACAACCTTTAACTTTTTATCATAACTTTGAAACATTAATAATAACAGCATTTTTTCATTAAATGAGTATCTATTCAAACCTACAGTAACATGAGCGACTTGAGTGAGTCAAGTCTGAAATTCAAGCTTTAAATAAATCGTGTCTATCAATCATCTACTGAAATATTTTTACCAAGTTCTTATACCAAATAAATAAAGGTAAAGCTTGCCCCAAGCAAATCCTGATGAATGCGGTCCATTATTATTCATTATCTTATCTCCTCTCACCATTTATAATGACGTCATGATGACTTCTCTTTCTGCGTGTTTTCAAGTTTTGACTTTTACCGTGATACTTGACTTTATGAATAAAAGTCCTGAAAATGTTGTACTTGGAAACTGGGTCAACATTCATTGGTATAAACGAGGATAAAATGCAAGACTTTATTTAAGGTGTTCACTGCCTGACATGGTAATAACCTGAGGCAGTTTGGCAGTGGACAAAAATATACTGTGTTAAAGTAGATACTAATACTTATGCATAATAAAACTCAGGTTATTTCAGCTCTTAACAAAATAAATATTATAACGGCGAAGTACCTACCTAGGCACTTAATTCAGTATAACGTTGAGTAGCACATAAAGTAATTCTATGAAACTCGTAACTTTGCCAGTGTTGCCAGTTTTTACATCACTAATGTACGACCACTACGCAGACAGTTTCAAAAGGTCCACTTCAACCTCAGTCTTGAAAAAGTCACATTTTCACTGCGCTGGAGCTGGAACCACCTGCACACATCCTAATGACTGAAGTCAGTTCAGCTTCCAGCCATGTATTTGTATCAATTGACGAGGAACAATGCGTTACACAATGCATGAGTTCGCGAGTTCGCGCGACAGATTCTATTCTATTATATTTTTCTCTATGGCAATGGTGCCGATATCGACAATTATTAAATTAAAAAAAAAAAAATTAAATGATTTTTATTTCGGAATAAGTACTCCATAGAGTGTTAGTAACATAATATTAAAACAACTTACTATCTAGTGTTAGTACCAATCACCCTCCGCACAAACTGTTTTATAATTGGAGAACTGAAGTTCTCCGCTACAGTTCTCAAGATGCTGTTGCGACTGTCTCTAACTCTCCTCAGCAGCGAAGCTGTTTTTTTTTCGCACAATCGCGTGAAACCCGTCGACACGAGCTTGGGCAAACATATCTGACGCGCTGCAGTAGCGAGGAAGTCCCAACAGCATCCTGAACCCATTATTGTACTGGACGCGCAGGACATCCAAAGATTTTTTGGTGTAACTGACCCATAGATTACTCGTGTACAAACTCTGGCAGTAAGCCTTGAAAATGGTGATCTTTACTAGGTCCGTACACTGAGCAAATCTACGGGTCAACATGTTACACCGGACTGCGAGTGCCCTGCGCTCCCTCTCTATATCTACATGGTCCCTAAGGTCGTCGGAAAGAACGTGACCTAAGTATTTAAAAACGGATACCCTTTCAACTACTGACCCGCCTATAATTAGCTCGGGTCCCACTTCACGGCACTGGCCGCCGACCTCAAAGACCATGTATTTACATTACTTCACATTGTAAATTAATCCATGTGCGGCAGCGTAGGCTTCACAAGTCTTAAGCAACTCTCTGATTGCCCCCGCAGACGGACCCAGCAGCACCATGTCATCAGCATAGTTAATGTTGTTAATGCTGACCCCATCAACACTGCATCCGACACGCATGCTGCTGAGTCCCTCTATGAGGTCATTTACATAGAGATTGAAGAGCCTGGGAGATGTCAGACCTCCTTGTCTGACCCCGCACTCCAGCCCATACGGTTCAATTATGCCAACATCAGATGTGATAAGACAAAAAGTGCAAAAAAATAAAACACAATAAATAAAAAAAAATAGATCCAGTACTAGTTGGTTGATGGATGGCGCGAAAGATGTCGAGCACCTTGCTTTGGACTGACAATCAGTGCTAAACAAACGTTGCTCGTCAGTTTGTCTCACTTAGAGAAAACCGGTAAAAGATGGTACCTACCTACACCTTGAACTGAAGGCCAATAAAATTGTCGTACCTAAAAACGTTCAAATTCAAGTCGCAATCTCATGCCAGCGACAATCAAATGTCAAAAATGTAGGTAAACGCTATACAATTTTTGACAGATTGAGACTGAGATGAGATTGCGAACGTTGTTAAAAATATGAGAATTGCCTCTCAGCTCTAAATAGCTAAAAAGCTATTTACCCATTATTCTCATATTTGGAAATACCCTTGTCCCTGACTACAGTGTAATTACAGATTATGTACTTTTTGTGTTTAGCCTTCTGTGTGTTCTTTCTGTGTTAATCCGCCTCCAGGCTTCGCTCGTAATGTAAAAGTTTATACATAATGCCAACTTGTTGACTTTTTATGTTACTTAGAGCGTTACTCCTGACAGGTCTCCCGCGGCTGCGGTCAGCGGTAGAGGTCACCAGCACTTCATTGTTTTTATGTTATTACCAGAAATTTTGAGTACTTTTTAGTACTACATCATAGGTAAGTAAATAGGCCAAAGTTTTTGAAATACTCGTAAAACCTTCCGAAACAAAAATTAGAGACATATTTTTAGGCAACTTTAGAAAACGTTTCGTACCTACCTACTTTACTTTGTCTTTTTATAAAAAGCTGTGTTATGCTCCACACTTACGAGTTATAAATACAATTGATGCTGACATTGGCATTCTAACATTACCCACAAGGTTCCTTAAATAGTCATTATTTCCAGGATAGGTTCCTACAGCCTATACTTTAGCTAGGAGCACATAACACACATAACATCACACTCGTAAGCATAATACGCGCTTTGACTGAGTTGCGCATGCGCACAACAGCCCGAGTTACCATCCCATATCACACCTCTATTCCTCGAAGGGCTAGGCAGAGGTGCACCCATATTTCGACACTTATTGTCCAAACACACTATGCCGAAGATACGCGACCGAAGCTCCACGGCTGATTCAACAACAACGTAATTTGGCAACGTAATTTTGGTCGTAATGTGTTGTCAGTAATTCAAATAGCATTGCAGGCGTAATCATACCGAACTTCGGTCGCGTACCTTCAGTATAGCGCATTTAGACACTTACGTTTAAGCCCGATGTAACTGAACGGGAGAACGGGTAATCCCAAGGAGTACGTGGATGCAATATATTATATGTTGGCTGGTAATAAGTACCTACAGGCTGATTTTATTCGTAATTAGACTAGCTAGAATAAAACCAGGAAAATAATTAACTAACCACAACAAGCAACGAGATAGTAATCAGCACGATTCACAATATTAAAATTACTGAAGAAACTGGTCATTTTTATTACAAACTTACAATTTGTCCTCTATCCGCTACATCGAGTTTCTCTCGTAAAAATATTGGAGTATATGTTTGTCGCAGTAAAATATCTAATAGTAGTGAAAGGCTAGGATACGTCAGATGAAAGACATAATCTATTTAACGTTTTTACCTGGACAGGGGGTGAAGCAGGAGTCCAGATTCGCTGGCTTTATTTAAAATTGTTATGAGAAGAACCAATAATGTTAATGTTTCAATGTCTAATTGTCCACCATCGTATAGGATACGATGGTGGACAATTAGACATTGAAACACACGTGGACCGCAGTGCCGTGCCGCAGTGCCTTACATTTTTTATTGACCACAATAATACTTCTTTCTTCCAATTTTCTTTTACATTGAGTCAAAAACTAATTTTATTTTATTTTATTTTATTTATTCGGAAGAACAAACAATTACACTTTATATATTACAAATAAATAGAAAATAAGGAGTTATATGTACAAATGTGCAACCAACAACGTTCTCCACAGATACACAAAAAGACAAAGACAATATTGATAAAGTAAAAGTCGGACAGAATAGAAAAGATAGAAACTAATCTCTACAAAACAAACAATGTTGAGTCCCTGTCGGCTCTTTTTCCCTAATTTCTTCCAAGTATTTATTTATTGCAATATTCATTAAACATTGGAATCTTAGTTTCTTTCGCAGAACAAATTCTGCAACACTGTAAGTAAGCACTTGAAATAGAACGTCGCCGTCATTTACTTTCCGCTTCTTTTGTTTTACAAAGTAAATTTTAAACGTACGAGTATGTTGGTATCTAGACCTACAGAGGCACGAACGCGCGACGAAAACGCAAGTTCAAACGATTTTGGAATCGAAAATACAACTATCCTTTAGCATTTTGTACAATTAGACATGTACAATTAGAGAAATGAATAAAGTTGTAAAACTAAGTAAATAAAAACAAACAAACAAACCAAACAAAACAAATATTTTTGTGCCAAACAAATATTTTACATTTTAAAACCGTTGGAATTCTCGTCTAGAGATTCCCAAAGTTATTTGCCAACCGTAATAAATGAAAACTGAGACTGATTGGTACAATAAAAGAAAACTGCTACGCCATGTGCTACGCCACTCCCGACTGGATTGGCGTAGCAAAGCGTAGACGAGTAGCGTAGCATTTGGGTTGTACTTGTACGCTACGGGTTCCGATATTCCCGCACTAAGAGGACCAATAAGTCTGGGTAAATGAAATACATTTATTTCTGTAAACTGGTTCAGTAAACGCTTTAACACGTCAAAAATAAAACATGTGTTTTAAAACTAGATGAGGTCAGTATTTCTTACCCTGAGAAGAACGACCGATACAAATTCAGAGGTGTTTGGAATGTGAGATATTTCTCTGTAAATGTACCAACAATACAGTAGAAATTATAAGCTTAGTGGCAAGTAGAGTTTCAGGTTTCTGTATCTGAACCTATGTAACCACCGTAAACTAATCGTTACTGTAAACAGGAACCGTTCGTTCTAAGAGAGCTTCACATTGTAAGCGCCAGCAGAAGTTACGTCACAATAACACGTCAAGATATGTCACGGCTATTGACAAACTGGACAATACAGAATAGGTCGCCTTAGAATAGGTCGCCTTATCTCTACAGTGTGCTACTTTGTAAGGACTGTGTGGGCTTTCCTAATAGTAGCTGGAAGAGGCTTGCAGGGCGTTGTGTTATGCTAACTATCATAGTGGCAGATCTTTTTGTTTTGTGGTGTACAACTACCATACTGAAGTAGGTTTTACTTCCGCCAAGCAGCATCGGTGTGTTTCGTTTATTATTCATATGTTTTTATTGGTGATGTCCTTCAGATAGGTCAGGTGCGTAGTACTCGCAACCAGCGTGGTCAATGAATGTAAACGAGGTAAAAGAAGTATGTAAGGATCGTAGCAGATGGTGTTCTGTAGTTTCTGCCTACCCCCATGGGAAGAAGGCGTGAGTTTATGTATTTATTTGTTTATTTATTTATGATGAGTTTACAAAATTCTTGTACGACAACTTAAAACTCAATCAATCTGCCTAACCTTCTCCCCAACTCTGTTGGAGTTGGCTTCCAGTCTAACCGGATGCAGCTAAGTACCAGTATTTTACATGGAACGACTGCCTGTCTGACCTCCACAACCCAGTTACTGCAGGGTAACACGATACCCCTTGGTAATACTGGTTGACAGAATTTTGGGCATCTGACTACCCTAACGGATGGTCACCCATCCACGAATCGACCGCGGTAAGCGTAGCTTCGATCGACCCGGGCAGCTGTTCGCATGTAGCTACGAGCCCCTTCTACTTAAAACTATGCCCCACTAAATAGTTTTCACGATTTTCCTGTGGGAACGAATCATACAAAAATAAAGATAAGATTAATTAGTGCATACTAAAGTAGCTTTACGGCTTATTAAAGAGTAGGGGTGAAGTTTTTATTTGTTACTGTCGGCAACGTATTGACAATCCCTTGCCATGAAAGGCATTTGAATGACTTCTTAACTCTTGGTGGACTTTCTGAAATATAGGACAGAAAATCATAAGATTCCAGAAACAGAATACGGTCTGACAATTTCTCTAATCTGAGGATCCATATCACCAAACTTATTGTCATGTGACCAATAAAGATATCGGTTGCCTTTCCGCTTAACTTACCTAATCCTTTAGGAAAACCTTTTGCTGACAATCGGAAGGACGACAAGAAAATGAGGGTGGAGTATCCTTTCCTTTTCCGGGAAGAGCTCTCAATATCCTAAAGGACTCTTGGGTGTGACGAAAACCTTTTAATAAACGAAATACACTATCCAGCTTTTAAATTCACTTCCATTTGTCTTATTTTACATATAAAGCCTCTGGAAAACACCAAAGATCTTAAGGCTAGTGAATCTCCCAATGACCTTTCACTTCCCTTGACGCGATAGAACCCATCATAGGAGGTATCATTAGATCAATTATTAGAGCATATTTAGTGGCATTACATATCCTCTTGGCTGCAGGGAGAGGGGGGCGGCGTATAAAGCGAAGATGCGCGGTCGCAGCCCGCAACACAGCATCGTCGCGTGCGCACGTCACGTGGGCGAATTGCTCAGAAGTTTCACGACATTTTGCGAAGTTTGTGACTTATTTTGTTGACGTTTTCTGTGCTTTTTGGATTCTGTGAACTTTTGGTAAGTTTGTGTTGTGATGTATAGTACTAGGGTTACAGTAGATACTATTAGGTTACCTGTAGTGTAAGTTTTAGTGAAGTAAGTACGTGTGCATTATTCTGTAAATTGTAAAGATAAACTTAAATCTTAAATAAAATAAGATATTATACATGGTTAGAATCTTAAAAGTGAGTACTTAACTAAACAATTTCATTCACTCTCCAAACTAATTCATATTAAATTATAATATTTTTACTTTCATCTACGCATAGGTACCTACCTACCTAAGTGCTAGACTTTTTCGGGAAAATTTCATAAAATTCAAAACTACTTTTAAAAACAAATCCTTTCTCAGAGTCGTGACAAAATTTTCATTATTTCTTTATAATAACGAAGCTTAAGAAACAACTTTGTAAACAATTATAACTATTATAAGTTGCAACATAAACATAACCCTAGCGCCTGCGCACTGTCAACTTACCGCAAATTACTTTAAAATAATTTATTTTGCTATCTTATCATTATGTAAATAAATTGGAAATACCATTTTTGTTGCACTTAAGTAAGTAAGTTCTTCTAAGACACTGTACTGTTAAAAACTTATTTTTAATATATGTGTATAATAACTTGATCGTGAGATAACAGTAGGTACGTATAGGTGTATGTAAGTGTGAAAAATCTAATACCTAAAAAAAAAATCTAAAAAATATAGAAAAGGCCTAATGATAAATTATTCATTAAACGTACCTACGTTGTTGTAATTAGTAACAGCAGTAGGTACCTATTCTCATTTCATTTCGCGGAAATCTCCTACGTATTTAATTTTCATGAACATTTAATTAATGTCACGAATCTATTCAGGAATATTACCTACACGGGATTGTTGTAATAAAACGAGGAAGAATTAATTTGTAAAAGGCAAATGAAGGTTATTACGAACCAAAAGGAAATATTTCCTTTGAACATTTTCAAAGGAAATATTTCTCAAAATGATGTTATTTAAACTTTACAGATTTATATCAACAAATTATATATCTCAACAAATTATTGTATTGTCCTCGGCTCCAGAAACGTGTACAAAACTACAAATTAGTGCGAAGTATAAAACTACATGAAAACTCAATTAGTTACAATATTTAATTACATAGGGTACCTCCAACATGAATAGTCGGTCACACTTACAAAAGGGAGTAAAATTAAATAACATTTTCATTTTCCCTTTTAATAAAATACTTGTAAAGTAGGTAACTATAAACCTCCATTTTTCAACATACAAAGTGAAACAAGGGTATAATAAGCGGGGCTAAGTTAGTGCTTAGTTCGCGCTACAAACGAGAGGAGCTAATTAACTGTTACTTAGTTTGTAATTATTAAAGCTTTGAGCTAATAGTTAGTGAGTGTGTGTTCATTTTTAATGTTGTATTACAGAAGAAAAGCCGCCGTCCCCCAAGATGCTCCACTTTAAGCTGGCGGTAAGTTATTTACTTAAATATTTGGAAAAAGCTGCATAAATTTCAAGCTATTCTTGTAGATAAAAAACTGAGATTGAGAATCACCACTTTTCAAACATAAACTACAAAAGAAAGTATCCAAAATGCTAGTTCTCTTAGTTTCTTGAAATCTATAAAACGTTAAGGAAATACATAATAGTGATATCCGAGTGCAGCACATTCAATATGTCACATTCAGAACTACGAGCAGAGTTTAAGTTTAAAGTTACATCGAAACTTTTCCACCCAGCAGTAGGAATATTTCACAATCTGAAGTTCCAGATTCAATTCAATTCAAAGCTGTCGTTAAAAGTTACCTTCAGCCACAGTTACGAAGAGATTCGGTGGCACACTTGGCAGGTGACGGTTGTGGAACTTTGAAAGTGAAAAACGTGTAAAGTTTTATACCTCTGCTGTGGTTTATTTGTACGAGCGTTACGCGAAAGCTCGACTGATTTCAGTAATGTTATGTTCCAAACAAGCCGTGCGCCCGTGGGACGTCCTACCGTACAACATGAGGAACTGAAATACATACTTCCATGATCCATCTCATATCATCTTATTTTGTATTAATATCTTAAAACTACGTTAGTCATGACGCGATCAATTAATGCATTTGGTAAAATAATAAATAATTTAAAATAAATTAAGATTTAATTGAAATCAATAATGAAAATACAAAAATTCATCAGGCAACGTGCAGCTTGATACTAATATTATATCTCTCTCTGTGTACGTATTTAACTCTTGTCCAACATTGCGTGCTTCTAGAGCCAGTGGTTGGTTGTGCGTTCTGTCAGTAACTTATGATTTTGATTTAGTAGATCGAGAAGGTTTTGAAAAGTAATGCTTTTGCTGTGATGGAGGAATGAACTTAATATTTTATCTGAACTCAATCACCCTGTATGTTGTAACAAAATATCTAATAATAATAATTACTTACCAATGCTATGATGCAATTAATGTTCACAAAATAGTATCTATTTAAAAGTTTAAAGACGTTTATGAACAATAGATTAAACATTAAAATAAAGTGAAATGTAATTAATTTAACAACAATACTTTAATACGTTACATCCATTCAATTGATTATTAACATTTGGAAACGATTCCATTGTATGGCAATACAATAGGTTAATTCACTTCTTTGGTTTTACAGCCTATTTTTTCTTATTGCTATATCGGCCTAGATTCTAGGTCCTAGTAAAAAACAATAAATACGCAACAGAAAATTATTTCGTCTTATATATTCGATAAAAAAGACTTGACACACATCTAGAAAATTTGTTCAACTAGATAATAAATACATACATACAAACTCACGCCTTGTTCCCACGGGGGTAGGCAACACCTACAGAACGCCGCCTGCTACGATCCTTACATACCCCTAAATAATAAATAGGTATGATGATTTATTGACCTTCTATTTAAATGTTTTTGCAAAGTTGCACCTGTTTCCTTCTCAGAAAGTCAGCACATCTATAGGAACCATTGTTCTAATCGATGTAATGTGATTTTCCAGATAGGTAGATAAACAAAAATATTGACCTGAATAACATCTAAAGCAGACGAAGTCATTTCTAGACATTTAGTTCAGGAACTTAATATTTTATCTAAACTGAGTATGTTGTAACGAGTGGCTATCAACAATGCTGCGCATGCGGGCGGTGCCTCAGTACTTTCTATTTTAATTCAGTGTTTACACGGAATAGTAATTAATTGGTTCAACTTCGAATATTAGTTAATTCTACTTATTCAGTGAAAAACCATTCTGAATTTCATCGACTGTTTATCTATTGCGCTGTTAAGTGGAAACATGGAAAAGGGAAGTAAACGCTGAGTGACGGCTGATGGAGATATGACGTGTGCACTTCAAAAAAGTGGAGAAATAGTTCACGGGTAAGCGGATGATCGATCTTGGAAATAACTTCCCTATGTATCGTATGTAACTATGTGTACCGCCTGAGGTGAAGGTACACTTCTAATTATTTTTTCTTACGCGGACTACTTACATAAAATGTTTTTATCTTTCTAAATAAACTTTTCTAACAATACATTTGCCAGAATGTTGTCTCATTCATACACATAAGGGTGACATCCCACTGCCGCGGCACGTGTTGCATCACAATCATTTGCGCACACCGCACCGCATCGCGCTGAACTATAGGGCTACTCTACGTTAGGAAAAACAAAAAATATAAATTATTTTTTAAACTAACCTTACTGAATGCTGATAACAGCTTTTGTAATAGGTAATCAAAAGCCATGAAATGGTGGCCCCGTGGTAACGGCCGCGACTTACGAGTTGTAGGTCGTAGGTTCGAAACCATAGTCAGTTTACTTTGTGTTAATAATTTCATCACCACTGCTATCAAAACGGTGAAGGAAAACATCGTGAGGAAACCGGCATGTCGTAGAACCAAAAATTCTAAGACATGTGACATCTACCAACCCGCACTGGGCCTGCGTGGCGTATTACGGCCCGCTCCCTCCCAGCAGTGGGAATGGCTGATTAGTGATAATGCTTAGGTATACGAGTACTAATCAAAATCTTGATTAATTTTATCAGCGATTGTTTTAGTATGGAAATGATAACTCATTGTAGAGAGGTGATGAGCGACAACAACTCTACAACCACTTAATAAATGGTCCTACTTAATAGCTTTGACCAGAAGAAAAAGTAACAATGAAAAATTCCTGGTTCAAAAAACTTAACAAATAGCTGCCAGATCTATAAGAATCCTCTCATAGGATGTTACGAAACAAATCACTTATTTTTTTATGTTTTGTCCTGGGCGTTCTAATTCACAAAATAAAGAGCAGTTGCTGGAGCCAGCCCTGCCGCGACCGCAGACCATTGCATCACGAGTCTGTACACCTAAAGTCATTCATCTTTGCGCACACAACCCTAGCTCACTAAACGCGTATTTATGTATCTTTTCTAAACTTCTTGTTTTGAAATAGCACTATTGTGCGCATTTTTTCTATTCACGCTAAGGTTGGCTTCTAGTGTTTTTATAATGATCCTAATTTATCATCGCAAAGTATTTTGTGACGATTTGGATTTGGTAATCGTTACTATTGTGTGTTTGTGCTTTATGAGTAAATTGGATCATTTTATTTTAGTATATTAGTATGGAAATGAGTATCACCTAGTTGGATTTTAAAATCGAGGTTTACATTAGATAATGCTCAAAAATGGGGTGTCCTCTTCCATAAAACATTTTGCTTCCAAAAACTTTTTTCCCCCGCTTTTCTCCCTCTAAAATAAACAAAAACGAAGCAAAAGGAGTATGTAAGGATCGTACAAAATCAGGTGTCGTTCTGTAACTTCTGCCCACCCCTATGGGAAGAAGGCTTGAGTTTTATACTATGTAGTCTATCTACATATATACTAGCTGACCCGTACCAGACGTTGTCCTGTCAAAATTTAAATTTCTTTTTTTTCTTTTTTTTTTTCTTTTAAACCACTTCTGTATTAGAGCAAACAATACAAAAACAAAACAAATCTCTCTAAAACTCAGCTTACAATAATTTATGTAAGTAATTGCAATAGATACCCGACCTTATATAAAAACACAGTACCTACCTACCTACCTATAAATTATTTGCAACCCAATTCACAAACAAATCGAAACAATGTCTTTGCAAGCTATTAACATAAATAAAAAGAACATTTGGCGAAAAAGCATATAAAAATGCAAATAAGATGAGAATACTCTACAATAGTGTTCGGTGCATGTTCAAATGCTCGGGTGTTTCCGCCAAACCGACCGTGACGTAAGTGACCGGCGCACGCGCATAGAAAGTGTCAATAAGGTCAAGGTCGAATCTCTTCCGCGCTTTAGCCGCTTTACGTCATACGGAGAACCTTAGGGCTGGCAGGGAAGGATTAAACATTAATTAAAAATTATTAATGGTAATAAAAATACGTCTGTAAACCGTTTCGTACGCGGGTAGTGATATAATATATGAATTTCTCAATAAAATCTTTCATTTATATTTTTGCAAGAATTATAAAGAAAAAATATTTAATAGGTCTGGAAATTATTTAGTAAACAATTTATTTTATAAACTGATTTTCCTTTTATTTTAAGTATAATTTGCACTAACTTGCAGCATCCCGTAGAAATTATTTGTTATTTCTGTCTCCGAAATATCAAACAAAACCATTTCTTACATACGAGTATTCCACTTTCGGCAACCCTATCCCAAATCATGCGCACACGCATGATGATAGCATTAGCAAGCTTTTGTTTGTCCGCTATAACCTTTAGTGAGTACCGCGAGTACCACTTACTATTATTATATAACGTGTTTTGTGTGTTAATACAATAACACTATGCTATTGCAACACTGTTAATGTCAACTGATGTCAGAGGACTGTGACCCAACAGTGATATTAATAGAGGTATGTGCTATGGACATACGTTAGTAAATATTTAAAAATTAATGTACTGTGTAGTGTGTACACATAAACCTTTTGGAATAATTTCTCTAAGTATGATGTATAGGATAGCGCATCAAAAACCGTTGCGTATTTTCGAACAACAACGCGTTTTATTTATGGATTACACAGACAGACACAAAAGGGAGTTTAAAACTTAAATCTATAACTTTGAACCGCGAGACAAGACTGAGTGTTTAGCTTAAATATCTTGAAAATAATGGAATAACTAATCATCTAAGTATGTGGTGTAAAAGATGATTGTAGTGACTAAAATTGAAAAGAGTTTGCTGAGATGGTTTGGTCATGTTGACAGGATGAATGAAAGGCGACTAACAAAAGGTATTTACAAGGCTGATGTGAGTGGAAACGCCAAGAGAGGACGCCCTAGGAAGACATATAGTGACCTTATTGCTGATGTTCTTCAGAAAGTCAGGTGCGTAGTGCTCGCAACCGGCGTGCGTGTATGACCAGACGTATGAACGTAAACGCCTCGTTTTCGTAAAAGGAATCTGTAAGGATCTTAGCAGGTGGCGTTCTGTAGTTTCTGCCTACCCCCATAGGAAGAAGGCGTGAGTTTATGAATGTATCTATCTAATGATAATAATATCCTCTAATTCATTTTTGTTTTATAAATATAGAATCCAAACAAAAAACAAGAAAAATCAAAAAAATCGTCATTAAGTAGCTGAAGTTAAAGTCCTACCGCATTGAATAAGACACGACAAGACTATTACAAAGCGACGACATAATAACCATAACATTAAGCTCTCATAAGTAATATAGGCAAGCGGTAACTATAATAACGTACCTATTACTAAAAGAGGCTATTAACTTAATAAGATAACACTAATTGACGCTTACTGAGGCGCGCTACACACCGACGGGCTTAGCGTACAGATAAATGCATACTCCACACTAATATTATGAATGCGAAAGCAACTCTGTCTGTCTGTTTGTTATCTTCTCACGCCTAAACCACTTAACCGATCGTTATGAATGACATATGTAGCCTTTAAGTAGCCGGAGATCTGGAGAAGGACATAGGCTCCTTTTTATCCTGAATTAAAAAATGATAACATGCAGACGAAGTAAACATCATAATAGTGTGTGTGTGTGTTGCGATGCTGTAAAGTGTGTGTGTGTGTTGCGATGCTGTAAAGTGTGTGTGTGTGTTGCGATGCTGTAAAGTGAAAATGTAAATAAGATGCATGTTGCTGCGGACACAAAAACAACAATTATAAGTAAGGCTTTCAAGAAGTTAAGTTAGTTAGTGAAGTTAGTTTCAAGAGAACTCAATATTCTCCGACACCAAAATCCTTCCTACATGTTGAACATTTTCACACTTCACACCTTTCACAGTTCTCGAACCTACCACAGTCTAACAAAATCATTAATTCTGATCATCCTGACAAGTGCACGGTGTGTAGTGCGGCTGCGCGATCAGTCAACTCATGCGCAGACATAATTACCGTGTGAACAGCGTTATTTATCGCTCAGAGGCGGCGATCGTTTGTGAATGGGAAGTGGATCGGAAGAGCAACACTTTAGACACGTTGCATAATTTGTATGTTTGGGTTATACTTACTTATGTGCTTTTGTAGATCGCTCGCTGTACAAAGTATACTTTTTATTTCACACTAGCTTTTGATGTCGGAAAATATCCCACGGGAACGTACTACCGGGAATTCCTTCCTTATTCCTTGTCTACATTATAAAGGGAACCTCTGTGCAAAAATTCAGCTTTCTAGGTCCAAGGGTTTGGTTAGTCAGTCAGTCAAGACTTCTCTTTTTATTTATAGGTATAGATTTTTCCAAAGCTTTTTTTTGTTATTGGTCCCATTAAGAAATTATGAATTAAAAGGTGTTTGGTTATAAATACTGCATAAATTCCATCAGAAAAGAAGCTTGTGATCATAGAATAACCCTATGTAGGTATACCACCAAATTTATCTGGGTAGTTAAAAAAATACGAAGATTTCACAAAAAACTCATACAATCTTAGCCTTGACTCTTACTGCAATTCACAGTCCTCCAAACAAACAAATATAGCAATAAAACTATGAATAATAATATGTAGTTACGCTATATCCTGTGTTAACCAACAATCCCATTGGAAGCCTTGTGCAAGCTATAGTACTGTACATTGGAAGCCTTGTGCAAGCTATAGTACTGTACATTGGAAGCCTTGTGCAAGCTATAGTACTGTACATTGGAAGCCTTGTGCAAGCTATAGTACTGTACATTGGAAGCCTTGTGCAAGCTATAGTACTGTACATTGGAAGCCTTGTGCAAGCTATAGTACTGTACATTGGAAGCCTTGTGCAAGCTATAGTACTGTACATTGGAAGCCTTGTGCAAGCTATAGTACTGTACATTGGAAGCCTTGTGCAAGCTATAGTACTGTACATTGGAAGCCTTGTGCAAGCTATAGTACTGTACATTGGAAGCCTTGTGCAAGCTATAGTACTGTACATTGGAAGCCTTGTGCAAGCTATAGTACTGTACATTTTGTATCACACACGCTCCCAATTTTGTTACTCTGTAGCTCAGTTAACTAATGATTTAATAATAACGACGGTAGGCTGTGTCACCGAAAACGGTTGGGAATAAAGTAATTAGCGGACACAGTATTTTTAATTATGTACCTGAGCTTTGTTGAAGTTAATAAGTTATGCTACTACCCTTAAAAATACATAATAGCTTTCCATTTCAATGAGAGAGAGTTTCCTTAGAATACGATACGATATTTTTATCGAATATCAATTCGATATCGGTGAGTGTAAAATGTATGAAATTACGTCTTTGACATTGTTCTCAATGATATCAGATGTGATATTTCATACATTTTACGCAAGCCAGTGTCGGTTAGTCATCAGAAAACAACGTTTCTCTTGAAAAAGCGTGTAGGTAAGTAGTACTTATCAAAGTAGATAATAACTTATTTCAGTAAAATCAACAAAGGTTTTTGTGCCATCTCAATTTTTGTACCGCAGCGCGGGTTGGCATTGGGGATTTCTCTGCAATCACCAATGACCACGTCAAAATGGTGATTATACCCTAGGCCCCCTAATCTCCAGTTTGTAGTTCCCTATATTCAAGAGAACGGCTTCATAATATCCTAAATTATACCAGATTCCACAATAGAAATAACTGATAGCATCAAATGAGGCACGGAGTGTGGCGAAACTGTAACAAACTTCGTGAGAACTCGTGCGTCTCCGTGGCGAGTCTTCGTGAATGCTCGTGCAGCTTCTAAACGCATGACTTTCATAGCAGATGACTTATCTGATGGTCGGAAGTATCGCGTTGATCGTCATTTCATGTTATGTCATTCTTTTTGTTCGTTTTCTAATGAAATGATTTCGTGCAAAGATCTGTGTTAAAGTGCTGAGTCAGTGGTAGAGACTTAGGTACTCATTATTTGATAGCTAAAACCAACATCACGTAATATTTTATAATTGTCCATTAGAGCTGTATCTACGTACTTAGATAAAGTTCTACCGAAAAACGGTTAACGTTTGTGTTCCAATATGATTCGTTTTTGACCATGTTTAGTCGACATCTTGGCTGCCAGGCGTCACATTCACACACCATTAATCTCGATGCTCATTGTGATCTCTACTTGAAACAACAAAACTCCTATTAGGGAGCGTCTTAACAAAATGTACCCAGCTCTAGAATGTAGACAGTCTCCATGGTGATACTCCACATATAAACCTAGCCAGGTAATAGCCCCCGCAAGATTTCTCGCCACCATTGTGTAAACCAGCCTCCATTCAGACTATGATGACGCCCGGTTTCACTCACTTTCCTACAAATTCCTACACAATGTGCACTGATTATAGCTGGTAACCAATGTTTCTAAGCTTTTTGTAGCTGGATTGGAAAACTCCAACTAAACCGGCCTATTATAAGTCCCCTCCCCTCCCCCTACCCTCCTCCCCTCTTACCCTCTTTCTGCCATGTGTTGTACTATTCCATCTTAGATTAAATAGTCGATTCTTAAAATGTTTGGTTTCAACGCTCAACACTTTCCACACAAGTTACCAATACCTCAGCTAGCACACTCACGATGTGGCTAAAAAAAGTAAATATTTATTTGGCCTCAAACTTTTTTAGTTTGTTTATTCGTTACAATACGTTTACATAATAATATGAGTCACTTTTTATCATACTATCTATATTTTTATCATCTAACAACGCAGCGTTTCACGTAATGCGGTTTATTAGTTTCTGAGAAATTCATGCAAGCATACCTGCATTAGTTTATTGCCGGGGTCAATAATTTCTAGATGGGATATTTATAATAGTCTGAAAGTTACTAAAAACAATCTTGCGCATCCTTTTTAATTAAAAGCCTAGTTTTTAAAAGTGTTTCTTATGGAACAACATTAACATAACATCAAACAACATTAACAACACACAACAACAACAACATAAAAACACAAAAACTAACATTATGGATTTTTGTAGTCCGAATTAATAAAATTTTGATTTGATTTTGATTTTTTTATAAGACCTTTGACTATTTATTTATTTTGAACACACAGAACTATTGCTCTTTATCAAATTCATCACGCGAAGCATACCCTGCTAAAATAAGTGTCTCCCCAAAACGAGGATTAAAAGTATCTCTTACATCGTAAGAACAGGAAACAAGCGACCTGTTACCTCACCTGACAGAGCTCATACAAACGTAAAGTGATCACCATGTGTTACTCGTCACATTACGTTTTAACAAAACACCTGTGTAGGTATCAGTGATGCAGCCACACAGGTCGCTGCATCAAGCATCGGGTCGCTTGTACTTACATAATACGTCATACTATCGCATCGCTAACAGCACAATACATTGTCGTCTCAATGCGTGCAGTGTTAGGTAATACCTTTGTAAGTCGGAGATGGACGCTGCGGTAATATTTTGAATGGATAACTTTTACTTTCGCTATGGGAAAAGTTTGCGATGATTATTGTGACCGAGTTATTCCGGTTTACAAGTGTGGCTTCCGTTTTTGCATATTCGCGATAAATTAAAGTTTTCATCAACGATGAAGTGAGGAGACACAGTTCTTATTCGATGTTACAATAATTGGAACCAATGTTGGAACAAATTATGTGTAAAATTAGAAACTACTGATCGTCCACAAAAAGGACATTATTTATTTTCATAAAGATGAAAAGCACAACTTTGCTAAATAAGTACAATGTGTAGGAAGATTGGTCTGTTTCTTAGAATTTCTTAGCCGTAAAATACATTTTTTTTTTCTTAACCCAGCCTAGGAATAAAACCTAGAGCCTTGCGCTTCGCAACATCTCTGAACACTACTAAGAGCGATGAAACTGTCAAATAATTTCCTAATTAAACAAAATTATTTTACTGTAATTCGACCCACATTCAAATATCCGAGCGATCGTGAGTTATGCTAATGCAAAGTAATTAGTTTGATGTTAACTACTTTAATTATTGACACAAATAAGTTAGCAATCACTCGCTATTCACCTAGATTTTAATTATTTATTACATAATTAATGCATCAGTTTCATGTAATAATTAGTTTATGTGCAACAAAATAAGCAGGCCCGTAATTGGGTACGTCAACAAGTATTCATAATTGGCATTGACTGTTATTAAACTTGATATTCGCATTGCTGTCATGATTTAAGCCCTGCAACTCTAAATATAGCTAACTGGTCTGGTAACGATAACATTCTGTACGTAACAAATACCAAAAATATCGAAATTAGCAAAATTGAAAGTGACATAACAACAAAAATGGCGCCAACTTACATTACAATGACCAAAAATGAAAAATATGTTCGTATTAATGCAAAAATGATCACTTCATAAATATGGTTGCAGCCAATCGCAATGGTCACTTGCGTCGGCAACCCAGATAATATTTTGTGTTACATAAAAACTATAAAATCACTAAGAAATACACTCGCATATTTTTAAATTCGCCATTCCAGCTTGACAGTTGCTCGCCATTACTTTTGACAGCTGATTTAAATGGATTGCGTTCAAAAATGTTAAATTGAATAATGAAAGTCTCATTTACTTTAAAAAGTCGCATACCTACTTAATGAATTAAATGGAGGTGATACGTAGATAGGTATATGGATTACATACTAACTATTTATTTTTGAATCAATATATGCAATAACCTCACGTAATTTTACCGATTTCAATGAGCTTTTTAATGGTAACGCTCACGAGGTTTTTAATATATTTATTTTTTTAAATTTTTACCTAGATCTTTAAACATAACAATGGTGATGAGCATATAGTTGTGGTAAATTACTATCGAAAAATATGAAGACATATGCACCTAATTAATAATTACTCCAGCAATAACTGATCCATTTGTACGATACGGGTAACTAGCACTCCCAGCACACAGGTACCTTCAGATGATTTAGTAATAACACTGCGTATGTGTAACAAGTGATAGGTCGAGGTTTGTGAGCCCGTCTCCTTTAAATAATTAATACAGCAGTCACCCATTTGCTTGAGAAACTAATGTAAACGTTCTAATCCGTTCCCAGAAGTAAAAGCTTTAACTTCGATAAATCGTCTTTTTATCAAGAAGTAAAATGTGGAAATATTCAATGCCTCCGCTCATCCTGCATTGTTGCAAAGATGCACGAAAACACGAACAACCCGTTAGCCGAGACATGCAACTTATCAACAACAACTCATTATTATAATTACGTAACCTCCGCGGTGAAAATGGGCGGGAAAAACGTTGCCGCCATGTTGGATTCGAAAGTGTCATCATGGCGCGCACTTCATCTTCCTCGGGGTCAGAAAAACAACTATTAATGTAAACAATGAAGCGTGTGAAGTATAAACTCGGCTTTTAAGATTAATAGATTAGTTTTTTGACTATTCACGTGAGGAAGTTTGTATTAGTATTAATTTCGCCTCGACTAATTAGTTCATGCTCGGTTATTAAGTGACTTTCAAGTGCTAAGAAAGTATAATGGAAGTTCTTTATTCTTTTCATAGTTCACAATGTAATTGGAGGCCCCATCCAATGACGAAACTCCGGAAATTATTCCGTTGTTACGAAGATCTTCGGCGATAATATCACTATCGATAATATTTCTTATCTAATGTCAGAACTGTCAGACGTTTGCTTCTGAATAGTTGGCTTATTGGTTTATGTAACATGCAATACTATTCTACACGTAGATGGTACAGATTCATTCCTGGGATCAAGTTTTTCCTCACACATTATTAAATCGCCTTCTTGCTTCCATTAGTTATAAGAATGACTTCAACGGGGGAAGTGGGTTACTATGATACTAGGCGAGGAGTTAGCATCTAGGCTTATTGCATCGTCGTTTATTTAATACTCGTAGTAGCAGAAGTAGGTACTTATTTGTTATAGTCATTCATTTCAATTTGATGATGATGTTACCAAATAGGAATTCAATTCAGATTTTCACACAAACAAAGATCTCATTTATTTTCACTTAGTTATATATCACAAAAAAACAATTGTGGAATTAAAATCCCATCACACAATAATGATAAAGGGATCTTTCCATGAAATTGCTCAAGATCCTGCCTGTTGCATGCAGAGACGAGCAATGCAGAGCAATGATCCAGTTGAAGCATTCGCACCATTTCGTAGAGAACAATATGTGTTCGTTGCACAGTTGCATTGTCGCGTGCTGTGGTTCCCGCGCAAAGTTCCCGTGAGACATATGACGTACACAGCCGCCATCTTGCTTCAGGGTTACCGAACTTTGAAGCGTTTATTGATAACATATATTTCTGTATGCAAGAACTTGTGTGTTAACATGTTGACAAGAGGGCTGCTGTGTAGAACGATTATTTTATTTGTTAACTTTTGACCTTTGATTAACTTTTATTTGTTTACCTACATTAAGGTTTGTTTTGTTTAGCTATGAATATTGCCAGTACCTCAGAGCTTGCATATCTCTTTGAAGATGAAATAATTTCACAAAGCTTATACCTTATCTTGTATAACACCAGATAAGGTAATCGGAAAGCTATTAAGTTTATTATTTTTACGAGTAGTAGTATTAGATTAGGATTACTTAAAAGAGTTTCAACATCCGGACGAACCTATTGAAGTGTTTGTGTTCTGTTTATATTTTGTTTCTTAATTAATATTACTCTTATTACTATTATAAATGCGAAAGTTTAGATAGATGAATGGATGGATGGATGGATGGATGTTTATTACTCAATCAAGCTAGAACAGCTGAACGGATATTATTGAAATTTGGCACAGAGAAAAGTAGATTATAGTCTGGAATAACAGACTGGCTACTGAATATTTTGCTACTCTAAGCGGGCGAAGCCGCTGTCAAAAGCTAGTAAATAATAAAAGTAAATAGTAAAAAATTTAAACTGCGTCGAGACAACCCTAGCAATGAATTTACAATCTTATAAATTGACATCCAATAAACGTCAGTAGGTTCGATACCTGAGTGAGTGACGAAGGAACGAGTGTAACTCAGAGTAAGTGGAACTCATTTCCGCGACTTTGTGGCTGATAGGAAGTCGGCGACAGGCCGCTTCTAACTCTAAGGCGGCATCTAAAGCTGATTGGAGCCGACAGTGACGGACTTAGAGGATAGATTACCTTGAAATAAGTTTGTGATCCATTCTTTCAAGATCTTAAAGCGATATCTTGGAAGGAACCAATTTTTAAGATTGTTGATAAATCTGCTCTGTTCCTTACGAATCTTGGGGACAAATATAATGGTTTTTGATCACAGAAGAATCCTGAACTGTTTAGTCTAATGTTTTCATTTCTACATGTGGACACAGAATGCCTTCTTAAATTTTGCTTGAAACTAACATGCATGCAAGCCTTTCACATGTATGTAGTCTGTAACAAAACAAGTTAATTCGGAGCGTGTCACTGCGCTCATAACGTTAATCATCAATCATCACGTACACGTCATACAATGTTTATTGTATCACATAGTTACAGTCATTGTTATATTACATCACATATCTTTCACTGCTGCCTCTAGATGTGTGATAGCTTTAGCATAATGTTAGTAACATTATGTGAGGTGCTCGCTCTAAGTGAAGTGCGCGAATTTGATGCACTTAAGTGATTAAGTTCTGTTCTAAAACAATAGCGTTGTCACTTGTTGTTGTTATGGGCTGCTAAACGTAGCGGGGGGGGCTTTGAAAATAGCGATGCAAACAAAACAGTTAAACGCGTAAGATTGCTTTCTATTGGCATTTTTATAAGGTAAGTAACGCTTGAATTTATTTATTTATGTACGTAAACTTCTCAAATTATAATGCATCAAATATCTCAAGTCGTTCTCTTATAACAAGCCATGTACCCGATGGGTTCCCCAAAATCCCGGACTTCCATACAAACGTTCATCCTATTTAACCCCTTCAGGGGATGAATTTTCAAAAATCGTTCCTTAGTGTTCACTTTCGTTATCTTAATATATAAAAAGTCCTGACAGACTGACTGACTGACTCATCAACGCCCAGCCCAAACCCTTGAACCTAGAAAGCTGAAATATTGCACAGAGGTTCCCTTTATAATGTGGACAAGGAATAAGGAAGGATTTTTGTTCCTGTGGACGCGGGCAAAACCGCGCGGGAAGTACTAGTACATAATAAGAGAGCCAGCAGTTTAGGTTGTGCTTTGTCTGTGAGTGAATGAATTCAAGATTTTTATACAAAATTGATTGAATAAGTATCACAAAATCAATTAACTAACTCACTACTTATAATGTTAAATTATCTATTAACTCCCATGTAATGACCGCCACCCCGCCACTTCCCTGGCCGCACGCGCGTAACTAACGCTACAATTAGAATGTGTCGCGTACACGACACGCTTGTCACGTCAACACACGTCGACGTCTATATACACGTCACGCCGTATCACGCTGACTAGTATATAAGTCACGTCATATCGCGTCGGCGTTTATAAACGACACTTCACTGAAACATGGCTACTAATAAATGAACCGGTTTAGGAAAATATCATGTTTAATGATTACAATAGGGGCGTGTTAGGCAAAACTAAAAAACTTACTTCAGGTCTATTATAAAGCACTTCACTTTAAGCAAATAAGCTAGAAAGTCTGTTAAATTAAATACATGTCAAATCACATCTCGAGTATGGGCTTAGGTTCCCTAGGACAACGGTTCCGTTATATTATAATGTCGTCATGAAATCACCATCTTCCATCCATTTTCAACTTATTTCACATTAAGGTGTGCAAAAACGTCTCTCTATGTGGACAGCCGGGCCGTCATCTACGAGTACTGTGTGACCGATCAGACACCAAGGCTTTGGGTATGGGTTATTTCCGACATCTAATTACTACAGCAACGTAAGATTTAGCATTTACGAGTAATTACCTGATTAAGGAGGATGCGCTGTTGTAGCCCGCGAAATTCAATTTTTTTTGGGTGTTTTTGCAATTTGCAGGTCCGTGTCAAGTTGTATCTTGATCAAAATCTGATACGCGGGAACAAAACATATGCATTTACATAATTTTAACCATAAAAATCATCAATACATCTTTCTAAATTAGATTTCGTGCAGCTTCGTTAGATTTCGTTCGTTCGACGAATCTGCACCCCCAAATGTAAGCTGTAGTAGTGTGTATTTAGGGTACGATGGGACTGTCATACGCATTGCGATCATAAAAGTCCCTAATTAAACAAAGAATAAAAAAAAAATCTAACTTAGAAATAATTTTAACCATAAAAATCATCAATACATCTTATTGATGATTTTTATGGTTAAAATTGTGTAAATGCATATGTTTTATTCCCGTGTATCATACTTTGATCCAGATACAACCTGACACGGACCTGCAAATTGCATAAAACGCAAGAAAATTTGAATTTCGCGGGGTACCACAGCGCATCCCCTTAAACACTTCTTCTTCTTCTTCTTACCGGCTCTGTATGTCCCATCCCATCTCTTCCACTTTTGACATAAGTCTCAACAGTACCTGACTTAATTCCAACCTCTTTGAGCACGGGACCGTGAAAAGCAACGTTTAACATAAACCACATGATTTAATCAGATCAACGCGTGAAAGTGCATTCATTAGTGCAGGATTATCTCTTAATTACGTTACGACGTGTTTGTTTATCTTTCGACACTTTCGAGGTGGTTTAAATGCACACCTGCTGAATACTGCTGATGTATTTTTATTATGATATAAATTGCAATTCAAATGACAGACATTTTTTTTTTTTTCTAAAGGAAAAATAATACAATCAAAGATTAAATAACTTATGATGTGAAAAAAAAAATTATAACAGCACGTCAAATAACCCGCCCCTAACTGTTCCTGGCGCAAAGGTGCCCATAACACTTGCAGCGTTGCCACGTTGTATGGCAATGGCTAACCTTTGCACCAAGAACGAGCCGGAGCGGGAGTCACCCGTTTTCTCACAAAGCTTATGCCCTATCTCACCAATGAGCTTCTTAGCCTCAGTGCCCCAACAACCCATGGTCTCAACTGCAATGGGCACAAAATGATAACGGGTCGTCAATGGAGCGTACTTCAGCCTCTTCCTTTCAGCGGCGTTTAACAGACATTTTATTTTATTTTATTTTATTTTATTTGATAGGAATAACAAACAGCAGTATATTACACAGTAGGCATACAAAATATAACTTGCAATAAAAGTAACAAATACACTACTCAAGACGTTATCCACAGATTACCATACTATTATATATTATTATTATTATATTATTATTTATTATTATTATTTTTATTTTGTTAAAGAAAATAGTTAGCTTCTTCAGCTGTGTTTCAGTTTGAAAAGTAGGTATTAGGTAGATACGTGCACAAAGAGTTTTTGTGTCTGACTTTCTTACGGCAACTCATTTCCATCAGGCGAGCCCGCAGCCACCAGCCCTCGTGCCTTATATAGTGTTTAGGGCAACACTAGTGATCACTGTAGCCGGTATCATCGTCTGCCTAGCCTGCCCCCAACTATGTTGCGGTCGGCTTCCAGTCTAACCGGATGCAGCTGAATACCAGTATTTTACATGGAGTGACTGCCTATCTGACCTCCACGACCTAGTTACTGGGTAATACGACACCCATTGATACGACTGGTTGTCAGACTTTCGGGCTTCTGACGACCCGTAAAGACTGTCAAAGATCCACGAATGACAGCCGGGCCCAACGGCTTAACGTGCTTGCCGAGGCACGAAGGGGTCTTGGTATGTAAAGATGGTCACCCATCCATACACCAACCGCGGCAAGCGTAGCTTAACCTGATCGATCGACCCGTGCCGCTGTTATTACTTAGCCCCAAGCCCCTCCCCCGCCTCCCCCCATTGTAACCGTCATCATGAGGTTAAATCAACAGCAACCTTTTATGATCCTATATTTGATTGTATCTTCCGTAGGTATAATTTTACCACCGTAATTGTCTTCCACATGAAGAACCCAGTCCCATTCAAATCACTATGATTTCCCCATAGAACCCTGACATTATTACCTCTTGCCTCCGTTTTAAGTTTTAACTATTAGCCAATCACGTGACTCCAGCATACAAACTAGAGAACGCCTTAATTAGTCAAAAGAAATGCTAATTACAATCGTTAAGACTGGCGCTTTTTAGTCTGGTTGGCTTAAAGTGTGATTGTGATAATTTTTTAAAGTATTAATAATAATAAATATCGATTATTTCGGGTAACATAGACCTATAACATAACTACCTTACAAACTACCATACATATTGTATATTTGTATTGTTTGTGATCATTCAACCGCCTCGTGGGTCTAGTGGTATCCAGCGCTACAGCTGAGCAGGAGCTCCTGGGTTCGATTCTCAGGTCGGGCAAAGTGTTATTGGGTTTTTTTATTTCAAAGTAGCAGCCTGGAATTTGGATTTGTGTCCGGGGTGCAAGTTGCTATCATGCCATAATTAGAAAAAGAGCAGCATCGTTGATGCGCAGAGTGAGACACAGTCCTAACGGCTAGCTGAGGGTCATTGCTGAACGTACTGAGAGTACTATCTGGAGGCACTGGGTTCGCCTACATATAGGATAATTATTATAGTTTGTTATTATGTGTGTATTACTAACACTCTGTGGATAACTTAGTCTGAAATAAATTATAAATATATATACGAGTATATATATATATATATATTATATGCATAATAGGCTCACCCCCTTATATGAAACTTAATCGTACCTGGCGAAATGTGGGTGTATTCAAAGGTATCTCTGCGCAACCCTTCGGGGAATGAGGGGTGATGTTATGTGTTGTGATCATGTCACAGCAACATGTCGGCGGATAATTTGATGACGGTGGTGTTTGTTAATCGGATATGACGCCAAAGCCGCAATAGTTTCCCAGATATTCGCCAGACGGTATTATTGTCAACATTCTAAATAACTTAGGTGCAACGTTGGGGTTTGTCGAGAAAATATCACGTTTGACAGTGACTCGAGTATTTTGTATGGCAGCGTTGGCGGGAAACGAGAAAAGTGACTGAAATACACAAATGTTGGCGACGCGAGAGTGAGTAATGCCGCGTGTGTAAGTTTAGTCCTGCTGGACGGTATAAGGTCCTCGAATATGGCTCCTGGTACAACCACCTATGGTATTTTGTATAAAAGATACATCATTATCTCAATCTCCTAACATTACAAAATTAATCACGGCCGCCCATCACGTGGCCGACCTCACTACTGGCGCCTTAACCTCGTTGCATCATAAATGACATGTTTAGCAAAAAGTACATGTCATCAGCTTTCTCTGAGGTCAATAGTCATTGCAGATGAGCGAACGACATCGCGTGTTATATCATCGTGTCATTATGATTCCTGCCACATGGGTATGTGCGCATATATGACTAGTTATCTCTTCCGGAGTTGAAAATTTAATTGGTAGCAGCGTTGTACGTGTTTCTAAATACCTACATATGTTGAACAGAACTTAAGCAAGTCTTCCACAATGCTACCGCGCACCACGAGGTTTTAGAGTACATAGTACCTACCTCTGATACAAGGCACCAATAAATAAGATGTTACATGTTTGGCACGTTTACCCAAACAGTCACGGCAGCACGTGGCCCGCTGGAATAAAAATTAAAGTACAACAAAGATTCGTTTGAAGCTTTTTCTTTTGTAGAGCCAGCATACTAAAATTAGCATGAAAAATTACAAAGAAATGCAAACAGCTCTGAAAAGCAAACTTACGAAATAATAGTAAATCAACCACAGACGAAGCTAAATAACTACTCTATAATCATGGAAACATGTGACTGTCTGCTTTAATTGGGTACTCAGAGAAACTGTGATGATTCTGCAGATACAGGAGCGATTAATACTTGCGTGGGGATTCGTTATGTAGGTATATAATATGAACTCACGATAATGTGATTATGTTAAGTACTATGACGTACCTATATATTGTGGAAATATGAGTTTGACATTGGAATAACTAATGTTTTACAACAGAGCTGAGTCAAAACAGGATGAATTTTTAATGTGGTAGAAATGTATTTAAACGTGAATCTGCCGTCAAACGTCATCAATAAGCTAAGTACTTAGGTACTATGTAAATTAATTGAAAGTAGAAACATCCAAACGCGCGAGATAACATTTATCAGTGTCCGTGAAAGTGCACATACTCGCGGTATTTACGACGCACGCACACCGACTGTGGCATTCCTCACTAGATAATCTATGCACCGAGGATTTCGACCAGTGTGCGTGAGGGAGCAGTTAAATGACTGGTTAAGAGTTATTTTAAATCCAATTGGTACATTGTTCACTATTATGGACAAAAGTTGGTTAAATTGTAAGATTCGTAAATTCGTCACATCTTTAAATGATCGAAACGATTGTGGAATTACAATAAGATTGCCAAAAGAGTAGATTCCAGCAGGATTAAACTCAGTAGGCATTTAAAAGAAACAGAAAGAACTCAGCATTTGTAGTCTTCAATTAAAGTGCTTGCCCAATAGCAGTAATCGTCATAGCCACTTAGCATACTTTTCTTAAATCGCACAAATTAATTCTAACAAGACACCAAAACCAATTAAAGGCCCAAGGTTTGCCACTCTTTGCCAACAAAACCGCGTCATTTATATCAATTGCCAGGCGAGTCATTTGTCGCAGATTCGCGAGTACATCACTAGTGGTGTGGCAATAGGGGCGATCAAGCGGTGGGAATGTGTGGCAATGTTGCAAGGGAACATTGTGTTTCGGCACACGTCCACCTCTGATGGCTCTCCTTGGATGTCATGTGATGCTTTGACCAGATTTTTTTTATAATTGCTGGTTACACAATGTGGTAAACGTAGCTACTGTTGTTGATCTACTGGCAGTTTCTAAAATATAAGGTTGCGTGTGGCAGGCTGTATGCTGGTGCAGCTTGCTCACATAGAACACTTTAGTGAAATATCTGGGCTTCTAATTTAATATTGTTTCCAAACATTAAAGTCTTAGTTGGATATTTAAAGACCTGTCTAACACAGTCAGCAGCCACGGATACTACTTCTGATGTTCACAATCCTTATCCTGCTGACAGGGAGAGAGGAGAAGGAGGTCTTTGTCCGGCAGACGGACATTACGGGCTAAATAGATTATTAGCAAACATCGTAATATATACTAATAATTCACATGTCCAATGTCTTATGATCAACGTGTATTGTTCCAGGTGCTGCCAGCGCTGCTGCTGCTGTCGGCCGCCGCAGCCACTCCCAGAAAGACATACAAACGAGAAGGTAAGCTACTTCTCAACTATTGGACTAATACTGTCAAGGAGCCTCTGTCATGAACGAAGTTATAGTTTAAACTTAAAAGATTTACTTACTTCAGTCTTACCAAGTGGTATCGAGTTCCCCAGTAAATAGGTTGTGGAGGTCAGATAGTCGCTCCATGTAAAATATTGGTATTCAACTGCAACCGGTTAGACTGTAAGCCGACTCCAACATACTTCGGAAAAGGCTAGGCAGATTGATTTTGATTTACTTACTTTTATATTTGGATTTTCTGCTGAACCCTGAAATGCTGTCGATAACTTTACCGAATCAGTAGTGGTACCCACTCCAGCATTCAGACTAGTCTTAATATTGTTGTTTTTAGGGTTCTGTACCTCAAAAGTAAAAAACGGAACCCTTATAGGATCACTCATGTGTCTGTCTGTCTGTCCTTCCGTCTGTCACATCCAATTTGCTCCAAACCTAATGGACCGATTAAGTTGAAATTTTGTACCCATTTCTGTGACCCGAACGCCGAGTGCAACGTAAATTAATAAATTTTGAATATGGGGCAAAGAATATTAAAAAAAATAGTTTTGCAAAGTGTACCATTGACATATCAAAATAAAGGACTTACTGTGAGGGTCTCAAATAGTTTTTTCATAATTTTAAAATAAATTGATTTTAAGTTATTTAAGAAAATTGATAATTCCCCCCCCCCCCTATCTTTAAAATGAAATATCTTTGAAACTATTTGGCCTAAAATTTAAAAAAAAATAAAAATATCTTCTCAAATGTCTATGGTCTCAAAATAACTAGGTAAAACTCTCAATAATGTGCGTACATACTTACCTTTGTAGTTGGAATGTATGGGGGAACATGTTTTTCAACTACAATGTTAAGTTTATTTTTGGGATAAATTCATCCTATTACGGAACCCTTCGTTGTACGTGGTCAGAACTCGCACTTAGCCGGTTTTTCATCTGAAGAAACCGGCATTGGAGAACATAATAATGATATTACACTACAATCAAACAGTGATTTCAATTTACAATACTCACCCCTACTCACTCACCCCTACTCACTCACCCCTACTCACTCACGCCTCACTACTCACTCATCCCACACGGGTGGGCAGAAACAATTCACAAACTGTTAACATTTTACTTAAGTTCATCGCAGAGGCTCTACAAACGACTATTACTTACAATATGATATAAAAACACCAATTCCCTTGTTTGCAGCTCCCCTGAGTTCTTCGTACCTCCCACCTCCTCGAGGCGGTGGTGGTGGTGGTCACGGAGGTGGCGGTGGCGGCCACGGAGGTGGAGGTGGCGGTTACGGAGGTGGTGGTGGCGGCCACGGAGGTGGTGGTGGCGGCCACGGAGGTGGTGGACATGGAGGCGGCGGCGGCGGCGGTGGCCACGGCGGCGGTGGTGGCCGGCCATCATCATCCTACGGTGCCCCAAGCCCTTCAAGCAGCTACGGCCCACCTAAACCAAGCTATGGCCCTCCTAAACCAAGCTATGGCCCTCCTAAACCAAGCTATGGCCCTCCTAAACCAAGCTATGGCCCTCCTAAACCAAGCTATGGCCCACCAAAACCATCAAGCAGCTACGGACCCCCGTCTCAAAGCTACGGACCACCTCCCTCTAAGCCATCCAGCTCCTACGGCCCTCCTCCTTCCAAGCCTTCCAGTTCTTATGGCGCTCCGGCGAGACCACCAGCGACCAGCTACGGTGTGCCAACTGGACCTTCCACGACTTATGGAGCACCTAAACCATCGAAGCCATCGAGCTCTTATGGCGCTCCTGCATCCCCTCCTTCAAGCTCGTACGGAGCTCCTTCTCCACCATCCAGCTCTTACGGAGCCCCCTCTCCTCCATCAAGTTCATATGGCGCCCCCTCATCTGCCCCATCTAGCTCATACGGTGCTCCTTCTCCTCCGTCCAGCTCATACGGTGCGCCCGCATCACCCCCGTCCAGTTCGTATGGTGCACCATCTCCACCATCTAGCTCTTATGGCGCCCCAGCCTCACCACCATCCAGTTCTTACGGTGCTCCTGCCTCTCCCCCATCCTCGTCTTATGGAGCACCTTCATCCGGTGGTAGTAGCGGTGGGTTCAGCAGTAGCGGCTTCGGAAGCAGTGGCTTTGGAAGCAGTGGTTTTGGAGGCGGCAGCGGTTTTGGCTCAAGCGGTCCTTCATCAAGTTATGGTGCCCCGGCCAGCTCCCCATCCAGTTCTTACGGAGCACCCGCCGCTCCTTCAAGTAGCTATGGCGCTCCTAGCAGCGGTGGCGGCGGCGGCGGACATGGCGGCGGCGGCGGTGGTGGTGGACATGGAGGCGGTGGACACTCATCTGGCGGCGGCGGAGGTGGTGGATACTCTTCCGGCGGATCTGGTGGATACTCCTCGGGAAGTTCCGGCGGTTACTCTTCGGGAGGAGGCGGCGGCGGACATGGTGGTAGCTCAGGAGGTTACTCATCTGGCGGAGGTGGTGGCGGCCATGGCGGTGGCTCCGGAGGCCATGGCGGTGGCTCTGGAGGCTACTCATCCGGCGGAGGCGGCGGAGGCGGTGGTGGCTACTCGTCTGGTGGAGGTGGAGGCGGATACTCCTCGGGAGGTAGTAGTGGAGGCCACTCATCAGGAGGTGGTGGCGGATACCCGTCAGGAGGTGGAGGTGGATACTCCTCAGGAGGTGGATCAGGCGGATATTCCTCAGGAGGAAGCTCGGGTGGTTACTCGTCCGGTGGCTCATCAGGCTTCGGTGGCGGCCACTCGTCCGGAGGAGGCGGCGGCGTGCCAGACACCATCAGCCAGGGATACGACTCCAACGGAGGCTATGTGTACTAGCCGCTGCAGGCTCCTAGCATCCTAGTACTAATATAAAATAGTCAATTATTAAGTTATCACAGAATCTTCAGTACTGACGTTGCGAATGTCACAAATAATGGATGGATGTAGTAAAGTAGGTTTCTAGTGAAAGCTATGTATGTATTATATTTTTTACAAAATGGCGAAATACATGGAATGCTTCAGGACTTTATTATAAAAGGATCGAAGGCTAAGAACATGTTAGGGCATTCAAATTTTAAGAAAAAGGGCAACACTCAGGAATTGGTTGTAAAGCTGTAATGTTACCAAGCTCGTGGCATTCCATCTATTCTCGTAATAAAATGTGATCTGCAATCGGAGAAAAAGAATTGTGAATAAAGTAAGATGAGAAGTCTCTCTAAGAGTCGTGAACGTCGCCAACTGCTTACCAAGTAAGCGACGCTTGAAAGTATTAACTTTAATTTAATTGTAATTAATGAATTAATGAAATTGTACAAAAATTTAGTCTAAGGTCTGAGTAATTATACTTCTTGTAAATTAAACGTTTTGTAAATATTAAAACTCGTTTCGTTTTCACACTTCCTATAAAAGAATCAGATACCCTCTAGAACCGCAGAAAGCTGAAATGCCACTAAAAGTCTAAGTATTCACTTTTTCACTATCTTTGAATAATAGCTGAGGCATCTTCAATCAGTCTAATGAACTTTTTTTTACTCACAAGAAGTTTCATCAGAACCTTTTCTATTTCTGATCGACTTGCTCAGAGAAGATGAATGAGTGCGTCTCATTAACTGAACTGAAATCAAATCAAAAACTTACCTCCAGTCGTCTATTTATCTGGTAAATATAATGTTGTCATTATCATCAGCAAAAGAACGACCCTTCTACAAAGAGCTCGTTTTATCACTAGCACGCCTGTCAATAGTAGTGAAGCCATAGTCATTGGCTGTAACAATGCCTGAATATATTTATAATAGGCGACTAGCTAAATAACCGCCAAAGATCTAACAGAATAAATAATTTAATTTCAAAAAAGTGACAGCGCAGTGATGTGGGCATTCCATCGTAGCTTCAACCAAGACTCATTTTGGATCGCTAAGACAACGAAGTAAGTACCTATGCCATTTCTTATGACAACGAATGAAAAGTGAAGCTTGCCACCTTCAGCAAAGGGAAGTGTAACAGAGAGGGTGTACACAAAGCAAACACAATGAACATGCTATATGTTTTATTTTGATGTCGCCGGAGCGACCGCGGAATTCACAACGTTACACATTTTTTTACATATTTTTCTTTCTCAAAATATTCAACAAGAACTAGGAATAAGTCAATAGTAGGTATATCTACTAGCTAACAGTGGGGAGCCGCTTCCTAACCTACATCTCTTTGAGAACACAGTAAATAACAAACGATATATATTTATACGTCATTATAGTATAGGAATATATATCTTTAAAATGTATATTTCAGTAAAGGCAGCATATTAAAGTATATTTCTATTTGGTATAAGAAATATCTACACATCGAATAGAGATATTTTGTGTAAGTAAAACTTTATTCAATTAAAAATTATCTGAAACGCTTTATTGATGCATAATATAATAATACGACCGTTTCCGGGGGCCCATTATTGAGTGTGTAAGTCACCCCCTGTCATTTTATCCATGTATATTTATAAATAAAGTCAAGCAGGGTACATATAGTTCTTCCATAGTTCAAGTTACCCAATCCACTATAGCCACCCAATAGCCAATATGTTTTGTTTCCATGTTCTGCAATTAAATAGTCCTGCACCAGCCGGGAATTGTCCTTGGGTGCACTTTCATGTTGCATTTAGGGATAACCGTCGTTTGGTGCCTTTTCATCATTTAAAATTGTCTATAGGGCCTCTGCGATTTGGCTTCGGCCCCTCGTACGCCTTCCAAAGTTGCGGGACCCCAGGGTCCCAAGATATGTCAAAGATATTTTTTAAATATGAATAAAAGACATAATAATTACTCGTATATGCACTGATATGTATCTTCCTAGTCTTGTTTATTGTACAAGTCATCTAATCAATGCATCATTGTTTTGTGATATTTATATAAATATGCTTAATTATGTACTGCAGATCATAATAATACAGATATATCAGGAAGCGGCGCCGAAGAACAACAACGATACCTATGATCTACTCTTATAAATATTGATATGTACCATTTCACACTAAACACTATGATATGTTTAAACGTAAGTCACATAGAGATGATATGTGTCGAATTCGAAGTCTTAGCAAAGGTTAGGCAGGTGGATATCACATCATATATCTTTATATTCGCAACATATATAGAAAATATCTCCAATTTTAAACGATTTATATGTTAACTTTATTATCAAAAACCATTCGAAAGCTTGGTAAGGTATCAAATATGGCAACTGTTTATCTACATTTATATAACTTGTCGCTAAAATATGCAGTGACATGCATTTACATATAGTTTATACTAAGTAGTAAACACGCTCGTTCATCATCCAAAAGGATAAAAGTTGCCAAAATTGACAGTATCATCTATTCGTAAGAAACATCTTGATATAAGTATTTAGAAACATTACTTCAAAAAGCTTAAAATGGACAGTAACACGCATATATATAAGACATGGACCGCACCGGGTCCGCGGGGGCCAAGGGGCGGGGATCAAACACGACAATATTGTGAACACCAATACACTTATAAGTTTAAAAAGACCGATTATTACTATCAGCGACGCTCGCCTGTCGCTCGTGAGAAAGCTCTTTAAAATATTATTACCATTTTACACGTATTGACTATTCTTAAACAGAGAAAAATAAAAATAATTCAAATACGACATTATTTTGTTGCGTTTCATTAGTAACTCAGCTGATTTTAGGCCAGTTATTTTGTTGTTTAACACAATCCCGCATGATTCCGTTCCAATATTACATATTCCTTTTTAGTTTTGGATCTGTATACGTATTCAGCATAATTGGGTCCCTATGACTCCAAGCATACAATACCCGCACTAAATAATATCAAATATATCTATCTTTACAACGTAAATATTTGTGACTAGAAAACAAAGCTTATAAAAACATATCTGCTGCTAACTTTTACTAATATACTAGATATACATTTGTTTTTAAATATATAAGTATTAAATGTATATTCCGTGTGCGGACTTTTTTATACAAATCTGAATTAACTAAACTATGGACGAGCCATGTATCATTATTAGTTGTATATATCAGGTAGTGGGTAATGCTTTACAAGCGATATGTATCATATAATATAATATACCATTTTTACATTCGTATGATGACAATGTTTGGTCAACATTACTCGTCTACACACGCGCACTTACACAGTGTCTCTAGAAGCACATCAACTCATGTGCTTTTCTCTCTACATTAATTGACTTAAATAAGGAATCGTCATCAATATAAATAATATATAATATATATAAATTCTCTAACAACGAATATAATTCACATTTTGATATGTATGAGTTGCAACACTTCGTAATATTATTTATATATTTTCACTACAAAATAATACAGCTTAATTCATTTTTACATCAACTATTAAACATACATCTATTGCTTTAATGCATTTATTACTACACGATAATATTCATTTATTAAATATACTTTTTATCATTTTGCGCTTACGTCGTCATAAGTAATAAAAGAAATCATTCGTTTCTACAGCGTAGTATGAAATATGCGACATTTACAAAATGGTTTGTTTAGATAGGAAGATAGTGATGATGTGTTTCGTTTTGATCGTCTTGAGCATAGCATTCTAGTCATTGGTTCGAAAAATACTGAAGTTTACTGTTCCATACTTCGATGTAACGATCTTACCGAATTCAAATGAAATAAGTAATAGTAAAATTTTCGGAAAATATAATCCCACGATGTTGCGACTCCGTGGTCCTGCAGCATGGCGCCTGTCGAGATGTCGTTTAAAAGAACTAATAAAGGTACTTATCGTCTCAGAAAGCCGTTTGCTTGCCGAAGGGCTGCACCGGCGGGGGCGCGCTGCTGCTGCCGAACAGCGGGGTGGGGCCGTCGTTGGGATCATCTAGATCATCATCATCGGGCTCGAGAGCAGGGTTGATCCTGCCGCACTTCTCATCAGGTCCTACGAGTGTAGAGGCGGCACCGTACAGCCGGCCCGGCACTCCTCCCAGGACGGACATTTGCTCGCCGGCCTCTGATGGCTCGTCGACGCGGCGGATATCTTCGGGGATGTTCACAACACAGTTGAAGTAATCAGACTCAGGGCTCAGGTAGCCGCCGTTGAACAGGAACCTGGTGAAGCACATAACACATGGCATTCTATACTAAAACATAGAAAGGTCATACATATACTTCTGATGATGTTAACAAACAACATATTAGAACGTCACATAGGAAACACGATATGTCCCGCCGCAGATTGCTTCCTAATTGTTTGAAAGTCAAGCAATCATACACATAGAGACTATCCACTGTTTACGATCAAAGTACTTGCAATAATGTGATTTACGTGCAATAAATTTAACAAAGCCTATTTTCTGGACCTCGATGATTATTTCTACATAGATTTGAATAGTTAGTAAATGCTATCTTCTCCTATATACTAAAACATGCCTGTAGCATAGGGCTGCCCTACTTCCCGGTACACCGGGACATGTTCCGGTTTGAAGCGTTTTGTCCTGGTGTCCCGGTCAATAAGTCCCGGTTTTGAAATTAGGGCACGTTTGTTTGATCATAAATTCCTTCGTACCTAACCTATCCAAGGGGATGCTAACATTTCAGAACTCGCTTCGCTCGCTTTTGAACTTTACGCTCTCTTAATTCTAATACTAAAAGAAAACCTAGCCCTACCCGAGGTGAAAAAAATTTCAAAAGGAGACGGCCTAAGCAACTGTTCACTGTGATTCTCAACTAGGTCCTGACGTCATCATGTAGGCGTGGCCTTAGTCCAAACATAATTCTATCCGACATTAGATGGCGACACTTGGTGCCATGGGAACTAAAAATATTTAGGCACGTAGAGCTCAGTACTAACATATTTTAATAATCATACGTACTGAAATTTGTTCAACATTCATTCCAAACAAAGACCCTTTACTTAATGGCCAAAATATTATTTTTGTAGTTTTGTATGAGATAGTTACGTAACTGCAAAGTAAAATTGACAGAACGAGCAAATAGTTTGGCTATTGACCGGTAGATGGAAAATAAAGAAGTGGGCGGGATCTAACACCCCCTCACCCGCAAAGTGTCACGCGTTGTTTCATAGGGAAATCTAATTACAACATCTCCTCTTTGAATATGCGTTTGCGCCAAAAAAATTAAGATTTCAAAAACAAAACCCAACCTCTTCGAAAAAAAATCACACACACACCTCGCAAAATTTACATTATGTTGCGTACATCGTCTTGCCCCGCCACTGAATATTCATCGAATATTTTAATTATCCATATTACTATCCCAAATGTCCCATTCGGTCGGCGTTTCAGCATTTATGACAGCCCTACTGTAGCATGAACGCATACGTGACAACAGTTCAACATTTATCAACCCCCGACCCCAGCTCGTCCGCTGACGTCTGTTATTAGACTGTTATCAAAAGGCCATACAAAAAAGAATTTTCCAAATCGGTCCACAATAATTGTCGGAGAAATCGGTGTACGCCGTAAATAAAAAAAATATATTCGCGACGAATTGTGAACCTCCTCCTTTTTCTGAAGTCGGTTGATAATAACAATGATCTTCTGCTGTACGAAACTTTAACAACACAAATGGATATTCTCATCTATATAAGACAAAGAATGCAGATGTCGCAGCCAGCTAGCTCTATTAGCCTTTCAGTAAAGTTAACAGTCTAGCCTTTCAACTAGCGGCCTGAATGATATTCATTTTAGGTTAGGTTGGAACTGTGAGCAACCACGCGCGAGCCGAATTGGTCGCAGTAACTAAGCCAGGGCACCTCGACCACATGGTTTAGGTTGGATTGTAAGTTGGAACTGTGACTAACCGCGCGCGAGCCGAGTTACGGCCCGGCCACGACATTACGCGAATTGCGTCGTGGCAAGCGTTTTATCTGTTTATTGCGCGGTCGAGACGCGCAACGCACTGTGGCCAGTTGGGATCACACGCAATGAATTAGGAAAAGCCTGCCTCTGTCGCCGCCGCGCAATGTCGTGGCCGGGCCGTTAGTGAAGCGAGCGAATCCGCGGTAGCGGCCGGCGAGCGCTACTTCCAAAACACGGCTGACTAAGCTAGTTGGCTGCGACATTCAAACAACAGATAACTTTGTCACTTAATATTTGCATAACGAACCCGAACTAATTAGCAATTAAACTAAATTAAGAAGACGTCATGAATTTCTGGCCTAGTTAGGTAAATAGCTATTATAGTCCTTTAAATCATGGTTTAATTATACATTGAACTTAAACACATTTACTTCAGTTTCGTAATTATTGTTTTACAACTTTCCAAGTTGTTTCCATCGTGTTAGTAGATGATACTCCGGTGATACTTATAAGATGGACATAAAACAGATCGTAAAAAGAGCTTCCCAGTAGTTATTAGGATGCAGTTGCATCAAAGACTTCATCACATTTATCAAACAGGACAGGAAGAGTATAAATATAATTCCATAATGACGTGGCCATGCATTACAATTACATCATATAAGTACTAAATCCGTGTCCCAAATAAATAAACAATGTACTAATAATATTGTCCCTCTCGCGCCTCACACACACACACACACACACACACACACACACACATACACACACACACACACACACACACACACACACACACACACAAGTCGTGACACACAATCACTTTCCACTCATTACAGATCTTTGTGAGCGGCTGTTCGTCTGCGCGTCACGACTACAACCGATGTATTTGTCGATGATTTACTGATAGCCATAGTGATATACCTATCTGAATCTAACAGTATGTTGTTGTTTCTTTAACTAAACCTTACATTTTCTGTATGATACTCAAGTAGTTTTATTAGATTTTAGATACTAATAGGAAAATCTCCATGAAACGTAATCAGGTAAATAAATACATCGCCTAATAAGTAAGAATTTTTTCAACTCTTAAAGTTAATATGATGTTATGAAATATGAAGCTTCCCTTGCATACTTCTTCGATATAAATCAGAAGTTATTTATTTTAATGTTTCGCAACATACAAATAAACAACTGCGATAAAATCCATCTCTTCTTGTCCCTAGGGTGCCGTAAAATGTCATTAATCAGGGACACAGCGTCCGCCCGTGCTTTAGATCCTCCGTAAGTATTTAGGCTAAAGGCAGGCGTTTCGTGGAAAACAAATGTTTGGAAAATTGCATGAGGAATTATTTATCGTCATGCCATTGTGTATAGAGGTAGACAGAACTATAAGATAGTGAACTCGTAATAGAATGTATAAATGAGTTGCTATATAAAACAGCTTCAAATACTAACTGGCAGAAAATAATTTATAAATATAACACATGCGATCTTTGTTTATAACTACTTGTGACATTACATCACAACAAGATCAATCTGCCTAGCCTCTTCCCAACTACGTCGGGGTCGGCTTCCAGTCTAACCGCATGCAGCTGAATGCCAGCATTTTACATGGAGCGACTGCCTATCTGACCTCCACAACTCAGTAACTGAGTAATACTACCTATATACCCTTTAGTAAGACTGGATGTCAGACTTTCGGGTTTCTGACGACCCGTAACGACTGTCAACGATCCACGAATGACAGCCGGGACCAATGTTTCGACAGGCCGACCATACATTTTTCGTGTTTTCCGAGGCACGGAGGAGTCTCGGTATGTAAAAATGAACCTGATGGATCGACCCGTGTGGCTGTTATTACTTAGCCACGAGCTCCTCAGCCACATTACATCACAGCTCTTTGAATTATTTAGTATCACGGACCAACAAGTTAACAATTCAACTATAGTGCCAACAAACCTAGAAACCCTAATAGCTAACAAACACCTCCTAATGGTCAAATATCATAATCATACAGTGATCAAATATCATTACATTCAAACTCTAATACTTCCTCCATCTCAAGTGTTCGCTTGTTGCGAAATATCTCTTTGTGTGGATGTTTTAGCGGATGCTTATGGCACGAATTATGTAATTCTTATGATTGTAATATTTATTAATTGTGAATGGAAAGATACTAAGATGATCTTGACTTTAGTATTTGGTTGGTCAATAGCTCGAAAAAAGCAGTAGGTTATCTATCCCCTTGAATAATTTAGCAGATTTAATATATAATTCTAACAGACCTACTCCATCTGCCATCCCAATTACCTACTTGCATAGTCGATAGATCGACACTATAGAATTTATTGTGATTCTAAATTCGATCTGCAATCTAGATACTGCATTACAAGACGTTGGTTTTATTATTGAACATTTGGGTTGCATATAGGCTAGTACTTGAGATCTCTGCATAATATGTTCATGCCTTAGACATTTTATACGCTCTGTGGTTTGTGCTCACGTAGGTTCACCACAGTACTAAAATGGAAAGAAATCGAACCTACAACCTCTCAGCCACCAGTCCGATACCTTAACCGTTATTAGCCCAATAGCACAGCTATATTTGAATTCTATAATATGAAGTCCGTACAAAATTATTTCTTAATTAACATCCGAATCGAGTAGCTCCAACATATATATATATATCTTGTATCCCACTAAATTCCTGTTGGGTTGCTTAAGTTTCAATTCTCTTGAAGTAAGACGGTCACGCGATCAGATGACTGTAATATTTAAAATTCTTAGGGGGATTATTGATGTTCCTGATCTCCATAATGAAATCTGCAATCTATTTGTCCCAAACAATTATTGTCGTAGCAGAAAACACCGCTTACTGGCTGTTCCAACTTGTCGTACTGTTGCACGCTCCAAGTCACCTATTCCTCGGACATTAGCCGCTGTTAACGCTCTCCTGAACTCAAACACAGATTTTGATGTGTTTGTGACTGAATGGAAGATGATTCTGTCAGAGTGCTTGAATTTTTGTGAGAAGAATGCATGACTGTGTTAAATAAATTATATATTATGTAGTGTAAGTAATTATATTTAAATAGTGTAATTGGTTTCGGCCGTTCTATTTAAAATAAATAAATATACTACAACTATATACCAACCTCATTTTACGAACCCTCTTAGTCCCTGAATACGTAATTCAAAAAGCCTGACCCCGCGGCCTTAATGTGCCGCCTACGTACGGTGGGCCACGATGGGCCATCCACACGTACGTAATATGCGACGAGGCCCTCGGCTTAAGAGATACCCGGATATATTTCATATCTCTATGAAAATGGCCACAATTTATATTAAATTGTAAACGTATGTGTAAAAAACCTCCAAATTGTCGATTTGCTCCAACAGATTGTTAAAAAAATATGTTAGAGTGGGAATTAAATGTTCGATAGGTTTTAAAAATATAACATCACACACCAAAGTGGGTAATGAAAATATGGTCTGCTACTAAATTATAACAGGTATTAATTAACAGACGTACAGCGAATTGGGAAAGCAATTTGCTGAAACATTGAAAAGGTTGAAAACTATTTTTCCGAAATACCTGACAACTAACAAGTCAGGCAACAAGTTTTACAAAGTGCTCGTTGTTGCTAAGTACCCCCAAATTGAAAATCTGTCAAATTAGTAATACCCCTGCAGAGGTCTGAACCAACTTTAAGGAATAGTTTATGAAACCTGTCAAACATTTGAGCTAACATTTCAATTATCTTCGACTCAAAGGCGGAAAATGTATTATGAAAATACATTTTTGATGAAAAGCCGTCGCTGTCCGTCAGAGCTGTAAGTTTGAAACTATAACTTTATATAAACTCTGACAGGAGGAAGAAATAGATCTCCATGAATTCGTCGACATTTAGGTTGTCTGTGTCGACCAGTCTGAATTTCTATATAATTCGGAATAGACGGTCTTGTCTTATAAACTCGACTGAATATAAAAGTTATTTCTTATTTTATGTAGGCACGAATTATTATGCGAGAATAGCCCATGGCAAGGTTGGTAGGGCGTTGTCACACTGTCAGCCCAATTTAAGGTTCAAATATCCAATAATCGATTCTTTTATATTTATTAAATCTTTAACATATTACGAGTATTATACACTTACACTGATATTGAATCGCCTATCTTGTTCAATAGCATTGTTCCATAAAGTTGATGTCTGTTATCATATTAAGATGTAACTTCCCACCAGTCGAGTTTGAGCACTCGAAGTGAATTGAATCAATCAATTTGTACGAACGCTCGCTTGGAGGAGGCTATCTACTTCTTATTCAAGTTACAATATTTGTGAAATAAGTCTAGATCGGGTGTTTTTGCTGATACATACATGTTTTTTTTTTCATCAAAAGTAGTACCCGAAGGGTCCAAACGGAGCTCTATTGTTGTCGCTTACGCGTCCGTCTGCCCCTCGTCTATCACATAGGTTTTACAGAAAATGTATTATCATAGTTTCACAGTATAAGCATCTTGTTGCCATACAGCTAAAGGGGGATGCGAAAAAAAAATGTTGACCTACCCCATCGAGTGGGATAACGTTGCTTAGAACTCAATGAGTAGATAAATATTGTATTTTTAACCGACTTCAAAAAGGAGGAGGTTCTCAATTCGTCGGAACCTTTTTTTTTTTTGTTTTAAAAAATATTGGAAAACAAAGAAATGAGAAGCCACCAAAGTCAACTTTTTTTTACAAAATTTTGTTCCGAAGAATTTTTTAACTTCCCATTGACCTTGAAACTTGAGGTGATAATGTTTATTATAACGTATATTTTACTAAAACAAATATCAATAATACTGATAAATCAGATTTGGTACGGAACCCTAAATATGCGAAGTCCGACACGCACTTGGCCGGTTTTTTTAGAAGTCAAAGAGCGTTGAGTTTCTCTTGGAAATTGTATGCAGCAGGTACAACATGAAAACTTAGTAACAATATTATCAACGACAAAGTTATAAATTGTATGTAGCAGATATAACAATGAGAACATAATAAAAATATTATCAACGACAAAGTTATAAAATATTCACAACACAACACTCCTACAATAAAAAACACAAGAAGTCATACTCACACAGACAACCACGAAATAAACGCCAGTGTGAACAGTGACATGCTCATCGCCATGGTCCTGAACGGGAACAGCTGGACCTCATTGACGGGATCCCAGCCAGGGTAGTGGATGAGCGGGGGCAGCCCCAGCAGCTTCTCGCCCCCCGAGAGGCGCACCAGCCCCGCCACGATGTAGGCAGCCAGGGATCCGTACGTGTTGCAGTGCTTCTTGAAATGCACCACCATCAGCAGTTGCGGGAACAGGATCACATACACCAGGTCGGAGCACATTGACCTGGAAGATTGGGTGAGGTTAATCGGATTCTTCGATATTATCTCGCTTTCTGTGTTTGCTGATCTACATGAGGCTGGTGAACAAAGGAATCCCCTGCAGGATGTTACATTATGGATTGCTTCATCATGTCCAGTTAGGTTAGGTCATATTACAACAAATTAGGGAAAACCTCTCTGATTTTAGAAGTAACAAAATACACTCCGTGGGTGCAGGTAAGTGTCCAGTCTCCTCATTTGTTTTAATCCATTTTCTACGTAGAACTTCGCCTAATTCTTTGTCCCTCTCTAAATAGTATACCTACGCTCAGAGCAATTAATTTAACGACATCCATAGAAATGTCAGAAGATATCTCATAACGGAAAAGGTGGCATCGTAAACAAAAACCAACATTTCATTGAAAGGACATTAATAACTCCGACACTTTAATGTGCCTAAATCATTCCATATATTTACTTCACGTGATACATAAATAGCCTTATAAATGTATGGCAGTAGGCTCATTGCGCCATCTTCCTTTCGAAGTACATCGTCCTGTGTGTGGGTATAATTAGAGCGTCACCCTGCGTGGCCCTGGCTTCATCACGAGCATGGATTGCGCATCGCACTGTTTATGATAACATCAAACGATGAATTGATGGCTTGAACAGCCGCAGCATATAAATGAATGCTAATAGTACTCCAATATAAATCGTGCGCTGATATCAATTGGTGCAGAGTTACGTAAGTTAATTTGGTGAGACAGTGGGTGACTCCTACGAACATGATTAGAACAGTTTTTTTTTAATTTATTTTATGAATAGCAACATTATTGTTGCATGAATATCCCTTTATAATACATTAAACAATTTTTAAAAAATCTGTCTTTATTCAATAAATCAAAAACTTTTTTACAAAAAAATACAACCGACTTCCAAAAACAACACTACAAAGTAAAAAATAACTTTAATTTCGGTAGTCGGTGTCTGGTTAAATGTATTTTCGTTTTTTGCCACCGACTTCCGAAATTAAAGTTATTTTTTACTTTGTAGTGTTGTTTTTGGAAGTCGGTTGTATTTTTTTGTAAAAAAGTTTTTATTTTTCACTTTTTAGTTGTGTACCTACCCCACACAAATTCTAATACCACTATCTGCAAATCAAACTAGAAAAATACGTATTATTGAAGCTAACTCAAAAACTACCCAAGCAAAGTTAATCAATTTTATATGGGACCAACTGTGATGTATACCCTCTCGAATAAAACAAAAAAAAAAATCCAAATCGGTCCAGCCATCTTCGAGTAATCGGGGAAGACGAATTGAGAACCTCCTCCTTTTTGAAGTCGGTTAAAAATGAATGCCTGCTTTGTTCACATTCTAAAAAGAATTATGTTAGCATAAATTATGTAAATGCCAATTTCAACGAAAACTTTGATTCAAAGCGTAGGTACCTAACTTCGTTTCAAAATAATCCGACAACGATACAGTTATTTAAAGAAACAGAATGAACACTAAAATAAATTAAGTTTAAATAACTAACGCTACAAACAGCCGTGCCTTACCGGCCAATAAGATGCCTTCGTTATAACTAAAGCATACAGCTAAATCCAGGAAACAACGCTAAAACTTTTAACGCATTTAAAATGGAGCTCAGTTTCTCGACAAAGCTATTTTAAAAATAAACAATTTCATCCTCCGCCCGAGACAGAGCAAAATTAGTTGGGGGCTTCAATTTTCAATTCACCCCCACACACCCCTTTTCACAGACTAACCGGCATCCAATTTCAATGCAGGTGTGAGCAGACGAATCCAATCGACCGTGTGCCCGCGTGAACCCTCCGGAAATACCTGTAGGGGTGAAAGGGGGCAAATAGGGTTGTAATGTGCATCTGGCAGGATTTTGTTCTCTTAGAAATATCTAACGGGGTAGCGAGCGGGGTGGCGACTTTTCTGTTTGGGTGTGTAATTTATGTGCTTGTTATTTTGGTTTATTTTAAAGAAAATGTGCACGAGAAACTCTGACACAGAAAATATGTTTACCTATAACTGGAATCAATTTGGAAATCAAAATTCATTACCCAAGAATATTAACTCCTCCGGAAGCTAAGACGGAGATGTTTTGATAAAGTCTAGAGATCTGAACTTGTTAGACCGACTGGAAATTAGTAGCTAAGAAGAAAACTAAATCCGATGTATTGGAACGTATGCGTTCTCATATCCTCCAGGTGTAATATACTTGGGACTGAAACTGCTAGATTACAAATAGAAAAGGCAAATCACTTTGCTAATGCTGTATTTAATAACTTCAGTTAATATTTTGCACTTGTACACGTAGGTACACAACAGTAATCATCAATCTCACAAATCGGTCCAGGCGACATTGTGCGCTCCTGCGGCTATTTCTGACGATGATGTCTCTGACAACCGAAAGTCAGCAGTTCAGCATTTATTACACAGATAATATTTAAAACTTTATTTTAACAGGAAGTCAATCAGGCAATCAAGTCAACAAGTCATCAATGTACGCTAGTAGATGAAGGTTTGATATAAATATTGAGATTAATAAAAAAATTAAAACTGTCTCCTGACAACCCTGCACATGTGTTGAAGTAAAAGAGTATGAAGGAGTGTCGGTAGTGAGGATTAAGTTTCAATTAGCAACTCATCCCACTGCGAGAAGTAATCCCTTTGCATACCGGAGCCGAGCAGATTCGAGCGGCTTTGGCATACTTCGTCTGCAGCAAGAGTTCTTTAAGGTTTGTTTAAGGAAAATGGAGGGCAAAACAAGGTAATCCAACTCTCTGGGGCCTTTCCTTATTTTAGTATTTTTAATTAGTTAGTGGCCAACACTACTATTGTCCTCTTCAATTATGCCCAAGCTTGTGATGGGATTCGGTTCACGTTAATATTGAGCCGACTCGGATCGAATTGTCAAAATCTGGGTCGCTTAATCGGCTAAAATATTGATCCTAAATATCATTCCGGAAAACTTAATGTTTACCGCTTGCATGGCAGTGACGGACTTAGTCAACATCGCCTGTAGGTGCTAGATACGCGTCACCTTATATCCATTATGTCCAGTTGACTGCGTGAACATTCAGGCTCGCTAGTTTAGTCAACGTTTAGTCGGCTAAGAGCGGCAGATCTCGAAGGTCGCTTGCCACACACCACTGCCCCATTGCACAGACATAATAACACCATCATAAAAACATTACTCTATTATAATAATAGTCGATTATCATAATATTTTCGGTATCGGCCATTAGTTGGGCTCATCGGATGTGTGTCAATGGAATGATGATCGTAATCGCTGCGTGCAACATCATCGTCAGACTTGTTGTAGTTCAATTGTTAGAGCGTCTGTCAGTGTGCGTGATACTGATGGACTGATTTTGAGTGCAACATTTTAGATCAAAAATATGTTCATGTCTCTCGGGGTCTCTTTAAAAATCTCTCAAAAGAAGGGTTCTGTGTTAAAGTCATGTACTTTAACTTTGACCATTATTAAAATTTAATCTTAGTCGCAGAACTGGCAGCCATATGAATAGATTGGTTAAACCAGAGAAATTTAAGGGGAGGCGCACGAGTTCACATTCTATTTTGGGCGATTTCAACTTTTAACAAATAATTCTATTGGGTTCTGTTTGACACAAAACATCAAGCTGCAGCTGCTGCACCTAAAAAACTTCGCCCAAAACCGGGACATTTTCTAAGTCTACAATGTAATATGATGCATAAGTACTTAGTACTCATAGGATTGCGACCGCGGCTAACGGGCGCGGGCAGCGATTATTGATTGCAACAGATACCTAAGATTAATGAGAAATAAATGTTTCTGTGTCATTTGAGCACTACATCGAGATCTATGGGGACGCTCGGAAATGACTAGGTGCAGTGTTGCTATGCTGTGAAGTTCACTTCTGTCCAGCCGGCCAGAAGTGAACTTCAAATTATACAAATAAAAGAGAAGTCCTGACTGACTCATCAACCTTTGACCTAGAAAGCTGAAATCTTGCAAAGAGGTTTCCTTTATAATGTAGACAAGGAATAAGGAAGGAATTCCCGGTAGTACGTTCCCGTGGGATATTTTCAGACATAAATGCGGGCGAATCCGCTGGCAAAAGCTAGTCTTATATAAGGTGCTATAAAAATATATGCCGCCGCTTCAATGGGAGATATTATTGTGTATATAATTATGTAGATTACAATAGCGAAGAAATTTCGTACCCCGGAATAGTTAAATCAAGTTGAGAAAATAACGTAATTAAATAAACATTTACTTTATTCTGCATAACGTGGTTCACAAACTACGCGCGATATGTCGCTTCGTCAATGAAAACAATTGCTACCTCTTTCCAACTGTTCTGTGCATGAACACTAATTACTACGGGAGGGTTTCATACAAATAAATCAATTCTTTATACGCACATTTTTTTGCATGAACTTATGATCAATAATTTATCTTTATTAATGTAATCTTTAAACACAATACTGTCTCCAATTGCAGCCGTGCCAGATATTTTTATAGCACCTTATAATTATAATAAAAATGAAATGCTCTTCGTTGGTAAGCGCATCACTTTGCAAGTACCTACACACTCACTGATTTGGCTAATTTTGGTATTAAAGTACTATCACTTTAAAACCAAACATTTTCCATAGTAAATGAACCAATTTCTCCGACAAAAAAGAAAGGAAAAAAGGAAGTTGGAAGGACATACGTCTGTCGGGTCAGCTAGTCTTCTATCTTTGTATAAATATAAATGAATGGCTAAATGTGTTCGATGAGGTCCGAAGAAGGTTCTTCTGAAGAGAACAATTGGAAAACTTGCCGGGAATATTGTAAAATTCGGAAAAATTTAATGAAAGTGCATTTTCCATGGGAATTTTGTATAAATTATTGTTTAGACAGGACAAGTCACGTCTGTCAGCTCAGCTAGTTTGTAATAAAATTGACGTGTTTTCAAAGTAAATCAATGCGCATTCACACCTCCCCACGCTGTTTTAATTTTGAGTTTTGTCTAGAGAGATTTACGGATCTTCAGTACGTCAAAACTAACTTGTCATCATAATCATAATCAGCTTAAAATGCTCCCACTGCTGGGACACAGGCCTCCTCTCGGTGAGAGGGAGTGGGCCGTAATCCACCACGCGGGCCCAGTACAGGTTGGTAGATGTCACATGTCTTCGAATTTTTGGTTCTAGGACAAGATGTTCCTTCCTCAAGATGTTTTCCTTTACCGTTTTGAGAGCAGTGGAGATGAAATAATTTACACAAAGCAAAGCGCCTGTCAGGGTTGGAACTTACGACCTACAATTCGTAAGTCGCGGCCGTTACCACTGAGCTACCACTGTTATGAATAACCTGTAACAACCCTAAATACCAGCTTATTTCTGCAAATGTCACCAAAAATACATGTTTTTGAGTCACAAGTCCAATACCTACTGTCAATCTTTGCCACCACACCAAAACGGTCCCCGCTAAAGATAACACTTTTGAATTTTCACACTGCACGTGAAGCTCTTGGACTAACAAAGGTAAACCGATATTTAGATGCGAGCGAGGATCGAGTGGCGAACACTTGTCGATGTCAAGTGGAGCACAAGTGTCAACACAAGTGTCGGGTCAAAGTGGCAAAGGGGACTTTTGTTATTACAGGACGGAATTTAAAGAGATGCAGGCCTGTTGAAATACGGAGTTGAGCGTGTCAATGAATTTCATTAAAGGTCGGCTTTTCAGTCACTAGGTAGGTAGGTAGGTACAACTTTATGTACTGCTAGCTTTTGCCCGCGGCTTCGCCCGCGTGGATGTCGGAAAATATACAAGGGGAACAAAAGTCCTTCTTTATTCCTTGTTTAGGTTATAACGGAACCTACTGTGCAAAAATTCAGCTTCATAGGTCGAAGAGTTTGGGCTGATGAGTCAGTCAGTCAGTCAGGACTTTTCTTTTTAAATATTGAGATAGCTTCTGCCCGCGACTTCGACTGCGTGGAATTTCTTGATCCCCCGACCCACTCCGTCGAATCGTATTAACTGCCCGCGCTAATACTTCGTTTTCGCTTAGCGTTGTTTCGGCACCTAAGAGTCCTAAGAGATGTTAAATATGCCTATAGCCTTCCCTATGAATTGGGCTATCAAATGCAAAAATAATTATTAAAGTCTGCCTGGTAGTTCCAGAGATTAGCGCGTTCAAACGAACAAATAAAGTCTGTGTGTCAGCTCCGACGCACGACTGGAGTTTACTCCTGTTTTTTGTGCCATCCTGAGTTCCCGACTTCCTATTTTTCGGTAATTTCTGTCGGCCTGGGTTTTTTCAATGCATCAATGATAAACAAAAAGCAATTTTAAGGCATTTGTCAGTGTAAAGGCACTCGTCGTCCCCACCCTCTCACCCCTCCCCCTCTCCCTCTAACCCTCTCACCCCCTTCCCACCCCTCTCACCTTCCCCTATCATCCCCCTCACCATCCCCTGTCACCCCCTCCCCATGCCCCTCTCCCTCTCACCCCTTCATCACATCCTTTTCCCGCTAACCTCCCCTTCCCCTTTCACCCCCTCTCACACCCTCTTCACCGCTTTCCCCTCCCACACTACCCTCGCCAACTCTCCCCCTCCCTCTCACCCCCTCTCCATACGCAACTTTAAGGTGTAAAGGCACTCGTATACCCCCCAATCATCCCCCTCTCACCCCCCGTCTCCTTCTAACCCCCTTTCACCCCTCCTTCTCTCCCTCTCACCCCTCTCTCCTTCCCTCCCCTCTCATCCCCACACCACCCCCTCTCATTTCCTCAGCCTCCCCATCCCCCTCTTCCTCTTTCCCCCCTCATCACATTCCCTTCCCGTTAACCTCCCTCTCCCCATCTCACACCCCTTCACCTGTTTCCCCTCCCCTCTACCCTCACCAATTTCTCCCGTCCCTAACTCCCCCTCTTCACCTACATCCCCCTCACTACACCCACATATCCCTCTCCCCCTCCCTCCATCCTCCTCCCCTTCTCCTTCCTCACCATACCTCCCCTCCCTCTCCCCTTACCACACCCTCCCCTACCCCTTTCCCTCCTCAATACCCCCACCCCTTCTCCTCTTCACCACCCCCTCCCCCTCTACCCTTCCCTCTGGGGGAAAAACTGTTTTACTTGCTTAGGCAAGTATTTGTCACAAGTTTCAAGTTTCAAGTTGATTGAAAAAGTTGACGACACGGTTGGCGCAGTGGTTGAGCGATTGACTGCTGCGCAGCATGTCGCGGGTTCGATTCCCGCACGGAACAAATATTTGTACGACCTACAAGTATTTGTTCCGAGTCTGGGTGTTTTTCTATCTATAATATGTATGTATTTACAAAAAAAAAATGTATATAAGTAGTTTATCAGCCATCTCGTTACCATAACACAAGCATTAGGTTGCTTAGCTTGGGGCTAGATGGCGTTGTGTGATATGTCCAAACATATTTATTATTATTTATTATTATTATTAATTAACCAAATGAATAAGATTTTTCATATAAAGTATATTTTTTCCTTCCCACAGAGGTGGAATTAAAAAAAACCGTTTGGGATATTTCCGTAACTTGACTGAAAGATTATTTACACCAATTTTCGAGTTAATCAAGCCCCGCAGAAAAACCTGCCCTGTAAAATTGACTACCCCCTTCACTCTCATAGGGGTTAATTATCGAAAAACCCTGATATATGTTATTCTTCATTTTTAGTCTCAAGTGTAAATACTGAATTTCGAGTTAATCGGACCACGCGTTAAAATTACTTCATACAAATTTTGACCCCCCCCCCCCCCCCCAATCCCTCTTTAGGGGGAGGGGGTAGTTTAGGAAGACAAAAACTTAAAAACTTTATAATTTACTTAGTTAAATATTCGTGCCAAGTTTCAACTCTGTTAATTCAAGGAATAAGATTTTTCATACAAGTTTTGGACCCCCGTTTCAACCCCTTAGGGGGTGAATTTTGTAAAATCCTTTCTTAGTGCACCCCTAGAGCTCATATGGACGTGCCAAGTTTGCCAATCTCTAGACCCAGCGGTTTGGGCGGTTTGTGATATGTCTGTCAGTCAGTCAGTCAGTCAGTTTCTTCTTTTATATATTTAGATATCTGCCTGTTAAAAGGCTGCGTGTCATCATGATTTGTGTAGGACGTGATCGGCTCGTTGAGAAAGTACAGCTGCGGAACTGTGTGTAGGACGTGATCGGCTCGTTGAGAAAGTACAGCTGCGGAACTTTGTGTAGGACGTGATCGGCTCGTTGAGAAAGTACAGCTGCGGAACTTTGTGTAGGACGTGATCGGCTCGTTGAGAAAGTACAGCTGCGGAACTTTGTATAGGACGTGATCGGCTCGTTGAGAAAGTACAGCTGCGGAACTTTGTGTAGGCCGTGGTTGGCTCGTTGAGAAAGTACAGCTGCGGAACTTTGTGTAGGACGTGATCGGCTCGTTGAGAAAGTACAGCTGCGGAACTTTGTATAGGACGTGATCGGCTCGTTGAGAAAGTACAGCTGCGGAACTTTGTGTAGGACGTGATCGGCTCGTTAAGAAAGTACAGCTGCGGAACTTTGTGTAGGCCGTGGTAGGCTCGTTGAGAAAGTACAGATGCGGAACTTTGTGTAGGACGTGATCGGTTCGTTGAGAAAGTACACCTGCGGAACTTTGTGTAGGACGTGGTTGGCTCGATGAGAAAGTACAGCTGCGGAACTTTGTGTAGGACGTGATCGGCTCGTTGAGAAAGTACAGCTGCGGAACTTTGTGTAGGACGTGGTTGGCTCGTTGATAAAGCACAGCTGTGAAACTTTGCCCGTGAATTTCTGGCAGGCGCCGTCTATATTATGAGTTTACGTCATGAAAATATGCTACAAAACAGTAAAACACAACACAATCAACTTTAAAGTACTATAGAGACATGAGGAACAGGGTGCAAAGTTCAGTCATCCTCCATAGAAAAGGGAGGATCCTCCAACCAGACGGGTGTCGTGTCTGGTGGGCAACTGCCCGACGGTTGCTGTCGGGACGTTGTATATATGCTACAAGAACTGGAAGAAAAATATCACAGCAAAGCTAAGATTAAAAGATGGGTCAGACTATCATACCACAGAACCAGAACCAACTGCTGCTGCCTAGGTAGGTATCTATTATAATTATGTGCACCGACCGTGCACCTTACATTTGCGCCTGAGCATATCATTGAGGCGCTGCAGGATGCTACGTGTGCGATGTCAACGGGTTGAGCTGTTCCTTAAAACTGTCTAAACTTAAGTACTTGTATCGCTTATTAAATGAATTCGCAATTATCCATAATTGGCTTTTCCAAACCTCTGTTCAGGACCTGTTCAAGTAGACCCACTTATGAGCTTACCCAAAATGTTGAAGGCCCAATAGTAAGTAATTTATACTCGTATCTCGGCCTAATTTCTCTTTCATGCCTGCCGTTTCCACTTATTTTACATATTTTAGATTATACAATGTAAATGCAGAACTCACCACAGCCCGTATATGGAGGGTATGGTGAGCGCCATGAGCGTGGCGAGCGCGCCCACTATCAAGATGGACACGCGCATCACCCAGATGATCTCCATCTCCGACGCGTTCTGTCTGAAGATCAGCTTGTATACGTTCCTGAGGAGAAGGTGGCGCGGTTAGTGACGGTACTGGAGTATCACCTAGCATAGTCGGACTAGTATCATTATCTTTTACATAAAAATCTTTAATTCAGTCCTTCATTCATTCACTGACGGACAATGCACAACCAATGCAAGTCTAAAAGCAAAAATTTACTTTAATAAAAGTAAAAACCGACTTCAAAACCAAAAATGAATAAAATAACTTTCATAAAACACTTAACAGCTTCTGAAGTCGGTGTCAAGCTAAAGTGCATTGAAGAATTGAAGACACCGACGAAGCTGTTAAGTGTTTTATGAAAGTTATTTTATTCATTCTTGGTTTTGAAGTCGGTTTTTACGTTTTTTAAAGTAAATTTATTTTTCCATTTTTAGTTGAATAAACAGTTACAAGACGAACGAAAAGAATTATCAAAATCGGCTTAGAAATGCCGGAGATACAGTACATTTATGCATATAACTTCGTAGATAAGAATAATTACATAATGTATTATATACTAAAACCTTCCTGAAAGTATGTAGATCACGATAGTGAAAGAATCATCAAAATTGGTTTATTAGTTTTTGAGAAAATCGTGGACAAACAAACATACATACATACATACATACATACGGATCGAATACAGAACCTCCTTTTTTGAAGTCGGTTAAAAACCGGCTAAGTGTGTGTGGCCAAGCACAATGAAGGGTTCCGTAGTTGAAATGAATTTATCCCAAAAACAAACATCTCACACAACTCAAACTTTGCAAGGTTATTTTTTGCAGTTGCAGAAAATCGCCCATATTTAAACAAAATACCTTATGAATAATTTTCAGGATTTTTTGATTAAATACAGTAATAGTACATGATATACAGAAGTTTCAAATTCCTAACTTGTTTAATTGTTGCGATAGAGCTCGTTCAAAAATTTTCTAAAATTGACCACTTTTACGGGCACCTATTTCTTCATTTTTGAAGATAAAAAAAAATAAAAAATAAATATTTGTACTCTACTTGATCAGTTTTAGACAATGACACCCCACTTGCCAAGGGTAACATTTTTTATTCAAAATGATAAATTTATTATATGGGCCCTTAATTTTATTTTATTTTTATTGTAATAGCGGTAATAGAAATACACAATCTGTGAAAATATCAACTGTCTACCTATTATGGTTCAAGAGATACAGCCCCGTGACAGACAGACGGACGTACGGACGGACGGACAGCGGAGGCTTAATAATAGGGTTCGGTCAAAAATAAAGAAAAAAGGAAAAGGTCAAAAGGTCAAAGATCTAAATTTTAGACAAGATAGAATAGAAAGAAATTCTATAGAAGGTGAGCACTAAAAAAAGATTTTTGAAAATTCACCTCCTGTAGGTGTTCAATACGAGTAGGAGATGGAAGTTCGTAATGTTTTGCCACGGCTTGTTAGTGAAGAAATCAGAGCTACTAAAGCGAAAACTAAGCGGAAATAACGCCAAGTGTCTACCACAGTAGTCAATAGACCGTTATATAGTGAGTCACCTGGCAAACATAGAGCTGGCACTGAGCACGCTGGAGTCAGCCGAGGACATGACGGCTGCTGACACGGCTCCAAGCCCAAAGAAGGACACGAAGTCGGGCGTCAGGTGCTGCAGCACCAGCGGCAGGATCATGGACGTCTGATCCGAAGTCAATTCGCCATCTGGGGTCAAGTCGCCGCGGTAGCTGGTCTCGTTCCATGCTAAGGAAAGAGAAGATTATTAGAGGCAATGGATATTACAGAGCAGATACAAGAGCAGTTGAAGGGATAGTGTGAGGCATGATATAAATGAAAAGGTGATGGTTGACTTGGTAGAATCTAAGAGAAAAAGAAATTGTCCGACTCCAAGTAACGCGGGGTGTTGTAGCCTGGGCCGAATTAACACTTTTAAAAAATAGATTACTTTGATCTGTATTCTTCTATTATTTTTTTCGTCGTTTCTTCTTTACTTTAGCTTTTATGGATAAGTAATCACAAAGGTTTTAGTTACGGCGGAGCGGACGAAGTCACCCGCGGTCGAGGGCCGCGCGAGGTGGACGTTAGAGAGCTAAATGGTCGCGTGAGCTGGACGTTAGAGTGGACAAAAAATAAAAAAGAACCTCTTCCTTTTTTGAAGTCGATTAAACAGTAGCTATGTGTGAAAAATGAAGTGAACTGACCGGTGCCCTTGGCAATGGCTCCGATGAGTACTGGCGGGATGGCCATGATGATGCAGCCGAAAGCTGCCACGTACGACAGGATCTGCGCACGGCCCGCCGTCTTGCTGCTCAGCACACGTTGGAAGTAGACCTGGTGGGAAGAACATTGGCGTGAACTGGTGCAGTGAGGGGTATAGTCTATCTTACTACAGGTTTCAGGTTTAAAGACAACAGTAATGACTGTTGTCTTCTAGTTCTAGGGTATGGTTTCCGCACTTAGTCCTTCATGTGGACCATTGTGCGTGGGCCACAGCGGCCGTCGGGGGGGGGGGGGGGGGGGGGGGGGAGTTATTCCAACCAGCCCATCTCATTCCAGAAGTCGATCAAGTTTCTGTTCAGAACATCTGTGAAAGATCTGGTTTTCCAAGAGTTCCTGTTCTAATCTGGGTGAAGCCTGTGCATTCAAAGAGCACATGCGTAACGGTTTCCTCAGCCTCCAGGCAGGCCCTGCACAGAGGACTGCCCGTTGTGTGGAAGTGTTTGTTTAGTGAGCAGCGTCCTGTGATAGTCCCCGTCACCAGGCGCAGCCTATGCCTGTCCAGGCGTAACAGACGTCTGGTTAGCTTGCCATCTATAGATGGCATAGCCTCCCTAGACTGCCTGCATCCCGGTGTCGACTGTTGTCTTATTCTTTACACACAAATTAAGCGCTATGATGGCTCGAGAACTGGAGAGACCGCCGAAATCGCAGAACATGTACTCACTTTTAGTTCTCAATCATTTCATTTTATTTTTGTATTATATGATATATTATACTCTTGGACATTACTCTATTTACAAAAGTTACGTTACGTAAGCATGGGTTCATTAGCAGAAAGTTACAATGTACTTAGTACAAAGGTCCTACTTAATATACACAGTTACTATACGCCAGAAATTAGAAAATCAGTACATCTCACTTTCTGGCTGGCGGGTTTAATTCAATGTCACGTAGAAATGACTAAAGAAGCATTTCTCTCAAAAACAAAAATCACCGACAGTGTTCCTCACCTGCCAAGGGATCCCTCCGAAGACCAGCAGCAGTCCGTAGTCGATGTAGAACCAGTAGTACTCGGGCTCCACGCGGCCGATCCAGTCCACTTCCATGGAGCTGAGCGGCTTCACGTGCTCGTTGGCCCACGCGAACGGGATGCACATCCACAGACCTGGAGTGAGGGACAGCTTCAGGACATGGGACTAGCTGCCGGTTTCTGAATTTAGAACTTGTCAACCACTACTTTGGCATAACTTAAGGTTTAAAATCCGCGAAATTCAGAACTTGTTTGCATAAACCTTAAGAAATTTTAAATTTCACGAACTACGTTAAAGACATCACCTTATTTAGGATGTGCTAAAGTAGAGTTTGACAGGTTCTCAACTTCAAATAAGTACTCAATTCAGAGGCCGGGTATCAGTGAGCAGTAAATGTCTTTGAAGTGAGCTCATTTACCTATGCGTAGATAATGCATAGACTTGCAATATGGAAAACTTGAATGCACGGTACGTGTAGGTGTCTCGTCGTGTATGATGTGAGGTGCAGGTACACGTACCGTGCATTCAAGACGGCCATCATACACGGCAAGACAGGTGTGTGATGGCCGTCTCGAATGCACGTGTACGTCTCCACAACTAAATACTTATACGATTATTGCTTCAGTTCGAACAGTACACAAATCAATACTATTTGTACATAAGAATATTAGGTAGTTGCCTACTGTCGGTGAAAATATCTAGTAAGATTTGTTTAATACAAGTCTTAAATTACATTAATTACATTGCTACACGCCAAGTGACTAAGAAAAACATTGGCACCGAGGCGACTCGGTCACACATGACAGACACGGCCACTACATTGACTAATATAGAACACGATACATTTAATAAGCAGATATCTTTATAAAAGTAAGTACATTTTCTCCCGTTGCCTGAATATCTTATAGCTGTATTGTATCATATTATCCTTTGGCACTTTTGTTCTTGGCAATTTCCTCCTTTGGCTCCGGGAATGTGGTAGTATCGAAATTCTCAAAATGGTGTATTTCACTTTATGCCAATCGATAGTGGGATATTGCATAACAGTATGGGGTGGAGCAGCGAAGACTTATTTCTTGAGAGCAGAGAGGGCCCAAAGGGCTGTACTAAAAGTCATGACGAAGAAACCCTACAGGTACCCTACAACGCAATTATACGCTGACTGCCAAGTCCTGACGGTTCGACAGCTCTATGTCCTTCGGTCTGTGCTCAGAACACATGGCTGCTTGCCTCTGTCTGATCCAACGAAGCGAACATACGTTACCCCCGGCGTACAACATAAAACCTCGTTTGCAAGACACCAATACTATGTTCTAAGCTTTCACGTCTTTAAAAAAATACAAAAGGAACTAGACATAATAAACTTAAATAAATTTAAAGTTAAAACAAAAATTACAGAATGGCTCATTCAGCAGGACTATGCAAAAACAGAATCTCTATTAACTTACATCGCTTGAAATTATGATATATCACTAATAAAAGTAACAACAACACAAACATCTACATAATATTATTATACCTAACATATACATATATACATACAACGTTGCACACACCATACACTCTTTTTCCACACATACAGCACATTTCAAACAGATTTAATTCAATCACAACTGCAGGAAGTGTTCACATGAAATGTTTAATCTATAGAATATAATGTTGTTCATTATGTAATGATAGTTGGATAGATCGGCATAATTTCACTCATAAAGGGTGCAACTTAATTTACGCAACCATCTGGCCGAACACTGCCTCTTAAGATACAGGCCTCCTAGTTTAAGAGACAGGGTTTATAATTTTTGTTTATATAGATTTTTGTAGCCTTTTAATTTTAGTAACTATCACTGTGCTTAATCTATGTCTTTGGAAAATAAAACATCATTATTATTATTATTTCCTTTATTCCATTTATATACATATATTTCACATTTTTAAATATTTTTTTATAAAAACATGAAATAAAAAATAAAAAAAACATTTAAAAATATAAAACATAGTAGCCCACCGGTATCGGGAACAGGGTCCAAGCTACCGGCGGTCAGGGCTCCAGAGAGAGGAACCTCCTAACAATGCGCGCCGTGTCCAGAAGTACCGCTCTCTGAATCAGGCCCTTAATCCAGCTGCCCAACGAGAGCCTCCTTAGATGTTGGTCGAGGCTCTTAGCGATTAAGCCATTGGCTGATACGACTATCGGCACAATGATCGCTGAGTCCACATCCCACATGTCGACAACCTCGCGAGCCAAGTCAAGATACTTGATTTGTTTATCTTTCTCGGCTTTCACGAGGTTCCCGTCATGCGGGACTGTTATGTCAATAATCATTGTGCGCCGCTCTGTTCGATCCACCACCACTATATCAGGCTTATTGGCAACAATAGTCCTGTCAGTGATGATGGATCGATCCCAGTACAATGTGATATTTCCATTTTCGAGAACTGGGTCGGGCACATACCTATAGTACGGCACTTCCGATTCCGCAAGGTTGTATTTCAGTGCAAGTTGCTGATGGATAATCCTGGCTACAAGGTTGTGTCTATGCAAGTACTCTTCGTTAGCAAGACGAGAACACCCGGAGATAATGTGTCGGATTGATTCTCCCGGACGGTGGCATGCCCGACAGATGTCAACCGTGCCGTCTTTCACAATATATTTCCGGTAGTTGTTCGTCATCATAACTTCGTCCATAATTGCACAGACAAAACCTTCGGTTTCCCCAAAGAGGTCACCGGAACGCAGCCAGGCTACGGACGCTAACAAATCTACGTCGGGTCCATGTAGGGCCCGGAAAAAGCGTCCGTGAAGCTCCTTACTCTGCCATACCTCCCTGCGATCGTTAGTGTCAAGCACTACAGGTTTGCGCCAGTTCTCTTTAGCCAAGGAGAGCGGAGTGAGGCCCTTGTCCACCGCGACCACATCTCGATGCATCCCCACATCGGCTTCTAGGAAATATTCCCTGAGACTGCATATCTCGCGGTTGTGGAGAGTCTTAGCGTTTAAAAAGCCTCGGCCTCCACACTTTCGCGGGATATACAGTCTCATTACCGATGACCGTGGGTGATGCATTCGATATGCAGTCAACAGCGTACGGACCCTCCGATCCAGGGCGTCGAGTTCCGTCTGAGTCCATTTGAGTACGCCGAAAGAGTACATCAAAACCGGCATGACCCAACCGTTGAAGGCACGCACCTTGTTTCCGCCTGATAGAAGACTATTAAATACTTTCTTCAGGCGGCCAAAGAAGCGCTCCTTCAACGATTGCTTCATGTCAGTAACATTGATGCCCAACGCTTCCGACATACCCAAATACTTATAGGTTTCGGGTGCGGAGAGGGCTCTAAGGTTTATGGAATCCGAGAGTTGGGTTCCCACGGATTCCACAATCTCTCCTCGCTTTACATGCATGACCGCACATTTGTCCACACCAAATTCCATCCTGATGGCGCTACTGAATGTTTCAGTTACTTTCAGTAGCTCCATCAGTTGCAAATTGTTGGGGGCAAAGAGTTTTAGGTCATCCATGTAGAGGAGGTGGGATATAACCTGACCACCTCTCCGCAGCCGATATCCTAGACCTGAATCCTCCAGCAGTGTGCTTAGAGGATTCAAGGCTAAGCAGAACCAAAGCGGACTCAAACTATCGCCCTGAAATATGCCTCGCTCGATCCTTATCGGCTCGCTGTTCCTCTGGATATTTCGACATCCTGGATAGCGAAGGACCGTCCTCCATTGCCCCATACACGACATCAGGAAGGTGCGCAGAGTTGCATCTACTTTATACAACTCCAACACCCTCATGAGCCATGTATGTGGCACCGAGTCATAGGCCTTCTTATAGTCTATCCAACATGTCGACAGATCCTTTCGGGAACGACGAACCTGTTGGCTAATGGCCATATCAATGAGGAGTAGCTCCTTAGTACCACGGGACCCATTCCTACATCCATTTTGAGAGGCAGACATGATGGAGTTGGTGTCTATATGTTCGTTAATTTTAGCTCTCAAAATGGATGTAAGAACTTTATAGACCGTCGGTAAACACGTGATCGGTCTATAATTTTTGGGTTCCGCGGTGTTACCGGATTTATGGAGCAGGTGGGTAACTCCTGTCGTTAGGAACTGGGGTAGCGAACCAGACTCTAAAGCAGACTGGTACTGAGCCGCCAAGCGAGCGTGCGATCCAAGAAACCATTTGATCCAGAAGTTGTGCAGTCCGTCCGGCCCTGGAGACTTCCAGTTAGGCAACGGACGGACTGCACGAGCTACATCTTGGGAACAGATGGTAATAGCCTCCATTTCTCGTATTGGATCGCAGGCTCGCTCGACTTCCCGAGCCCAATCACCTTCGGTGTGACTGACAGGTACCGCCCAGATACTGCGCCAGAAAGAACACATGGCATCATCATCCGGCAGGTGCGTGTCAGTCACACCTTGGTCCGGTCGCTCCCAACTCCTATAAACCCACCTTTCATCGCTCTGGAAGGTGCGATTCTGAGTGTATCGTTCCACTCGCCGCTTATACCTACGAATACGGTTTGCCCATGCATAGACTTTCTGCTTCAGGAAGTCGATGCGCTCTGTGACACGGGACATATAGTCCTGAGGGCTGACATCAGTCCCTGAGAACGCCCGTCTCACAAAGCGCATCACTCTAGGGCGAGTATTGCCCTCCCTGAAGCAGATTAGTTTGCCGATGAGTGCTCTGGCCCCACCAATACGGCGCTCAATTCTGCACTGCCAAGCTGGTACGGCTGGTTTCGGTCGTGTAGCTCTAGAGTCATTAGCAAATTTGACGTGAGCTACACGACATGCCGCTACAGCCGCGCAGTACAGAATTGAATGAGTATCGGTGAGGTCTTCGCAGTCATCAAAATAGTTTGACAACTGCGAATCCAGAGCCGCCACAAGCGCCCTATTTTTGTTATGCATGGGCAAACGAGGTAAGCGTGGTCTAAGTTCGGGAGACATGAATCGATATTCCCGAATCGCACCTTCCAAAGCACTCCTCAATTCTTCATTGCACTGGGTACTTACGTTTATAGCCCTGTCATCACTTCCCTCATCAGCTTGGTTTGTGTCCGACTTATTATTATTATTATTATTATTATTTCATTTCAGACACAATAAACAAAACACAATCAACGACTTTCTTGATTTTTTTCCAAAAGTTACTCTTTCTAATTATTCGTCACCGACACCCTTATTCTATATTAGAAGCTGTATTCCTTACCTATGAATATGCAGAAGAGCTGTATGACGTCTGTGTACGCGACGGAGTACAGCCCTCCGAACAGCGTGTAGAACACCGCCACGCAGGCTGAGAATATCACCGAGGTGCCCTGATCCATGTCGATGATCACCGCCAACGTCGCACCTACGACAAAATGCTGATGTTAATATAGTGATGAATATCACCGAGTATGTTGATACATGTGAATGACCACCGCCACCTTCGCACCTGGGACAAAATCGTGACGTTAATTTATTGGTGAATCTGAATATCACCGCTGACTTCGCACGACAAAATGGGAATTTTAACATGATGGGGGAAACTTTTATAAGAAGATATTAGGAATATACTATGTCTTCAAAGCCGCGGGCACAGCTAGTGGGGAATATCACTGGCAATAATTATCAAAATCAATTTGCGATATTGGTAAAACAACACAAAAGTTCGACTTATTCCCCTGGAGAGAGCTAGAGGTCCAAAAAAAAGTAACACGTTATGAAATAAAAATAAACTTTTTAAACCAAAAAGAAATCCTTTAACCTTGAACTACTAAACACAAATCGGTGGCGGTACTGGCGTTCGACATTTGAAACACAAACGCGAAGCTGACGCTGACGTCAATCGGAGCAGACTGCGATCCACGATACAACACTGTGACGTCACAACTCACTGCTATCCATTTTAGAACTACTGAATAGATAATAGGGAAATAACAAGCTCATAAATACTCATAACGGTAGAATAATTTAATAAATTGTTACAATTTATCAAATTATTCTACAATTATATGATTTTTATCAAACAAACTCAAAAATAAAAATATTACCTTATCTTATTTACCTCTTACCCCTGAAACGACACTTAACTTTAAGCAGTTCTTAAACTTCGACATAGTCCGTCTTATTACAAAACGCGATCTCTGGGATTATTACTAGGTTTAAACCATGACTAAATAAAACGGTATTATAAAATGAAGTTTATCACTAGTTCATGAACTATCCATGGTACTAAAGTTAAACCACAGAGACCCCTAGTTTATCTATTAGACTAACTGCGGTACTAATTTATTTGAGGTTAGCGTTGTTGTCAGTTGTCGTTGTTGTGTGTCTTTTTATTTACAAATTATTAAAAATGGACATAAATATGATTGACTTGATGAATTTGGAATATTTGGATATGATGGAGACGCCTCAGCGATCTTACAGACAACGTTATCGTGTGAATCCTTTTGAATTGAGTGACGAAGATTTTAGATACAAGTATAGGTTCACAAATCCGTATATTCTTCCACTCTTTTGTTTTCTGCATGTTTACAGATGTTTTCGTGGACTTATTTTCTATAATATGTGCTGATTGAGCAATAAGTTGACGTAATATATCCTATAATAATAAGACCATCGCGGTAAGTAGTCGAAATAAGATGATACATAGCATTGCTTACCTAATAATAATTTAAAATCCATGTTTTACTATCTTTTTCTTCAGAACTCCAGATTTCACCCCGTTTTTTCTTTTGTTGTTCCATTTTAAATTAGGTACTGTAGCTCAAAATTTAACCAGATACAACAACTCACGAACAAACCACATAACAGTAGTACTAAAAACAATTAATAAAAATAAGAAGTGCATTCAGGTATTTATTATTAGGTATAGGACGCAACAAAAACATTCGTCTCAACTCTCAAATTACGCGCGCCGCCCACAGTATTTAAATCACGCTATAGGTGTTAAAAAATATGACAACTTGCTTATAAAAAGCGCGTCAAAAGTACAAGTTGTGCTTGTTCAATATAGTGTAACTTATACAATTGTTGACCTATTTTTGTATTGATAAATAATTATTTAAGCATTTCAAGTGATACTATTATATCAATATTTAAAGAAACAGATCGTTGCGTCAAATAAATACTGTACGAACGAATGAAAGAATGCCATTTTTGTTTCTTATCTGTGGATATTTTAAAAGCATGGACCTTCATTAGTACTAACTGATCCTCGGATGGTCTTCGTTTTGTAATCGGAACACATTTTGGTCCTGGTACTAACTTTAATACCGTAACAATCCTAGACCTTTTAGTCTTGGTTTAAACCAGTACTTAAGCATTTTTTTGTAATAAGACGGAGTAAGTTTATTCTAGAAAATCTTCTAGCTTGTTACTGTTATTTTCATTAATAGTAAAAGTTACTAAAATTTCACAGACTTAATGGCCTGCCTTCATTATAAACAGCTAAGTCGAAATTAGTCTAATTATTTCAGCGCAAGCGCGCCATTAGAAACATTACTTAAACTGTTTACGAGGCATTCCTGTCACGGACAATTAGCTGCTGAACAATTAAGAAATTTTAGTCTTAAAAATTGGTCATGCCTTGAATAGCTCAGATATTTTTGGGCTACTAAACAAAATAAGAATTTCTTTCTCGTTTTCGAAATAATAACCTTTGCCAATTTGTCAAATAAGTTTTGGTAAAACATTAGTGAACCAATCAAGACTTCAAGCAAATATTAGCATTTACTTAGTATTTTAATTCATTTTCATTCCTCATTACGTCATAAAATACCCTCAGACCAGCAGTTATGTGGTATTCATAATGCCTACGTATGGTTTTATAACATAAGCTTATTTAGTGCCGTTAGGTACAGTTACTTCTCCACACAAAATAATGGTAGGGGGGCAAAGTAAAAACAATGTGGTTTTGAAGCCAGTCTCTCACATCATTTCCGATTGTCATATCGCAATACTAAAAAAAAACTGTTTAAATGCAATAAGTCGTCTTTTTACGTTTCTCAGGGCAAAACTAGCGTGGAATATTTGAAGAAAATAACGATTTAAGTACATAGAGAAAACGTTTATTTAGTAGCTTGTGTTACCAACAAGAGCATTTACGACGGCCGACATGCGGTCCAGCATGGATTTAGGTAATGCCACATGTCGTGCTGTGGAATGTTCTCCCATGCTTTCATAATGCCAGTTTTCAGCTCCTGTAAAGTTTGTGGAGCTGGTTGGTTAGTTCGAATAGTGCTCTAATGGATTCATATCAGGGCTTCTTGCTGGTCATTCCAATACTACGATACTAACGTCATGCAGGTATTCTCGAACAGTTCTTGCAGTGTGCGCCCTTGTAGTATCATGCATAAAAATGTAATCCTGGCCCACAAGCTCAGCAGCATATGGCATCACACGATCCTCTAGGCATTGACGAATGTATCGTTCGCTATTAAGTGGTGGCAACCGCGGTCCAATCATAACCTCAAGGTCAGTTTTTCCTTCGGTGGATATCCGACCTAGACTGACCATGACCCACCGCCATAACTCACCTTCTCTTCTATGCAACATTGCTGAAAACGTTCTCCATGAGTTCGGTACACATTCCTACGTCCATCATTGCATACAGTATAATCTTGGTTTTTTCCGTAATAAGAACCTGGCTCCATTGACGTTGATTCCAATGCAAATGTTCACGTGCAAACTGCAGGCGCACCATTCTATGAACTCGTGGCCGTTTGGGACCATTGGCTGGCTGAAGAGGTTTCAGGTCATCTTCTTTCGAGTCTCCTAACAGTTTGAGCGCAAACATCATGAAAGTCTATGAATAAAGTAAACGCGAAACACAAACGATAACCTAAAAATTAAAAAAATAACTTCCGAGTCCTCACCCTCGACCGCAACTTAGATAAACTCTGGTTACTCGCTAACGAAGTGATGATCCGTTAACAATTAAGCAGTTAATGAGATAACTGGCTGAACGCTGTAAGTCAATTAGAAAGGTTCAGAGTCTGGGATCCGATTACTGAGGGCCGAGGGAGCTAAACTAACGGCCTTCGATTAACTTTCATAGTACGCCAATCTTTTCGGGTGAAAATAGAGAAAACGAGTTATCCCAGATATGAGACCTAGCTAGATCGATTTTTCGCTCACTTATAATGCAACTTTCATCGAAATTGTTAGAGACGTTTTCGAGAACGAAAGATTACAAATTTAATTTAATTAAGGATTTCTATTAACTTAATCATATGAATTTCACGGAAGGGAACAACACACGTCATCTGACATACTTAGCTTGTTCATGAAAACGATTACTTTTTGTGTAATTGATTGCTTCCTTATATTACGCTTGTTACAAACTTACAAGTGACATCAAGGAATACAAATAAATTATCTTAGGTACCTATCTATTAAGTGACCATTTTTAACCGACTTCCAAAAAGGTCTCCACCTTTTTGGAAGTCGGTCGGTCGGTCGGTTTTTGGAGTCGAATTCAGAACCTCCGTTCTGAATTCGACTGCATGTTTTTTTTTGTGTGTTTGTTACGTGATTTCTCCATCAATTTGTGGACCGATTTTGAAAATTATTTTTTTGTTTGGAAGGGTGTGCTCTCGAGGTGGTTTTATTGTTACCAATTCAGAATCTGGGGGCCTTTCTGTAAGCGTTAACGCCAACGGAAATATCAAGTTGTATGGAGTTGACAGCAGCAGTCACGTGACATCTCTGAAGCTAATGTCAACTCCATACCTACAATTTGATCTTTCCGTTGGCGTTAACACTTACAGAAAAGGGATTTTGTGTAGGGAAACCCTCAAATTTTAAAGGCACACCTAAAGCGATTTGGTTATTTTTTATAGTAATTCATGCATTTGCTCTTGGAAAGCACCATTTAGTGAAGTGGAACTGATGATAAAGACCGCAGGTGGCCATCGGAGCTACTGAATTATATCTGAGTATTTCATGAGTTGCGATTACTTTAATATGATTGCTATGTAATTTATGCTCCTCTGATGGTGACTTCACCATCAGCTGCAGTTCTCCTGGTTCTTACTAAAGAACGAGGAGAACTGCAGGTTGTTGAGGACATCTAAAAAAACACCACAAAGTGAAAAGTCGGTGGCAAAAAACTAAAAAACAAAGACGCCGACTTCCAAAATTAATGTAATTTTTCACTTTGTAGTGTTTTGTTTTGAAGTCCGTTGTTTTTTTTTTTTTTTTGTTCAAAAAGTTTTTTGGATTTTCCCTTTCTATTTATTTTTTGGTAGAAATAAAAAGCGGTCATGCTAGAACACCCAGATCACGAAAACTACCTGTAAGTAGCTAATACTACTCGTATATTTTATAATTAACATAAGTGCTGGAGCTTTAAAATGAAAACAAGTACATAACACGTTCAATAATGACTAAGGTCGGACTTTTAATTAGCTGCAGTAAAATGACTTCTACTGTCATTTTAGTGTCATTTGGTCGTAAAATGGAAACATTTTTTAACGAAATGACAGATAAGAAGTGTCATTTTACTGCCATAGGTAGGTACGTTTGCAAGCGAATCAATCAACTAATTATTATTGTTATCGTTTTCATGAACAAGCTACGTTAGAATGAAGTGTGTTGTTCCCTTAATCCACAATGTACACAGTGAGCGCGGGAAGGAAAGCACACAGCTGATCACAGCATGCTTTGTTTTCTTTCATAAGATCACCGTAATGATTCTAATTGCGAATTCTATTATGTCTGTTCTTACTTACTCGACGAGTGGTTTAATTATAGCCAGAATTATTGTCGGAATCTGCTGTTTTACACAACCGCCAGCTGTTTTATAAAACAGCTCCGTGGAATGCCATTGCATTACGTTTAATAAAATTGCTACCCATTTTTAGACGTAATGCAGAATGGCTTGTCTCCAGTCACAATAAGCGTTTGGTGTGGCTTTTAATGCCGAATCGGTTGCAGTAACTAAGCTAGAGCACCCTGACCAATTGGTTTAGGTTAGATTAAGAACTGTGACCAACCGCGCGCGAGCCAAGCGAGCGAAGCGAGCGGTACCTCGGTGCCGGCTTAATATTTTTTTGGATTGACTTTCATCAAACTCTGATAACTTAAAATTGAAATTGTCCTTAAAATCACTGTTTTTACTTGAATTTGTGAAATTTTCACTCATAATACTATTTTTATTTATTTTTGTTTCGGACGCCATTATTGTTGTTATGACACTGAGGCTGATGACGCTGCAGACCCACGAGCGACAAATAGAACGAAAATCTATAATCGGACGTTTCATTTTAAGCTGTTTCACAGAACTTATAATCGTTGACCCGCTGCATTGATAATTGCAAAATGTTTATGCCATTCTGCGTGTTATATTCAGTAATTATGAAAAATCACTAAACGTCGTTGAGCTGTTTTACATAACGGAGCTGTTTTGTAAAACAGCTAGCGGTTATGTAAAACAGCTAGCGGTTATGTAAAACAGCGGATTCGACAATCCATAAACTAACGAACTATTTTTATTTTTAATTTTTAATTTTTTTTTTATCTGCTACATAAATATATAGGTTTCCAAAGATACCTAGATTATGTAACCAAATTTTTTTTTCTGCAAAATGTTTTTGTTACTGGGTTTTAGGAAGACTTTAGAAGGAAAAGCTTTATCCATAAATTTTTCCACTGAGCTATAAGTGACTTAATAGTCTATTCCGTGATTAGAACTATTAAAACTAAAGAACTATTAAAGTAAACTAGTAAAGCAATGAGTTTCTCAAAAATTTAAAGCGAGACTCCTAAGAACGTTTTCCTGTCACTACAAGCAACGGTTAAGGTTACTGTTGCTCCGTCTCAAAAATGTACCTACCCTGTATACATCCGTTATATGCTACTATATAACCAAACAAAACAAAGACCGCCAATTTCTCCCGAATTTGATATGTATGCCTAATTAGTGAAGCTCACGTTGCTCGTGGCAGCCGCGACCCGGGCGCGGGCGCGGTCTCGTCACACAAGAAATGAACTAAGATGGTAACTGTGCGAGGATTACAGTCCTTACCTTACAGCCCCATTATCTTTTATCTTTCGCTTGTAAAGATAACGTTAAATTCAGTGCTACAGTTGAATGAGGACGATTTGGAAACGCCTGTTAGAGATTCCAAGTTTTCTTGTTGTTAACTTTAGTAAGATTTTGTTTATTGTTACGAATGATGTAAACCTCTGTTGGAATTGTTTTTCTGCTTCTTCCTAGCGCTATAAATATCGACTGAAACGCCACAACCACATTAAAAACCTGTACTTATTGATTTTCTCTTGACTATCAACACATTCAAGTCCTACTTAGTTTGGAAGTCAGGAGTTCATTTCCGTGTACGTTTTTTAATATGCAATAAATTTTTTTTTTTTTTTTTTATTCAATCACTAAAAATACGTTTTTAGGTAATTGAAAACCCATGTCATTTAAAAATATTAACCTAGTTTCACATTGCTGCTGTGACAATTACTAGCATATAGGTAACATTATATTTCTAGTTAGTTTTCAAAAGGCACAATCTCCCCGTCTCCTCCTACAATGCAAACGACGACGGACGTGAGCGCTTCGTTCAATTTTAATTGGCTTGCAGCTGTACCTACCGGGGAACAGTTTGCACACAACAGCCCCCATCAAAGACACCGCCTCAAGTTAACTGACTTTACGAGGAAACATTTTGTCTATCAGCTGCCTGCAGTTAGCAAAGCAAAGTCACTGCTTCGGGACAGCGTTTGATACTGCGACTAATTGTTGTAGAAGGTGAATGGTTTTTTAAAGTCAAGTCACGGAAATTAATAAGGATGATGCCTGGGTAAAAAAAAAAAGAAACTCTATTTAGTCCGTTAGTCAGATAATAAAAAACTATTAGACACGTAGGTATTTTTTGCTTCATATTAATAAAAATGACTTAGATAAAACACAGGTTGCAGGGGAGTGGGGGCTCGCTACGTCAGAACTATATCAAACTATGTATAAAATCTAGCAAGGAGTCAAGGACTGACGTCATGCCACATTTTAATTCGATATATCGCTATAATCTTTTGATTACGTAAAAAAGAAAAAATACGTGTCCAATATTTTTATTAATAATCTAAATGACGGACAAATAAAACTGTTTAGTCATCATCCGTATTGTTGGGCAAACTACCATATAATAAACGCAACTGTCATTTTTGACAGGAGTTTGAAATGGTTATAACTCGGCAAATTGACGCAGTGTGTCAATTTTCTCAACAATTAATTTCCCTGACTGTACCTATAATACTTGAAAGCTTAGAGGGACTTCAATAAAAACCGTGCCTAAATCACCAAGTATTTGAACCTCTAAAGTTTGGTTTGGTTCCGTACCTCAAAAGGAAAAAACGGAACCCTTATATGATCACTTCGTTGTCCGTCTGTCTGTCAGTCTGTCAAGACCCTTTTTCTCAGGAATGCGTCGAGGCATCAAGCTGATATTAATATCACATACGTAGGTCTATGGTCCCTCAGAGCTCTAAGAAACTCAAGCTTCTAAGTCAACGCAATAAAAAAATACGTCCATTTATGCGACTTAGTTTGATACTCGCAGGTTAATCGAAACCTTACTTCCCGGTATTTCCCGCTGACCTAGAATCATGAAATTTGGCAAGAAACAATGTCTCACAGCACCAGTAAAGGAAAAAGTCCGAAAATCGTAAGTTGCAGTTTGGCTTCAAACGGAGCCCTATTGCTGTCACTCACGTGTCCGTCTGTCCGTCGTCTGTCACACAGGTTTTACACCCAAAAGGTTGGAGCTACAGTCTTCAAATTTTCACAGTATAAGCATCTTGTTGACCCTAAGCCACACAAATTGTCAAAAAATATTTTTTTATGTTTTTAAGGGGGTCTCCCATACAGCTAAAGGCAAGGACGAAAAAAATGTTTGACCTACCCCATCGAATGGGGTATCGTTGTTTAACCTACTTCATCGAATGGGGTATCGTTGTTTGACCTACCCCATCGAATGGGGTATCGTTGTTTGACCTACCCCATCGAATGGGGTATCGTTGTTTGACCTACCCCATCGAATGGGGTATCGTTGTTTGGCTTACCCCATCGAATGGGGTATCGTTGTTTGACCTACCCCATCGAATGGGGTACCGTTGTTTAAACTCGTTGAGTAGATAAATACTGTAAATTTTGTTTTAAAAAATAATGCAAAACGAAGGAATGAGAAGCCACAAAAGTCAGCTTTTTACAAAATTTTGTTCGAAGAAGCTTCACATTGACCTATGAACTTGAGGTGATAATGTTTATTATTACATATATATATATATATATTGATAAATCAGATTTGATACGGACGGAACCCTACTTGTGCGAAGTCCGACACGCACTTGGCTGGTTTTTTTTTGAATTATGTAGATACCAAAACTGATATTTCTAGGAATCATTTACAAAACGTGAGACACGATCACACGACATATTTAAGAACGGTCAAACGTTATCTTGAACAGAAACCTACCTAGGTTTTTCCTACAGCGAGCGATAGTAGAATATAGGCCGCGAGGAGACTTCCTTTGTTACCGGCAGTAGCCACCAACATTACTGTAATGAACGAACAGATCTTCGTCTGCAACTGACGTGTTACCGGTAGTAGCCACCAACATTACTGTAATGAACGAACAGATCTTCGTCTGCAACTGACGTGTTACCGGCAGTAGCCACCAACATTACTGTAATGAACGAACAGATCTTCGTCTGCAACTGACGTGTTACCGACAGTAGCCACCAACATTACTGTAATGAACGAACAGATCTTCGTCTGCAACTGACGTGTTACCGACAGTAGCCACCAACATTACTGTAATGAACGAACAGATCTTCGTCTGCAACTGACGTGTTACCGGCAGTAGCCACCAACATTACTGTAATGAACGAACAGATCTTCGTCTGCAACTGACGTGTTACCGGCAGTAGCCACCAACATTACTGTAATGAACGAACAGATCTTCATCTGCAACTGACGTGTTCGAACATTTATTTCTTCCTCCCTTCCCTTCTGCTCAAGTTGTAGCTCTCGGTGAGAGTTATTGCTTCAATTGAATTTGATTAGATTCGATTCATGTTGCAGTTAAACACTTAGTTACCTATTATTTTAGCAGATTTTATATTGGATATTTAACAGATCTCAGGTAGGTACACTACGATACGTCCATTATTTTAATTTAATTTCAGTCAAATGTAGTCATAACTAAGAAAGTAATTTTACAAGGCTGTTGCTTCTTAGGATAACAATGTATGGCACCTGGAGCAATGCCCTGACACAATCCGCTGTTAGAACGACGCGGCTTTTACTATGTTTCCATAAAGACGCGAGTGCTGACGTAATAGGCAACCAACGAGGCTCCCCATAAGCCCGTCGCATCCATAATGGATGACCGGAGGGTGACGTCCAGTCCCTACCTACTGCCACAGAGCAGGGCAGACAGCGCCGGGGGACATCTAACTAGCTCCGAGATATGAATAGCTGTTGACCGAAGTTTATTCTCGCTTGTCTAGCAGGATGACGAGAAAACAAGTTTGTTTTGTTCGTTAGGAATAGTAATTATCTACTACAGGGATTGTGAATGAAACCTCCATTCAAAATCTAATAAAAAGACCTCCATTCACTCCGACCCACTAAGAATTTTCCCTCGCAATAATTATTGTTTATAAACTCTTTTTGTACCTGTACCTAGCTAGGGTCTTTTGAGATTATTATTATTGTTCGAGTAGTAGTAGTGTAGGTGCTATGTTTTTAGTATTTGTTTCATTAAACTTTTGACATTAAAATAGCTAAATTTTACATACATACGATGCATTGTTATTATGAAACAAACCGTTTATCAAGAGATAAAAACAAATAATTTCGATGGCACTGTGACATCCAAATTGATAAAATCAAAGATAATTAGAAAAACTAATCGGCGCATTTTGAAGACGATAATATTGGAATACTTAAGCGCTGAATAGATTTTGTAAATTAATTCTTTTTTTGCCATAAAGTAAGCACACAAACATAACTCGAAATGTTGTTGGCGCGAAAGAGCTGTATTTAACGCTTGATTTACCTAACATAATCCACCTAGATGAACTTACAAAAAAATAACTAGCTATTACTTATGTTAAGGTTAGTCATACGCATTAAAAATATTTTAATTCTTTAGTTCTGTATATAAAAAATCCAAATTGGCGCAAATAATTCGCCGCGAGTGAATTTTTCATGACCGTGAGAATCTCATAATTACCACTATTTACCACGCTTCACCCTCTCTATATGGTTCTTCAAAATATTCTGAATTCACCGACGACTGTCAATATAGCCGACCAAAAAGAAAAAAAGTCAAAGAGAACGCTAAGCCAAAACGCAGCAATAGCGCAGGCGGGTGATACATTTTATGGTAAAACAAGAAATTTCACGCGGATGAAGTCGCGGACAGAAGCTAGTAATTTCATAATCTTCGACACCTCATATTCCGTTGCAAGAATCACCTGAAAATCACCTTGTAAATTAATCTCACAATGCGCTTATCTGCCCCCGCATCTTCCTCTCGATTGCCCCGCTATCCTTCTACTCTGAATATTATACCACACAACAGAGTCTGAACAGAGCCTACAATCTACGTAACCCTATATACTTAATTTGCTATTATGTGCAAGCAATATCGGTAGCTAAAATTTTGTCATTATTGCTAGATGTTACACTAGTCGGGGAAAATGTCCGGATACATTACTTACAGTTCAGAAAACGATGGATACAATTATTGGGAATGGATATCGTTAATAATGTATCTATTACTGATTTAATGAAGTGTGCACATCATTAGATATGTTCTTATTCAATACGCGTCACGTTTCAGCTAAGATCTGTTTATATCCCTTATTATTACTATTTATGTTCTGTTCCAAGAGTATCAACAATGATAAAAGTGTAAACAAACCCTGTTCAGGTTATAAATGCTATTAAAGGGAAGTAGTATAACATTCATCTGTATTTAAAAGGTTCATTACTTTTTCTAACAATTATCGTTTGAATTACATTATAAAATCATCGTCTAAAATTGAGGTTATAAAATTAGCCTCTCAATTGTCAAATGAAAAAATTATTAAGATTATTGAAATTATTGAAATTAGAATTTCAGGTTTAATTAGTATTAAAAAAATGAAATCAAAGCACTCAATTTGTAAATGGCGCTACAAATAATTGGCATCCAAAGCTACGTTTTCTGATCCGTTTGTTTACATATTATATTATTATTATTATATTTTATTTATTTCAGAGCAAACTCCATATTGATTACATAAAATTGACAGGATTGATGTGATGTAAAAATGACAGGATATTCGTGTGATACTTTTTGAACAGACATTACCTACTTACTAACACGATTTCAATAATCGTAAACATTTTCTAATTAATTAATCAGCGATTTGATTTACACATTTTTTTTTTCAATTCCAAACAAAATTTCTTGTAATATTCCAAGAATTAGATACAAGAACGCTGTGAGCCTGAAGCACGCATTGCCCTCATTTGTACAGAAATAGACACAGACTAAGTTCTAGAAAAAAACATATGAGATTGTACTTAAATACTTATTTGTAAATTAGAAGGTTTTATTTAAAAAATAAAAAAGGGGAGCATTGGTGGGCCCTGTAGTTACGGTCCCGACTTACCGAGAACGAGTTGTAGGTCGTGTGTTTGACCCAAGCAGGCGCATTACTTTGTGTAACAGGCATTAAATTCGAAGACATGTGACATCTAACAAGAACTTTCTCTCTCTCTCTCAACTTAATTGATTACGGTTACCCACATCCACTCACAGAGAGGAGACCTATGTCCCAGCAGTGGGAACGTTATAGTGTTGCGTTATGGTATGGTACTAAAAAAAGTAGCTTTAAACCATACAAATATAAAAAAATCTATGCTTTAAACTCCGTCCGGTTCGTCAGGCTATTAGGCAAAATTATTGAAAATAAATTAAATAAGAATAGTTACGGTTAAAAAAACTAATTTACTAAATCTCACACAACTTTACACATATAATATTACACCTGCATTCTCATAAAAAAAATCACCACAAATTCCGTACAATCAAACATACAACTACATAAAAAGACAACAACATACAACATAAGAAGTAAAAACAAGTTTCAACTAATGACAGCACGGGCGCGGACTAATTACGGCAAAAAAAACAATATTAGTTGAGGGAGCACGGCTGTTCAACAATTTACCGGAAGATTTAAAGAAGTGTTATAGTATAAATATATTTAAGAAAAAACTCAAGAAACATGTATGTGCCCTATAACGTCACCAACACCCCAGAGGCAAATATGATCATTTATTTTACGTAGATGTAAGCACTTTGTATCTCATTATAAGTGAACTGTTATTTAAGTTCTTATGAGAATAAATTCTTTAAACCTAAGGTTCAGTGTTCACCCTTGAGCAGGGTAGCGGCAGCAGTGTGTTATGTTATTCAGTAAACAGCCCTCCGTCGTCGTCCATCGACGGGCCCACGTTCAATATCTATTACATGATTTATTAAACAAACACTTTTCACGGTCTTTTTCGATCAATAGTTTGGTTTCACGATCAACAGTTTGGTTTCACTAAAGAACGCTGGACGAGTGACGCCGGTGTAACATTATTAATACACATTTTTAACGCGTGGGAAGAGACCCAAGACACCCTAGGAATCTTTTGTGACCTCTCCAAGCCATTTGTTTGGGTCGATCACGAAACCTTACTCTTGAAACTTGAGCATTACGGACTTGGAAAACTTGCGCTCAGTTTACTAAAAGCTAATTTAAATGATAGACAACAGCAACTTCAAATAAATGGTATCCATTCACTTGGTTTAAAAGTAAAAATGGGTGTTCCACAAGGCTCAATATTGGGTCCTTTCCACTTTTTAGTGTAATGATTTACTCCATTTATTAAAAAATCAACCACAAATGGTATTTTTTCTGACGATACTTCCATAATTTTTAAGGTAGGTAGAAGTGATACAAATTTTGACGACGTTGATAACGCCCTACTGCATTTCCAAAATTGGTTTATGGCTAATAATTTAGTATTAAATGGAAAAAAAAACTAAGTGCATTAGATTTTCTTTACCAAATGTCAAAAGTAGTGATTATGAGATAGTATTGAATCAAGAGAAACTAGAATTCGTTCATAAAACCGTTTTCCTGGGGATCACGCTCGACTCAAGGCTACAATGGGGTCCTCATTTAACATCACTTGTAGGACGGCTAAGTTCAGCAGCATATGCTGTCAGAAAAATCCGTCAATTTACTGATGTAGATACCGCGAGGCTAGTTTATTTTAGTTAATTTCATAGTATCATGTCTTACGGTATTTTACTTTGGGGACGGGCTACAAAGGCTACAGTGCTGTAAAGGTAAAACAGATAACCGCAAATAGATAGGAAACCTTATCGAAACTGAGCGGTTCTGATTTCATCTTAGTAGGTACCTACCTACGATCATTTTCATTTTACGTATCTACCTGGGTTGTAACGGTGGCGTACGTACCTTTAAGGCTTGCGCAGATGCCTGTCTGCGGGAACCTTTAGTTTGAGCTTGTTTGTTTCAATTAGTATAAAAACCAAACATCGCTCAATAATAAGGCCAATAATGTATACATAACTAGCTAATTAGTTATTAGTAACTAATAACTCTAATTTATAAACATGTATAGGCGTTGCCGTTTCTATGAATTATTTGTGTGTCCGTCGTCGGTGCCATCATAGATTCTATTGCTCGTGCAACGAGGCTGGGAGCAATTATTTGTGTGTCCGTCGTCGGTGCCATCATAGATCCTATTGCTCTTGCAACGAGGCTGGGAGCAATTATTTCATACGTTATCCTTTGAACCAACAAACTAACGACCATCTCATCACATACGAGATACAACATGCGACGTATACACTATTCAAGTTAAAGTTACTCCAGTACACATCAAAAGTTAAGTTAGCATTGCTAGCAGTTCCATTCGAATTCACAAGTTCGTTTAAGTTAATAACGAAGATCTTCTAGAGCTTATCAAAGTTGTAGTAAATACTATATACACATATATGTGTTGTGTATAAAGGAAACGCATTAACGTAACAAGTTAGAACTAAGTAATTACTGTGAGTCAACAGCTTTCCGTGCCAGAGTTACCTATGGTGGTGTGAAATTATATTTTTTTTTTAATGTTTCTATAAACAGAATTATTAAGGTCATATGCATGTCATGATAAATCTTTATAAATTAAAAACTTTTTTACAAAAAAATACAACCGACTTCCAAAAACAACACTACAAATTGAAAAATAACTTTAATTTCGGAAGTCGGTGTCTAGTTAAATGTATTTTCGTTTTTTGCCACCGACTTCCGAAATTAAAGTTATTTTTCACTTTGTAGTGTTGTTTTTGGAAGTCGGTTGTATTTTTTTGTAAAAAAGTTTTTATTTTTCACTTTTTAGTTGTGGTACCTACCCCACACAAATTCTAATACCACTACCTGCAAAACAAACTAGAACATCATCCATATAAAAGTGGGGAATAAATACGTACCTACTATTGAAGCTAACTCAAAAACTACCGAAGCAAAGTTAATCAATTTTATATGGGACCAACTGTGATGTATACCCTCTCGAATAAAACAAAAAAAATCCAAATCAGTCCAGCCATCTTCGAGTAATCGGGGAACATACATAAAAAAAAATAAAAAAAAAGGTTCCGACGAATTGAGAACCTCCTCCTTTTTGAAGTCGGTTAAAAATGAATGGATAAATGTATTGCTAAGCGCAATACTCGAGAACGGCTTGACCAATTCGGATTTTTTTTTAAATATTTATTGTAGTCCGATAAGGTTCAAAATTGAAAAAGTTGCCGGGAAAATTGGAAAATTCAGGAAAATTGAAAGTGTATTTTTTATGGGAATTTTGTATGAATTATTGTTTGGATAGGTCAACGTATGTCGGCTCAGTTAGTACCACAGATTAATCTCGTACATAACATTTCTTAGGTTCAAAAAACACTTTTACACGTCAAAAATAAAATTATACCTATTTTAAAACTAGAAGAGGTCGGTGTTTCCTAACTGACTACTCTGAGAAGAAAGACCAAAACAAACTCGGAGGACAGTCTCTTTTAAAGTCCAGACATTCTTTATCAGGCCATGAGGACAATGTAGATTAGTGTCTGAGGTGGTCTTTTGAGCAAAGACTCACACAGATTTGAGTGGTCCTGTCCAGTCAGTACACGCATCCGTCAGTAAAAGTACACAAAGCAAACGCTCAAAACTCACGATTTGTTTAAATTGTTTGTTGTTGTTTGTTTGTTTGTGTTTGTTTGGTTTGTTTTTTTTTTGTATGCAATGTTTATTGCATTACAAAGAAACCTTGTCCATAGGAGCATTATATCTACAACTCCCTTCAGGTACAATTAATCAGCCGTTTTCCTAATTAAAATACTCTTTTGTTTAATTAGTCACGGTAAACAAAACTTTGAGTAATTAAATGAAGTCGTAGTTACTTTAAGTAAATTAATGTGTTTTTGGTACAATAATAATATGTCGGTAAATATCTTACTCTTTATAGAATAGAATAGAATAGAATAGAATAGAATAGAATAGAATAGAATAGAATCATTTTATCTCGGACACACAATATCCATATAGTGTTAGTAACATACAAAAATAACTTATTGCCTAGTGTTAGTAAAAATCAGCCTCCTCACAAACTGCTGCACAATCGGAGAGCCGATGCTCTCGGCTACAGTTTTCAGGATGCTGTTCCGACTGCCCCTCACTGTCCTCAGTAGCGACGCTGTTTTCTTGCGTATAAGTGCATGGAAGCCGTCGGTGCGGGCTTGCGCAAACATGGCCGACGCACTACAGTAACGAGGCAGCCTCAACAACATCCTGAAAGCATTATTATATTGGACGCGCAGGACATCCAACGATCTCTTAGTGCAATTGACCCATAGACTGCCCGTGTACAGACTTTGGCAATAAGCCTTAAAAAGCGTTACTTTAACTTGTTCTGTACACCGCGCAAATCTACGGGCCAACATATTGCTCCGGACCGCTAGAGCCCTGCGCTCCCTCTCAATGTCCACATCGTCCTTGAGGTCAGCGGCAAGACAGTGACCAAGGTATTTAAAAGTTGACACCCTATTAATTGGTGAGCCGTTCATAACCAACTCGGGTCCTTCTCCACGGCATTTGCCGCTGACCTCAAAGACCATGTACTCACATTTCTTCACATTATACTTTAAACCATGTGCGGCAGCGTAGGTCTCACACGTTTCAAGCATCTCTCTAATTGCTCCCGCCGACGTACCCAGCAGCACCATGTCATCTGCATAGCTGATGTTGTTAATTCTAACCCCATCAACACTGCATCCGACACGCATGCTGCTGAGTGCAACTATCAGGTCATCCACGTACAAGTTGAAGAGCCTGGGAGAGGTCAGACCACCCTGTCTCACCCCGCACTCCAACCTATACGGTTCAGACACTGTATCATCCCATTTCACCTGATTGACTTGGTTACCATACCAGTACTGGAAGAGCCCGCATATTTCCGCCGGTATACCCCTGTCTCCCATCTTCCTCCAGAGCACATCATATGAAACATGATCGAACGCCTTGGAGAGATCAAGGAAATATATAGAGAGATCAAGGAAATATATAAATATTATAGAGGCTCTAAAAATTGTGTTTCGAAATGGTAAAATATATAAGTTTTTGGTATTATATGGGAGCTGGTAAAATAAACTTTTATATACGCTTATTATTATTTAGAAATGGTCAGCCATAAACAATCAACGCTTTTTAGCTCGAGGATTACTTATCCTACTACATGAGGTTAGGTGCATGGCAGCCATTGACAGCACAGCCGCCATTACGACAATGGAAGATTCGCACCACGCACACGCCTACGCACGCACACACAAATCCTATTTTTCAACAAGCACTCGTGAAACACACGGCCGCGGTCCCTTATTATTTCAGGTTAGCACGGAATAAACTAATTGCAGAGACATCGTAACGACTGACGACGACGTTGACATAATATTATTTAGGTTTCTAACCAAACGTAGACAAAACAGTCTGATATAATATTTTACAACCTGATATATCGTGTAAAAATGATTAACATAATAATTCTATAGATTAAAAATAGATACTACGCCATGAAACAGTGGATGCAATCGTAAAACGCCTGTCGGTCCCGCGTTGGGCGCCATTTTTAACAATCGAAGGTAACTTTGTCTTATCTATTCTGTGACTTTGTTTCATTGCTCGGAGGAAATCAAGTTTTAACTGCGCATTTATTTTACTCATACTGGAATGATAAGACATGAAGGAGTACTTTACGATTGTGTCCCACGCTGGGCGCCATTATCTTACGTAGCTTTCGATTAAAAAACTAGCACGGAACGTGACAAATTATAATCATAGGGTAATTTTAGCATTGCAATTACTTTAAAGCGTTAATACAAATAAATTTTAACTGACAAGCATGCTGTTTATCAGTGCCTTGGTGAACTTTAAACTAGGTATCTATCCCGATCCTAAAAGCTGCACTATCCATGATCCAAATCTCTTTCATCGCAGTTCCAAGGTCTGATGAGTAGTCATCAAAGAGATTTGTTCGTATAGTTCAACGCGTAGGATACTAGAATACTAGAAACTGTAGATGTCAAAGGTGAACCCGGCACGCCCGCAGCCGTGGGCGGCACAAAGCTGACTATTGAATTAAAAAATACACCCACGCCAGCTTTGTTTTACTTCGTTTTTATTTCTTTAATACAAAACAAGGCGACATTTCTTTTGCAAAGCGGTCACAGAAAATATTGTACGGGTTTGTAGACGTCAATCAAGTTGGAGTGAAGTCGTTGTGAATTATTTAGCTTTTGTGCGCCCTTTGTCATTTGAAATAAATTGATTCTCTTGAGGAAATGAGAGCACAACCAGATGTAAGAAATGTCACCACAGTAATGAGTTGTTTTCATCTGAGGATTTTTTTTAAATTTAAAAAGTAGATAGGTAAGTAAAACATTCATGCCTGTCATCGATCAGGACAACTTAACTTCAACGGTTTGTGTGTAATACCTAGAAGCGCTCGACCTTGACGCCGTAAAGCGTCTGCTACACGGTCGCCAACCGCGTCCCGACAGAGATGACCTCGGTGGTTTACAACCGTGTATATGGGGTGGTTTACGACCAAATCACAAAACAGCTGTGCCGGTCGCCAACCAAGGTCACCTCTATCGAGGACGCGGTTGGCGACCATGTAGTAGACGCTTAATAGCACAGAACATAACATTATTATTCTGTGATAATAGTCACACAGGATGCAGAATTTCTCAGTAGCAACCCGGAGTCTGAATTTGTGCCCCGTTGATGCCAATAGGCTCGCCTCTATTTGGAGAAATATGGATTTACTCCAAGAACACTTTGCCTTACCCTTCGGGGATTACAAGCGGGATGTAATGTTAAACTTAGGACTTACCCAGCGCCGCCAGGATGCCAGCTGCCCAGAACACCTCCCCGCAGAGCGCGGGCAGGAACAGGAGCCCCCCCATACGGCTGCCGAACGAGTCCTGCAGCGGGTCCAGCATGGTGACGTAGCCCTGCTTGCGCATCGGGTTCGCGAAGAATATACCGCCTGCGCAAACAACACATTCTTTATTCTTTATTAACATTGTTATGCAATCTAATCATTAATCTGTCACAGATTATAGTTTAATAAATAAATAAGTACCTACCTACTTACATATTCTTATTTGAAACAGTTGTGGATTATTAAATCTTTTATTGAGACAGTGACGAGTCAGCAATAACTCTGAATATTACAAGTAGGTACCTGCTACAAGGACAAAGATCTTGTGATGCTTGAATGACGTTGTTTTATATTGAAAAAACAAGATGGTGGCGTTAGTTCCGACTTTGGGCACGCGCTGAAAAAGATGGCGGCGTTAGTTCCGACTTTGGGCACGCGCCAGAACAAGATGGTGGCATCAGTTCCGATTTTGATCACGTGCCAGAACAAGATGGCGGAGTTACTTCCGACTTTGGGCACGCGCCAGAACAAGATGATGGCGTCAGTTCTGACTTTGATCACGTGCCAGAACAAGATGGCGGCGTTAGTTTCGACTTTGTGCACGCGCCAGAACAAGATGATGGCGTCAGTTCCGACTTTGATCACGTGCCAGAACAAGATGGCGGCGTTACTTCCGACTTTGGGCACGCGCCAGAAGAACTTTGTATCGCTATACCTATCTACTCGTACGTATGATGTAGTTTATATTGATCAATCAATCCGCCTAGCCTTTTCCCAAATATGTTAGGGTGGCTTCCAGTCTAACCGGATGCAGCTGAATACCAGTGTTTTACATGAAGCGACTGCCACACTGCGACTGACTCCACAACCCAGTAACTGGGTAATACGATACCCCTTGGTAAGACTGGTTGTCAGACTTTCGGGCTTCGCTGTCGACACATAGCGACTGTCAAAGATCCACGAATGACCGCCGGGACCAACGGCTTAACGTGCTTTCCGAGGCACGGAGGAGTCTCAACTTGTAAAGATGGTCACCCATCTACTGATCAACCCCGACAAGCGTAGCTTGGATCGACCCGTGCGGCTGTTATTAGTTAGCCACGAGCTCCTCCTCCTAGTTTATATTGATATACCTACTTATATTGTTAATGTTTTGAAACAAGTATTTGATAACGGCGACTTGCGTAGGTATATTGTCTTGAATTGACAGGATTCAATGCAGGTAGGTACTCCCGGTGTACGACACTTCTGTACTTCAGGCTTATGATCGGTTCACGTTATTCTACTGAACAACATTGTACACTTAGTTCGCGATAAACATTTTGACTTTGAATCAGTTTCATCATGAAATGTGATAAGTAGCAGAATTTTTGATCAAAGATATTATGTTTAGATAAAATCAGGGAAATTAATGGTTTACCGAATTGATTGCCTCCTTTAATTGTCCGTTTATACAAATCCCAACATTCTTTGACAGTTTGAAATTGCTATAAAACAGCTAACTGACGCAGTGTATCAATTTGGTAAACCATTACTTGCCCTGACTGTTACATACTAAATCGACCATCTAACTTTGCTTTGTCAGGCAATAAATATAGATGGTTACAGAACTGTTTGCTTATCTTACCGAAGACGAGCGATAGCGCATATCCGAAGGGCGCCTGACACCACACCAGTCCTGAAGTATAGATGGCCTCCGCCGTCCCGTTGATGTAGCCCCCGCCCACCCATGTTGCTGCAACAAACATCTACGTTAAACAAAAAATAAAATTACAGGAGATTTATCCTTTGGCCTCGACATTATGCTGCCACCTGCCGCCAGTGGCGGACTGGCAACATTATGCTGCCACCTGCCGCCAGTGGCGGACTGGCAACATTATGCTGCCACCTGCCGCCAGTGGCGGACTGGCAACATTGAGAAAGAATGGTCAATGTCAGAATGGTTGATAGAATAGTATCCAGTATTGGTAAAAAAAAAAAATTAAAAAAAAAGATGATTTTGGTGGGCAATTCTAATAACTAGGTATGTTTATGATTGGACATGTTCAAAGGCACACTATTCTATCAGCGACTACTTAAAACGATAAGAATAGTTATGTTCTTGCATGTGCATAGTTATGTTCGACAATGTTTATGTTCCTTCTCCACAGTTAGCTTCCTACTGAAAGGTTAAATGAGTTCATATAATTGATTATTTTATTTTACAGTTTAAGTCGATTTATTTTAATTCTATATTCATTGTCTTTGACATATCTAGGGACCCTGGGATCCCGGACCTTTGGAAGGCATACGAGGGGCCCAACCCAACTCGCAGAGGCCCCATAAACAATTTTAAATGATGAAAAGGCATCAACCGACGATTCTCCTTGTATTTACAGTGCACCCAAGGACAACCCCCGGTTGGTGCAGGACTATTGCAGAACATGGAAACAAAACATGTTGAGCTATGGGTTTGGGTAGCTGCGGACTGGTTACTTATTGGAAACACTATGGCCCCTGCCTGAGCAATGTCTTATATTCAATACACAGATAAAGTGACAGGAGGTGACTTGTTCTCTCAACAACAGCCCCTCGGCTGGTATCGCAAACCGTAGTAAAACTTCAATTTGTTTTCACGAAAACAAACGGCGCGGACTCGCACTGCGCCTGCGTCTACTAATTATTTTTATTTATTTTATTTCTGCTTGAGTACCTATAGCCTACATTTTCAATATTTTTGTTGATACATCGGCGTGTGCTTTCATGCTGACATGATACGGCATTTTTTTTTTTTTGTCTATCATTATGTGATTACTTTCCATATTATTGTAAAGAATCAAGTGCTTCCAACCGAACAGATATCCAATGAACAGACAGCTGAGCTGCTGGACAGTCTGTTGCGCTACTTCTTCACCCCAGCTGCAGCACTAGGAAGTGGTGAAGGGCGGGCGTGCTGGGGGACTGTCTGACTGTCATTGTGACGTACGACAAGTGCTGATTCTCAGCATATTTTGTATAAATGAGCCGAGTCAAATTTTATAATTTACATCTCACACAATAACATAACAGATTTACAGCGAAAGATCAAATTAAACCCGAAGACAACCTTTTTTTTATCATTTACAATTTGGGTACTAATTAATACCTACTAACTTTCGTGTTTTCTGGTGACTACCGCCACTAAAGGGGGACATGCCTACATATTTGTACAGGTGCAGTAGAGGTTTATGATATAGTCAAACCATGAACGAATTGTGGTTAATTCGTTCACGAGTCAAACCTTAGCATAGACACTGGCTGACATTTCGATCATTCAAACATCGAATTACTCTTGAAGAAAAGTGAAGGTCGTTTTTCTTCAAGAGTGTCAGATAGATCGCAACTAGGGCTCCGCGTAGAACCATTTAGTTTATGAGGGTGAATTATAACTTATCGGAAGCTTACAATATATACGGCATAAGCGTTTCGTCTCCCGGCCTGGGTCTATTTATTTGTTACCCCCCTGTAAAGCCGAAGCTTTACAGTACCTAACACGACAATCGTTAAGACTCCCTCGACTATCTGACTGATCCAAGTCAAAGATTCCTACTGCTGTCAGTAGAAAAATCTACATCAAACACATGTGACAAAAAACTTCTAGAAATTTTGTCATGATGATAATTTTATTCCCTTGTAAGTGTGAGTTCACTTTTGTGTATTTACATAATTATGCTAGTTTTAGGTATTTATGTATCAAATATGCTTTTCTCATAGTTGTTAATAGGTTATTATCAGTTTTGCTTAAAATTTTAACGTCCAATGTAATTTAACTGTAAAGTGATGGCCTGAAACACAGGTTTGTTTAAACCTAGATCGGGCGGGTCGCCACCTATTGTTCTAACTCCGAACCATCATTACTTGCACCAGTAATAAAATATATTTTAGCTTTAGTTTATTATTAGGACCTTTATTTGAATAGGAAAATTTTATTACTGTTTGGCTAAATATACACTTTTTGTAAACGTTTTATTTATTTTTTTTTTTTATGTAGGTTGTACATATACGGGTGAATAAGTTTTAATATAAAGGAAGCGTGTAACAAGGACAAGTAGCTCATGTCTGACGCAACCAACTAGCTTAATTAGCCGTTTAGTTAACAGCCTAGCCATTGGAAGTAGCGCTCGCCGGCCACACTGGCGCGCGGTTAGCCACAATTCTAACCAAATCTTATAATGAATATCATCCAGGCCGCTAGTTGAACGTCGCCGTTTAGTAAAATGGCTAGGCTGATAACTTAAACTCAAAGCATTTATTTCAAATAAACCAATTACCTACAGGCACTTTAGAATTGTCAAAGGGATCGTCAGTCAGAAAGATGAAGCTAGTCGCCCATTCCAAAGCGTAGTAGGGTACCTACCTATGGAGACAAACGGGCAAGAAACTCCACAGACACTCTTTTACTTAAATCAAAATAGGTATGTAAGTTTACAAAATATTGGTTACATCATTCGTGTTGAAATTATACATGTGAGAACGATGCAGAACGTTAAAAGCGTCCGTAATAAAAAGATAAAAAAAAAACAATTCAAAAATGAACTATGTCTCCGTTCAAATATCGAGTAAAAGAGCATTACCTCTCCTCTGAATGTGAGTGTTTATATATTGTAGCTTTGTGTATTTATATATTGTAGCTTTGTGTATTTATATATTGTAGCTTTGTGTATTTATATATTGTAGCTTTGTGTATTTATTTAAGGTATGTTAATTTTTGTTTTACGTTATATTATAAGTGTAGGTATAATAATTATTATAGTTTAAGACTTCACATATTCATATTTTTTACTTCTTGTTCTCACACACGTGTTCACATTTCTTTTTCATTTCTCCTTTCGCAGGTCTGCTGGAAGAAATTTCTTAAGAAATAAGAAGTACCTTTGTACTCCAGATTATAAATATGCTGTATCTCTATATATTTTTCTATGTATACATAAATAGTAAAATAAATAAATTAAATTAAATTAACTCTTAAAATGTCGATTGTACACCATGTGTACAGATAACAATAGAATTTCAATTGTGTCTGCTAATTGGCGCGCGACGGGTTAAGCCGTGGCAGCTAAGAGATGACCAGTCTCTACTGACGGCGCCCTTCACCAACCTGAAAGGCTAATTAAACTAGTTGGCTGCGACATATACATGAGGAAAATTAATAATGAATACCAAAATAGATTTGTTGTTAAGATTAAAACAATAATTGAGTACTTTACAATGGAACACTTGAGAATATACGGAAAACACCCAGCGCTTGATTCAGTATTTAAAGCCCTTAAAACAATAGAAAAACCTAGTTTTGCCAAATAAGTTAAATTCTACTGTATAATCATGTGTGTAGAGTGCAATACAGAATCATAAAAACTGCAATGTTAAACAACATTAGGACAATAACTTCATTTGAAAGTGAACTGTGTGACATGGACAGTAGGTTGCTTATCGCAAAGTATACATATTATTTATGTAAGTAAAAATATTTAAAGTGGATAGGTAATGCTTAAGTTCAAGTACGGGCAATTCCAAACAATCAATATTGTTATCGGAACTATGTCCCTTGTAATTTGTAACTAGAATAATAATGTCACAATGCTAAACTGTTACTAACCTGAAAACCCAGAATACTGCAGTTCTGCGAACAGAAGATCTCGCGAGCACAAACTTTTTTGCAATAATTATATTACTATAGGTTCCTACCAGTAAAGTTATTTTAAACGGGATATTTACCAAATTTTTTTCATCAAACTTCACCATTTTTTTATGAGACCAACTTAAAATTACTAATACCTTTCAAATAAAAAAGAACCTTCGAAATCGGATCTCATAAGGCGGAGATATCCAGTAGTCCCTTTTTGGAGGAAGTACCCCTTCAATGAAAAATCCCCGACGACACAAAAGTTCTAGTCGTCAAACCTGTACACCAAGTTTCGTCCAGATCGGTTGTAAAATACGACCTGTAGAGGAGTAGCAACAAATTGAATGACGAAAGCTAATTTTGCCGGACTTCAGGTAGAGACGTTTTGCTTGCTACGCTCGCTCGATCAATTATGTTTAGCAACCATGGTTCCAAATCCAACCAAGCACTCTGAAAGGTAGGGGAGGTAACAAGGGAATAGCACATACACGTAAGTACACAAACTCACACCTTCTTCCCACGGGGGTAGACTGAAACTACAGAATGCCACCTGCTACAATCCTTACATACTCCTTTTGCCTCGTTTACGTTCAGACATCTGGTCATACACGCACGCTGGTTGCAGTACTACACACCTGACCTTTCTGAAGAACATCACCAATAAGGCACACATTATGTCCTCCTGCGGCGTCCCCTACCACTCACATCTGCCTTGCACAAATACCTTTTAGTATTCCCTTGTTCTACTCCAATAAAAACGTGTAATTAGCCTTCCTTCACAAATATATTTACAATTGTGTCCAAGCTTTAAGTGTTCTGAAGAAATAAAATAAAACAAAAATAAATAAAGTTATCTAGGTAAGATTCAATATAACGATACAGGTTATGACGATATGACAAGACGAGATATACATTTTATTTTCAGATAGTGGAGGTCTCTATTATCGATGATGGTACCTCCCTGACCCCAAAGCAAAACAATTACTTACAGAGAAAGAAAGAAGCAGAACAACACAGAAGAAAACTGCGGCTCTGCTTGGCCAACTGTGCGCCAAACAAACCAAAGCGAGATGAACATCATTATCGATAAACCTAACATTATACGAGTGTTAACTAACTACTCAGACAGAGTTAATTTTCTTGAATAATTAAAATTCTTCGGATGACTACATTCTACGTAGAAATCCTAGATATAATCATTAATGATGTGTAACCTCCTCCTACTCCACCTCTCCACCTCTCTCCTACTATGCTGTGCCCGACAGGGTCCATAATTGTGTCATTCATTTTAAGCTTACCAACTGTTTTACATTATGGAATGCAATAAAGAATTGAGAATTGAGAATTGAGTAATTCTCTATTCCAATTCTAGTTAAGAGGCATGTCACTAAATTGCGTTTTGACAGATTAGTTCAGGAAGCACGGCGACGCGACGCGATGCGACGCACCGCATTTTTTTAGCAACTTGGCAGTTGCAATTACGTTTATCTTGAGTGTAATATTTTCTTTTTTTTTGTTTATAATAAGATATTTTGATTTCGTAAGTAACTAACGGTTTTTCTGATATAAATTTTACGTAATAATACATAATACGCAGAAATTTATTGTTCATTCTAAGCGATTTTAGTAGTTTTATAATTTCTTTTATAGAATAACGGTCTCAGAATTTTGAAATATGTATGGAAATTCATATTTTTAAATTCTAAGGCCGCTGAATTTGTTTCCTCTATTTTCACCCGAGCAGAGCGCGGTCGCCCAGCTATACAATACTCGTATAGCGAGCCTAGCTTAGGCACCAGTCTCCCACAATATTGTATACCTACTTATCTAAATTGTGTATTCAGTATCTAATCTGATCGATGTAAAGTAATTTATATACAAATTGTGGTGAGAAAATAAACTTGATTGTATTGTATTGTATACATATAGCCAAAATTCCGAAGCATTTTTTCATAATATGCGCTGCGGTAGTTTTTTGAGCTCGTGGATTGAACTATTTACTTACATAAATAGTGGTTTAGTCCATAGTGGCCTCAGAATTTTGAAATATGTATGGAAATACATATTTCAACATTTTGGCTTAATTTATATAGAGTGCCTTGGCGACCGAGCTCTGCTCGGGTGAAAATAGAGGAAACAAATTTTCCCAGATATGAGACCTTGCTAGATCGATTTTTCGCCCCCGTTTTCCCCTATATTGCAACTTTCATCAAAATCGTTTGAGCCGTTTTCGAGAAAGTGACTACGTTTACATGTATGACAAATATTGCTCATTTAATAGTATAGGATAAGAAAAAATTGCCGCTATAGACTATATCAACTATCCTCTACCATTCAATAAGTCAAAGTTGTCGAAGTTTTTCAGTTTCTCAGAATAAGAACGCCAAGGTTGGCCATTTAACGCAAAAAGGACGGTCGAAATGTAATCGCTCCCTTAACTAAGTAGTAAAACGCTGCATTATCGCATTATTTAGGCCCTCAATGCGTGTTTGAGGGACACTAGACGCCCACAGACGTAACAACTTGTGTGAGCTTCATAATACCCAGGTCAAGAAGAAATCATTCAAAATCAAATCAAAAAACTCAAATAATATAATAATCATATTGAGCGAACCTAACCTAACTTATTTACAAAAAAAAACAACCGACTTCCAAAAAACACGACAAAGTGAAAAATAACTTTAATTTCGGAAGTCGGTGTCTTTGGATCTGTATATTAGCTTTTTGCCAACGACTTTCACTTTTTTAGTGTTTTTTTTTTTTTTTTGGAAGTCAGTTGTTTTTTTTTTTTTTTGTAAAAAAAGTTTTTTATTTTACACTTTTTAGTGGGTCAGTTTGTAATTTGTAAATCGAAGTTACAATCATAAATCAATCATAAGATAAATTATCTGTTCTGTGGTTACAATAGCCTAATGTCAACTGCTCATCACCTTTTACAAAATATTGCTTTTGCCAATGCAGAGACGTTAATTATTGAGGAGTTCTCCTAGTAAGAACCAGGAGAACTGGAGCTGATGGTGAAGTCACCACACACACATACACACACGGTACACATACGCACGGTGCACGGTGATACATTGTGACGAGCATAAATTACTTAGCAACCATATTAAAGTAATCGAATCACAACCCGTGAAATACTAAGGTATAATTCAGTAATGCCGATTAGTCAACGGCAGGTACCTACGACTCAATCAATCTGCCTAGCCTTTTTCCAACCATGTTGGGGTCGGCTTTCAGTCTAACCGAATGCAGCTGAATACCTACCAGTATAAGTAATATACTTGAAGCGACTGCTTCTCCCCACGTCCGTTATTGAATAATACAATACTCTTGCTAAGACTGGTTGTCAGACTTTTGGGCTTCTGACTACCCGTAACGATTGTCAAAGATCCAGGAATGATATCCAGGGCCTACGGAAGAACGTGCTTTCCGAGGCACGGATGGGTCTCGATATGTAGTGGATGCATCCATCCACGAACCGATCGCGACAAGCGTTCGATCGAGCTGTGCAGCTGTTATCATGCAGCCACGAGCCCCTCGAGCTACGACTATTAACTATATTATCTCTTTATTCTATGCATGTACAATTTTAAACCAATCCCTTACCAGTCATAGTGAATATCCCGACGAACAGCCCGATGGAGCGGCCGGCCAGCATGACCTCTTCCTCGGAGTCATTGCCGGCTGGCTTCTTACGACCTGCCCAGATGCCCACACCTAGGATGAGCACGTAGAATAGCACGATGGACACCACGCCCGCTATGTTGATCATCTTGACTGATGCTACCTCCTGCAGCAGAAAGGATGATTACTAGCAATCAACCTCTCAATATGGTTGGTGGAAGCAAAACGATATCCAACAAATACAGGTAATAAATAATAACGGTGACTTGGAACTGGTAGAAGAAAACCACGGTGATCATAGCATGATGCTGCCGTGGAAGATCTTGCAATAGCACCAGGTTTCTAGCCCCATAATCATATAAAGCTAGCACCAATTAATTATTTATTTGACAATGATATAATTATCTGCACAAATTATAGGCAATAAATAGCTCATGTCGTAAGAATATTTGCTAATCAGTATTCGGTAGCGTAAGCATTAATTACCACTCGTGCATTTATTTAATGCAATTAATTTTACAAAAAAAAACTAGTGACTATGTAGCAAGAATTTGGAATAGTGAAGAATCCGTCCGGTCGACTCTTCACGTGACCAGAGGGCTGGCCTATTTTTAGGCTAAACAATCAGCAATGGCATCCAACGTGGCAATGCTGCCGCCAGCCTTTGGGACACTTGACAGTGATGCGGACAGATTTTTTTATGACCATTACGAGCTCTTTCTTTTTTAACCGACTTCAAAAAAGGAGGTTCTGTATTCGACCTGTATGTATGTATGTATTTCATATACTTATACAAAATATTTTGATGTTACCTTGTATACTGTATTTACATAAGATGGTCAGCTATTGATCGAAATAAAGGAAATTAAAAAAAAATAGTTTAAAACATTAGTCTAAGGCAAAGAACATCTATCTACAGCATCAGACTGACTGTCATCACCATTTTCCGGTTACTATATTCTCTTATGAGCCCGAGGTCGGATAATTGGATGAATATTTACCACGGATATATATTATATTTAACTAAAATCAAAAATACTTACAGGGATCACATAAAAAAAAAAGTATGCTTTCTGACTTGATTTTTTTTTTAACATGACTGTCTTATCCTTACGTTCGCTATGCCAGTTTGGCAACCTACTCTATAACATTAGCTAGCATTCGAACTAGTCAAAAAGTACTAAATTTATCAATTCCGGAATCGTGAGATTTTTACGATCGATACAAAAGTGCATTCAAACTCAAACTCAAACTCAAACTCAAAGCATTTATTTCAAATAAACCAATTACAGGCACTTTTGAATTGTCAATGGGTCGGTCAGTCAGAAAGATGAAGCTAGTTGCCCATTCCAAAGCGTAGTAGATCCCTATGGAGAAGAACGGGCAAGAAACTCCACGGACACTCTTTTAAATCATAATATTTTTACAAAATATTGGTTACATTGTTCAAGTTGAAAATATACATGTGAGAACAATGTAGAAAGACGTGCACGTTAAAAAGCGTCCGTAATAAAAAGATAATAACTAAAACAACTAAATTAAATATTAAAATTAAAAATAAGCCATGGCAGCTAAGAGACGACCAGTCCCAACTGACGGCGCCCGTTCACGAACATGACGCATTCCATATTAGCCAACACCTGAACGTAAGTAAATATACATTTGACTTTATAATCAGAACTCTAAAATTGTTGATCCCGGAATCCCGGGATTTTTTCGACACAAAAGTGCATTCCATCATAGCCAACACCTAAACTTTAGGTAAATATGCATCCGAACATCCGATCTAATACATGACTGGTTATTGGTGAGGTATATTGTATTTACCTGTAGGCATGAGGTCTAGTAGTTACCACTTTTGATAACCAATAAGTGGACTGGTTATCAGAAGTGGACACACAAAATTAGTGAACGTAAAAGGGCTGAGATAATCATGACAGTAGTTACAGCCAAATGGTTCAATAATAAACAAATGCTATCAAGTATATTGTTTCCATTTCGATCATTGATTGAATGTTTCAACTTTCTCACAGCTTAGCTTGTAAGAGTCCGTGCAGAAACACAAGGTACGGTACATAATGATAATCACAGTTTTAAACACAAGTAAAGACACAACAACTTCCATTTTCCGCTAAATGTTCAAGGTACATGAATGATCCGGTACTGGCGGCTTGCGCAGCTATCAGTTAATTCTCTCCACTATTCAACCAGCACAAAGAACAGATAGAACTTCAGCTACGTGATAAAGCAATGTAGTGTGTACATAACAGAAAGGTACTTAAAGAACTATCAATACTTACTTTCCGTTCAATAAAACGCTATGTGTATGTACACGACGCACTGGGCACGTCACTAGGCTCCCATGTGTCCCACCAGCACAGTTCAATACACAACACTGTCCCCTCACTAGTACGAGGTGTCACTGCTCAGCCTCGGAGGGCAGCTGTCGCCCCATCGGAGGGAGGTTTTCTGCGAAGGGCTGTTCCTGGTCCTGAAACTTAGCCCGCACATGGGTGGTCGCCGGACATGAAGGCACGTGGTGTGGCCTTATGTAATGTGTGGCCGCATCGTCAGGGTCTGTTCACGTGCTCCGGAGGTGACAGGAGCGGCCGAGCTGAGGCGAGCCGCGCCACGCGATCGATCCCTCTGACGTCATCGGCCGCCCGCGAGCCTCCGCGCATGTGCGGTGATAATTCCGACCTTTCAGCCTCACAACTCTACACTACACCCCCGATCCATTTCTCTCTAACTACCTACGCCTTTCTTAAAACCACCTCATGTACTCAGCAATGTATCCACGTTCGGGGAAAGCGTCGGCGCTATATCAGTAGAATGGTTGTGTAACGTACCGGACCGGTACCGACGTACCCAGTCCCATTGACACATTGATTGATGACTTCAATTTGTAATTCTGCTCTGAAGATCCCACAGGTCTTAGAATACTGGAATGACTAGAACCTGCCACTGGAAGTCATTACCGATTAAAGCAGATGAGGTATAAGCACATCTGTGGGTACAACATTGAACATTGATGCTTCCTGCTACAGTGTTCCATCGAATGAATTAATTACATAACTGAAATAATAAGCAAAAATAATTATTGTAACATTGGCTGCAACTCAACTAATTAAAATAATCAAATCTATCTGAAATTACCGATCTCGAATGCTCAAACAAGATAATAACAGCATTGCATTAGAACAGTTCGTAGTTCGGTTTTTCGATTCAACTTTGGTAGTGATTTGTGACCCTATTGGCAGCGACCGGTGTATTACGAGTAAGTTAATATTCGTTAATCCACTATTTAACTAAATTATTCCTTAGTTATCAGTTAGTTATTTCGAGGGCTTTCATTAAAATAAGCAATCCGTCTCAAGCATAGACTTTATTTGGTCTGAGGTCTCAAGAAGCATACTTCATCATCATCATCATCATCCACAGCCTGACGTCATCCACTGCTGGGCATAGACTTCTCTTTTCTTGTGCCAATCCCCACGCTCCTGTGTCAGCCTCATTCAGGTTTTGCCCGCGATGGCAACAATGTCGTCCGCGTCTGCCCATCTCGCCGCCGCGCCGGACGACCGCCACTTCGTCTTCCAGTCCTTGGACGCCACTCTGTCACTGCCTTACTTCACCTGTCATCACTGCGCCTTGCCAGGTGTCCTGCCCAACTCTATTTGAATTCCTACGTTTTCCGATAAACTCAAACTCAAACTCAAACTCAAAGCATTTATTTCAAATAAACCAATTACAGGCACTTTTGAATTGTCAATGGGTCGGTCAGTCAGAAAGATGAAGCTAGTTGCCCATTCCAAAGCGTAGTAGATCCCTATGGAGAAGAACGGGCAAGAAACTCCACGGACACTCTTTTAAATCATAATATTTTTACAAAATATTGGTTACATCGTTCAAGTTGAAAATATACATGTGAGAACAATGTAGAAAGACGTGCACGTTAAAAAGCGTCCGTAATAAAAAGATAATAACTAAAACAACTAAATTAAATATTAAAATTAAAAATAAGCCATGGCAGCTAAGAGACGACCAGTCCCAACTGACGGCGCCCGTTCACGAACATGACGCATGGATCAGCACCATTTAGCTCAACCATTTTGAAGGGAACTTAATGATCCAACACACACGCCACCATCAGCGAGACATTTGAGTGAGCATGACATACTCTCAACCGCCAGGGCACACTCAAGTCAGTGAAAGACGTACCCAGTAAAAGGTAGCTTAATAGTAGCTACATAGTGCTCACACGTGCTATGCAATTATATAATACTAAGAGATTGAATCTAAACAATGCAAAGAAAGTTTTCTCTCATCTTAATCTTCAGCAGGTCCAACAATATATCCGAATGCTAATCAATTAATTAATGCGTCCTTGTGGAGCAGGACAAGCATTCAGCCAAGCATTTTTGTCAGCGATGTAATCCCCCAACTTATAATATGCCTGGCTGCATAGTGTGCGTTTTATACAAGATTTAAATTTCCTTTCATTCAGCTGGAGTATGTGGGGAGGTATTTTATTATAACATTTTAAACAGTACCCCATGAAGGATGATATATCGAAATATATCGAAATATATCGAAGACCTTCGAACACCTTCGTCCGTCATCGAAGCTTATTTCCTTAAACATAAATAGGTTCGTACAGGGAGACGTGAACCTCCTTCTCTAGTTGAAAAAGAGTTCAAAATTTGAATATGAAAAAAATAATCGTGCCAACGCTAATGGACCGCCATGACATTGCACTGTGACAGTGCAGTACAGCTACCTTGTGCTCACCTACTGTCAAACGTAAATTTTTTGTGTGCATATACAAACAAATCATTGAAATAATCGCAAAAATAGATTTTTTAAATCTAAATTGGGTGAAGTAACGAATATCACAGAACTGTACATATAGAAGCTAATTAAGAAACCCATCAAAATGCATGACACGGTTAGCAACGGTGTGATTAATATGTAGTAAGATAAGTGTGTATAATGATGAGTTATTGTGTGTACCTACCTACCTATAGTAATGAAGGCAAGGTATAGCTAGACAATTAATATGAATGTGCTGTTCAGTGCGCACCAACCCGTAGCGCCCATAGGTACAACTTTACAAAAAATATTCATTTATAAAACAAAATGATAACATAACATCTTTCTATACTGTAACATACAAACACGTGTTTCCCCCAGTCTCTCAGTTTTCTTGACCGGAGTTTATTCAATAGTGCTATTGGTTGGATGTCTTGATCTATCTATATAAATAAAAAGAGAAGTCCTGACTGACTGACTCACTCATCAACGCCCAGCTCAAACCCTTGGACCTAGAAAGGGAAGCACTATACTTTATAACCCGTCGATTTATTATAGTAGTTTTTTTTTTTGGTACAATATATCCTTTTTAGTGTAATTTTGGTATCCCTGAAATACGGAAATCGAGAAAAAAAAAAAATAAAAAAAAAATTTCACCAAAAACCATCGCCTAATCAAGCCTTTGGGACCCGGTGGGATGTGGGAGTGGGGGACCTTGACTTCAAGGTCAATTACCTTTAGCTAAAGGTCAGTGACCTTAGAAAAATCGCTGATTTTGATCTCAGGGTTATTGACTTTCAAAATGTCCTTGACCTCAGAGGTGTGAAGCGTCTATTCTACCCAAAAAAGTTGATACTCTAAAAAAGCGACATTTTTCTTCTTTTTTTATTGAGCTTAAGGTAAATTTTTCATCGTCTAATATTATACGAGTCATTCACCGCCTCATCTAACCCAAATGATTCACCAACAATAGAAGGGATCTGGCGCTCGGCGGCTGCTGCCGCGGCACGCTCGCTTCGCTCGCTCGCCTTCGCGCGTTAATGGTCACTGTTCTAACCTAACCTAACCTAAATGATTCACCAACCTTAGGAGAATCACGGATCTTACCTGTTACTGCTCCTGAGAATCGCGGATCTTGACTTTTGGAATTTTGACCTTAACCCGAAGGTCAATGACCCTGAGGTCAAGGTTAATGTCCATGAGGTGTCCCATAGTGTTCCCCACCCTATTACTCCCACATCCCACCGGGTCCCGAAGGCTTGATTAGGCGATGGTTTTTGTGTTTTTTTTTTTAATTTTTTTTTCTTGATATCCGTATTTCAGGGATCCCTAAATTACACTAAAAAGGATATATTATACCAAAAAAAAAAATAACTAGTATACTAAATCGACGGGTTATAAAGTAAAGTGGAGCCCTAGAGAGCTCAAATTGTGCACAGAGGTTCCCTTTGTAGTGTAGACAAGGAATAAGGAAGGATTTCCCGGTAGTAGGTACGTTCCCGTGTGATATTTTGCGACATCCACGCGGGCGAAGCCGCGGGCATAAGCTAGTTCTGAATATTTTTTTCGATTGAATACTTAATGAAAACTACCCAGGACCTCAAAAACCAGCCATTAATGCCTGGTATTCCGACAGACCTGTGCTACCGACACGCGACTTGCTAACAGTGAGGAATATAAAGTAAGTACACAGTGAGGAAGCTGAAGTCAGTGGTCGTATAATGTGTTGCTGTGCTACGCAGATAAACCGGCTCGCAGATGTATGGAAGACCTGCAACAAGATCCGTGCGGCCGCCTTCCGCGTGGGCCTCAACCTCTGGGATTGGTACCGGCCGCTCGACCCTGAGGGCAACTCTCTCATATCAGGTGCCGCTTAGAGCTAACTTACTTTTATAAGACCTGCAGCAATATCTTGAACCGGAAGAGATTCTCCAGCTCTAGGCGTCTGGTCACTATCGAATCACACATGATTACTGATACAAATGCGTGCACTGACTGGACAGCTCCACTCTGTGTGGTTGTTTCCTCAAAAGACCATTTCAGCCATTAATCTACATAATATGGTCCTCATATGATTTGACTAAGATAATGACTGGACTTTAAAAGAGAAGCTTCGACCTCATCTAGTTTTTTAAATATTATTGACATGTAAGTATTTGAAAAAAAAGATATCGTTTAATCACTCGACCGGGCGTGGTGACGATCTTTAGTGGAAGCCTATGGCTGGCAGGGGACGGCTTAGTGGAAGCCTATGGCTGGCAGGGGACGGCTTAGTGGAAGCCTTTGGCTGGCAGGGGATGGCTTAGTGGAAGCCTATAGCTGGCAGGGGACGGCTTAGTGGAAGCCTTTGGCTGGCAGGGGATGGCTTAGTGGAAGCCTATAGCTGGCAGGGGACGGCTTCCTGCTGAAGGACGAGACGTTCTCCTTCGTTCGTGTTTGTTAGCCTCCAAAACGTAAACCTTATCAGGTTGCGTTATGGTTATGGTTATGATACAAATTTTGAAAGTGAAGTTGTGGCTGCTAGAAAAACGATTTCTATAAATAAACTTATAAATAATGTTATAAATTATATTGTGATGCTGATGATAATTAATAATTATTGTAAAGTAAGTCTAGACTTATTATTAAGTATGTCCAATGACACCTATATAAGAAACCAGAACGGATTATGACAAGAAAACGAGCAGCGTATCGTTACCGCTGCTTATTCTACACGAAACTAACTTTAAAAATGCACTGTCATGTGCTTATAAAACTTTCAACATCTAAAAACTGCAAATAGGTGGCGTGCCAAGCAACTTCCGGAAATAAAATATTAAATATTATTCGATTTCCGTTCTCTAACCGGAAACAGTATTTATAGCACCGGAAGCCGGTTGCAGAAAGTCTTAAATAATTAAATAAAACTTTAACAAATCGATCTGCACCCAATCAAGTTACATTACAACAAAAAGAAAGCTAACACCTATGTTTTAGTTTAAATGTTTTAGTTTAAATGTTTTAGTTTAAATGTTTTAGTTTAAATGTTTTAGTTTAAATGTTTTAGTTTAAATGCTAATTTCTGTTTTTAATTACTTTACAATCATTATTCATTATCATCAGCATCACAATATCATTTATAACATTATTTACATTACATTGTTTGCAGGTCTTTCTGATTAAGTATGTTTTAGGAAAATTAAGTAGTGTACCCTAAGTGGTCTGTATAACCTGACCCCTCTTCCCCTCTTCTTCCTTTTAACAGGGGTCAGGTAATGCGGAGCACTGACCGCACTGCCCACAGAACAGATAAACAGATTACCTAAGAGCTACATTGAACCTGTTACAAATAAATCATGATTATGAATGTGTGATGGTTTCAGAGTCGAAGTTCGTGTCGGTGTTGGCCGGGCCGCTGCGGTCGATGGTGGGCCTGTCGGACTCCGAGATCGCGCAGCTGGCCGACTACTTCCGTGCGCAGGATGGCCGCGTGCTGTACCACCAGCTCTGCCAGATCATACACGGCGAAGGTGACACGTGTTCCTTTCTCAACTCAGTAGGCGTTAATATCATCACATCGAGTTGCACAACGCGACTTTCTCAACTACAGTATGTATAGACTAGCATACGCGACAGACGTTGTCCTCTCAACTACAGTATGTATAGTCTAGCATACGCGCCAGACGTTGTCCTCTCAACTACAGTATGTATAGACTAGCATACGCGCCAGACGTTGTCCTCTCAACTACAGTATGTATAGACTAGCATACGCGCCAGACGTTGTCCTCTCAACTACAGTATGTATAGACTAGCATACGCGACAGACGTTGTCCTCTCAACTACAGTATGTATAGTCTAGCATACGCGCCAGACGTTGTCCTCTCAACTACAGTATGTATAGTCTAGCATACGCGCCAGACGTTGTCCTCTCAACTACAGTATGTATAGACTAGCATACGCGCCAGACGTTGTCCTCTCAACTACAGTATGTATAGTCTAGCATACGCGCCAGACGTTGTCCTCTCAACTACAGTATGTATAGACTAGCATACGCGCCAGACGTTGTCCTCTCAACTACAGTATGTATAGACTAGCATACGCGCCAGACGTTGTCCTCTCAACTACAGTATGTATAGACTAGCATACGCGCCAGACGTTGTCCTCTCAACTACAGTATGTATAGACTAGCATACGCGCCAGACGTTGTCCTCTCAACTACAGTATGTATAGACTAGCATACGCGCCAGACGTTGTCCTCTCAACTACAGTATGTATAGACTATCATACGCGCCAGGCGTTGTCCTCTCAACTACAGTATGTATAGACTAGCATACGCGCCAGACGTTGTCCTCTCAACTACAGTATGTATAGACTAGCATACGCGCCAGATGTTGTCCTCTCAACTACAGTATGTATAGACTAGCATACGCGCCAGACGTTGTCCTCTCAACTACAGTATGTATAGACTAGCATACGCGCCAGACGTTGTCCTCTCAACTACAGTATGTATAGACTAGCATACGCGCCAGGCGTTGTCCTCTCAACTACAGTATGTATAGACTAGCATACGTGCCAGACGTTGTCCTCTCAACTACAGTATGTATAGACTAGCATACGTGCCAGACGTTGTCCTCTCAACTACAGTATGTATAGACTAGCATACGCGCCAGACGTTGTCCTCTCAACTACCAGTATGTATAGACTAGCACACGCGCCAGACGTTGTCCTCTCAACTACCAGTATGTATAGACTAGCATACGCGCCAGACGTTGTCCTCTCAACTACAGTATGTATAGACTAGCATACGCGCCAGACGTTGTCCTCTCAACTACCAGTATGTATAGACTAGCACACGCGCCAGACGTTGTCCTCTCAACTGCAGTATGTATAGACTAGCATACGCGCCAGACGATACGCGTCAGACGTTGTCCTCTTAACTACAGTATGTATAGACTAGCATATGCGTCAGACGCTATCCTCTTAACTCCAGTATGTATAGACTAGCATACGCGTCAGACGCTGTCCTCTTAACTACAGTATGCATAGACTAGCATACGCGTCAGACGGTGTCCTCTACAAATTTTAATAAATTTGACAAAATTCCCGTAGAAAAAAGGATGTTCAATTTTTCCCGAATTTGAACATTTTCCGGGAATATTTTCTCTTTACATAACACTTGTTTCGGACTATTACGAACATTTTAAAACAAAAAAATAGCCAAATCGGTCCAGCCGTTCTCAAGTGCTGCACTCACCAACGAACAGCGTTTCATTTTTATTTATATGTAGGTAGAGAATAATGGTATACAATTTTTAGGTTAGTTTTAGATTTTTTATAAACTAACACACAAAGCTGCATCGATACAATAGCGCCTGAACACATTGAGGTAGAACTAGAAGGGTTTTATTTAGCAACAGTAACCAGGTCATGCAATCAATAGAGACGTCGACCCCCGGCCTGGCGGCTGTACCCGGCCCGCACGGTCTACGCAAATAGAATCCTTTCCAATTACTTACCTCTTACCTGTAATCCTAACTAATATTATAAATAAGGAAAGTAAGTTTGTTTGTTTGTTACCTTTTCATGCCTAAACCACTGAACCGAACATCCTGAAATTTTGCATATACCTACGTTGTCAGTTGTACAGAAACGGACATAGACAGGTACCTTTCCTATCCTGAAAAAAAATACTGTTCCCGAGGAAAACAACAGTAACATTCTTATGATAATAGATGGCGCTACGTGTCTTTCGAATCATGATTGAATTATACGAGTATTATTACATAACAGAGTACAACCCGAAATGATTGTCAAATTTGAAATTAATGCGAGTGAAGCCGCGCGCAAAAGCTAGTTATCTATATAATAAATTGAAGTGCTGTTCGTTGGTGCTTACCACCACTTCAGAACGGCTGAACCGATTTGGCAAATGTTTGTTTTAAAATGTTAAAATCAGGTTCTTACGGTAAGAAAACTTTAAAAGTTGCCGGGATAATTGGAAAATTCGGGAAAACTGAAAGTGCATTTTCTATGGGAATTTTGAATTAGTTATTGAAATTTGGACAGGACAACGTCTGTCGGGTCAACTAGTTTTTTACTACATAAAAATAATAGATAATGGTGTGTGTAATGTTTCCAAACTGGCTGTCAAGGAGTAAATGGAAACTGTAAATTACAAGAGTAAATGATGATGTTCGGCACTTCGTATTGATGTAAACTATACAATGACAAATAGACAACTTTTTCAAACGGCTGCAGCCTTGTGAATTTACCCATCTCAACCCTCTGGGTTATCTCCCCTGGGGCTCTAAATGATTCACGCGGGTTCACTCGCACCTAATTGACCTGTAACAAGAGAGCTTCTGTCAAATTTCATCCACGGAAAAGCTGTCACTGCTGTCGAAACGAGTGAGGCGTGTCCTACATGTCAAGCAAGACATGGAAGTGTATTGAGGACAGTTCTTATTAATGTAGGATACGGTTATACCGACTTGAATTTTGATTTTGGATATATTTAATTTTCGTGATATTTCGACGCCTAAGTATTGCACCAATCATAAATTATAAAGACATGTAATGAATGCCTACTTTACCTACGAGTACATCCCATAATCAGCCTATAACGTTCCCACTGCTGGGACACAGGCCTCCTCTCTGTGAGAAGGAGTGGGCAGTAATCCACCACGCGGGCCCAGTGCGAGTTGGTAGATTGTGATGATATTCATAAGTGGGTACATTTATAATGGTGGTGTAGGGTAAAGAGCATTGATTGAATATGGCAGTCATTACTGTAGCTTGCTGTCTGATTCACGTTCCACATAACTTTACATGGCGCAGCCGGTAGGATGATACATGTTACATGTTACATGTTTTCGAATTTTTTGATTCTAGTTCTAAGTTCTAGGAGTTTCCTCACTATGTTTTCTTTTACCGTTTTGAGAGCTGTGATGATAAAGTCAATTACACAAAGTAAAGTACCTGCCTGGGTTTGAACCCACGACCTGCAACTCGGAAGTTAGAGCCGTCACCACTGGGCCACGAATGCTCTCTAGTACATCGCCTTGTACTTATTCCAATTTATGTGGAGTCGGCGCAACATGTTTTTTTCTTCCATACTTCTCTATTATATGGATCTCCTTGACTTATCCAAGGCATTCGACACGGTTTCTGTTCCCCCTTTGACCTCGAAAATGGAAAGCTTTGGGATTCGTGACCTCGCATTGGACATTTTTAAAGATTATCTCTCTAATCGTACTCAACGGGTTAAAATCGACTCTACAAAGAGTGATGATAGATTTTTCAGCTTCGGTGATCCGCAGGGTAGCATCCTCGGTCCCCCTTTCTTTTTGCATTATTAACATTGACCTGTATCAAGCACACATTTCAAGATGCGACATATTTACGTACGCTGATGGGTTGCCTATTAGAAAATCAAAAATTTCTCGAGCAAATTTCAAAAGAACAATAAACGAAATAACAAAATTTAAATGTCCAAATGTTTTATTTAGAAAAATTTTAAAATCCCAATGTATGTGACATCAAATGAACGACTGATCAAAACTTGCTAGATGTCATTTTAAAATATCAATACATTTCGAACCTAACTCCCTGTGATGTCGACCGTCTAGGGTTAAGGTTTCCGTCAGCAGGTCGACGGAGCCCCGCTGCGCGGGGCTCCTATTTCTGTCTGCAGGGTTTAAAGGAACCTAACCAACCGAACCTCGGGCTGCCCCTGATGTCGACCGTCCAGGGTTAGGGTTATCCAGTAATCCATTTTGACCTTTAAACGATTTGGTCAATAGTGTAATAAATAATTTAAACATCCATTCCAGACTTTGGTCAGCTGAACTTTTGATCAAATGACCATCGTTATTTTAAACTTTGTTGATTTGTACGTTGTTTTTTTGAAATTTGCTCAGGAAAGTTTTTTTTTCTAATATGCAACCCGTTGATGACATAGCGTTGACTTATGTATGTTTTTCTTACAAATAAACATTTTATTATTCATTTATTATCATTAGTCGTCATCTCGGTATATCACCCCCTTTCTAGCCATATTATCTTTCATACCGTTCATCCATCGTTTGTTTTTCATATTCATACTCGACAACTTTCAGAACGACATTTTCCTCATTCCTACACATCACATACCATGACAACCGATTTCCACACTCACTTTACTGACATATTTTTAACCGACTTCAAAAAAAAGAAGGAGATTATGCATTTGGCGAGAATATAAAACCACCGATTTCTGAGGGGGCAATTCCCGTATTTTGTACAACGTTCGCAATGTCTCAATCTGTCAAAAATTGTATAGCGTTTACCTACATTTTTGACATTTGATTGTCGCTGGCATGAGATTGCGACTTGAATTTGAACGTTTTACCTTCAGATATCAATATTTTATTCTAACAAAAAACAGATTTAAAAATTAGTGTTCGGTAACAGCTACATTAGTTTAAAAAACTGCGTTGCAGCCATTAGCGCCCACCTCCGAGAGGGGAGACGTCGCGTCGGCGGCGTTCAAACATTTATTTAGAGCAATAAAATTAAAATTTAAAAAAAAGTTTTAATAGAACCTAAAGTAAAAGTAGGTAGGTATGTCAAATATTTAACTAAAATATTATTAATTACCTTGAGTTCCTATTATTTTCAATTGTTTAAACATTCGAAATAAATTAGGTTAAGATGTTCCAGTTTTCTAATGTGCTAAGTGTGTATGTATGTATGTGTGCAGGGTATATCTGTATATATCATTTCATTTATTTTTCATTAACAATTTACACTGTGTTGAAAATTACATATTAAATAAATTTATCACATGCAGAAACAATACATTTTTTTTTTCTGTATATCTGTGTGTGATTGCATACATAGGAAGGTTATTAGTTATTACGAAAGGAATATTAACGTTGTTTTCACTTTTTTAAATTAACAATAATTTTCCTAAAGAGACAAGTAATGAAGTAAACCAAATGTTCTGCCACTCATAACAGACACGCGCGGTCGCGACAAGCCTTCTGCGGACTGCATCCTGGAGGCCTGCCCGCCGCCCCCCGAGCCCGACTGCCACAAGCTGGACCAGTGGCAGCTGCGGCGCCTGTGCTGCCTGCTCGCCACCATCGCCGCCAGGGACCTGCCGCTCAAGCCTTACTTCCAAGACTACGAGCTGGTATGTTCTTGTGCTCAAGAGTATGACCTGATACGAGAATGTATGGTGAACCTCTAATAAAATGTCAAATGCTACTTACTAGTCTTAGGTACCTACGTAGTTAGAATACACTTCATTGTACACTCACATTGTACAATCCCATGACATTGTTTGCGGATGACAGCACGATAACTATACCATGCCATAATAAGAATACATATGAAACGGACATAAAAAACACATTAATAGAAGCGTTAACGTGGCTTAATAATAATAATTTAAAAATTAATATAAATAAAACTTTGATTATGCACTTTAGCCAACGATCATTATTGTTCTCTAATCTTGACATCGAATATAATAATAATAAAATACAGACAGCTAACACTACAAAATTTTTAGGCCTAACAATCGACAGAAACCTAAATTGGAAAGCGCATATTGAGGCTCTAGCCAAAAGAATAAGCAGTGGTGCATATGCGTTATATAAATTATCACGCACTCTAAATGTAGAATCGTTATTAACGGCCTACTATGGTTTGATAGAATCCGTCATTAGATATGGGGTTATCTTCTGGGGTAACTCAACCGACAGGGATATAATCTTTAAAAGACAAAAGTACTGCTTGAGATCTATGTTCCATCTCAAAACTACTGATAGCTGTAAAAACTATTTCATTAAACATCATATATTAACATTACCCTCACTTTATATATTAGAAATAGTCATGTTCGTAAAAACAAATCCACAGTTGTTTCCTCGTATGGCAGACAAACTCCCTAGAAATAGACGTGATGATAGTAAACTATGTGGACATACATCGAAAACTGCACTTATGCGCAAGAGTGTTTTTTGCATGGCACCAATTGTCTACAACAAATTGCCCAAAAGTTGGAGAGAGCTAACAATACTTAAACTTAAACAAACAATGCAATCTTTTTTGGCACAAAAAGCATATTATAGTATTGCAGAATTTTTAAACGACTCATTGTGATAAAAATATATAACTTAAATATGCCATAATAAATGTTATTTAATTGAATTCCTATTGTAAATCTTCATAATATAATTTTATTATATGTACCTAATTTGTATTATTGGACTAGTCAAATATAAAATTAATAATTGGATAATGTAAATGATTGAATGTATTTGTTTAACTGACATTAATTAATGTATAATTGTAATATTTTAAAATCAATGTATTAATACTATTTTTATTTTATTTTTTCCAAGATATTTGCACGCCATGAGAAATGGCAAACATGTCGTGAGCTAATCTTATTTACGACCTTGCATGCATATATTATTTTAATTTTGTATGTGTACACATGTTTGCGCAAATAAAATTTCTTATTCTTATTCTTATTCACATCCAAAATATGTAGGTAAGTATGCTATTTTGATCTGTGTTACAAACTAGTTAAATATAGTCTTATGCAAGTATGTTCAATGCCGTAGATTCAAAAGTTATTATGTGACCACAGAAAAGATCAATCTTTATCTGTTCTGTGGTCCTGACTTTATAAAGAAAAAAATGATAAACTGACAAAGATATAAAAGACTACACCAAAATTTGAACACAGCTTTCTTTTTTTTACCAAAACCGTTAATAAAGGTACTTAGTATTACTAGTGTTGTGCTTGGTTGCCAACATAACATCAACCAATAGTACAAGTAGTCTCGAGATTTGACAACAGATATATCTGTACACACACATACACATCTGTAACTTGTGTATCGTGTACATGATAAAGAGTATTCTATGCAATTTTGATCAGAACACTAGCTAAGTTACATAGACTATAAAATACATGTACCGGCACTCGGCAGGTCGCTAAGAACGACGGAAGGATAACGTTCGCTCACTTTGCGCGGATCCTGAACTACATAGGCGTGATCGTGACGGCCGAGGACTTCAACCTGTTGGTGCGGAAATTCATCAAGGACTCGTACACCATTGACTACGTGGAGTTTCTCAAGGCAGTGGATGACGTCAAGAAGCACGGCATCCAGGGACTGGGGCAGGTAATGTGGGATCTTCGCACTTCTGTTTACAACTGTTTGCGCAACAGATTCCCCAGCAACTTTTCTGTCTAATATATAATATATAATCTGTCTAATAATATGTTTAGATGTAGCTATAATAATATTAATATGTCACCAGCGCCAGCGTCAGAACTCAGCCAGCATCTGTCTAACATTAATTCTGAAATAGAGCTTTTGGCGCAGCCGTGAGGCACACGCTGTTGTTGTTAAAAACATTTCCCTTTTATTTTTAGGGTTCCGTACCTCAAAAGGAAAAAACGGAACCCTTATAGGATTGCTTCGTTGTCCGTCTGTCAGTCTGTCAAGACCCTTTTTCTCAGGAACGCGTAGAGATATCAAGTTGAAATAATAATAATATATCAAATACGTAGGTCTATTCTAAGTCAACGCAATAAAAAAATACGACCACATAATGTGACATATTTTGATACTCGCCAGTAAATCAAAACCTATAGGGTACTTCCCGTTGATCTAGAATCATGAAATTTGGCAAGAAGCAAGGTCTCACAGCACAAGTAAAAGAAAAAGTCCGAAAATTGTTAATTTGTAATTTTATCACATAAAAAAAAAAAATTGGGATTACATTGTTAAGTTGGTTTTTGGGATAAGTTCTTTTCAACTACGGAACCCTTCATTGTGCGTGATCCGACACGCACTTGGCCGGTTTTTATTATTTATCTTACACGTTTAGTGTTTCACGAACTGTTGCTTAAGGCGGATCCGCAGTGATAGCCCGCGAAATCGGAAATCAGAACAAACCGCGGCAAATCTAACCTAGTGAGATGTGTTGATGATTGTTATGGTCACTTATAATTATTTAAATACATATTTTTCAATGTCGCGAATCATATTTTGATCAAGACACAACCTGATACTGACCTGCAAATTGCAAAAAAACGCAAGGATAAGTAGGTATCTGAATTTCACGGGCTACTACTGCGTCTCCACCTTAATAAATGTTATTCTTTGTTTATGTCAGAACCTATGTTGATAATTGATGATTGACATGTGATGTGCAGGTGTACCTCAACCTATGTTGATAATTGATGATTGACATGTGATGTGCAGGTGTACCTCAACCTATGTTGATAATTGATGATTGACATGTGATGTGCAGGTGTACCTCAACCTATGTTGATAATTGATGATTGACATGGTGATGTGCAGGTGTACCTCAACCTATGTTGATAATTGATGATTGACATGGTGATGTGCAGGTGTACCTCAACCTATGTTGATAATTGATGATTGACATGTGATGTGCAGGTGTACCTCAACCTATGTTGATAATTGATGATTGACATGGTGATGTGCAGGTGTACCTCAACCTATGTTGATAATTGATGATTGACATGGTGATGTGCAGGTGTACCTCAACCTATGTTGATAATTGATGATTGACATGGTGATGTGCAGGTGTACCTCAACCTATGTTGATAATTGATGATTGACATGGTGATGTGCAGGTGTACCTCAACCTATGTTGATAATTGATGATTGACATGGTGATGTGCAGGTGTACCTCAACCTATGTTGATAATTGATGATTGACATGGTGATGTGCAGGTGTACCTCAACCTATGTTGATAATTGATGATTGACATGGTGATGTGCAGGTGTACCTCAACCTATGTTGATAATTGATGATTGACATGGTGATGTGCAGGTGTACCTCAACCTATGTTGATAATTGATGATTGACATGGTGATGTGCAGGTGTACGAGTACCTCAAACTATGCTGCTAACTGATGATTGACATGTGATGTGCAGGTGTACCTCAACCTATGTTGATAATTGATGATTGACATGGTGATGTGCAGGTATACGAGTACCTCAAACTATGCTGATAACTGATGATTGACATGTGATGTGCAGGTGTACCTCAACCTATGTTGATAATTGATGATTGACATGGTGATGTGCAGGTGTACGAGTACCTCAAACTATGCTGATAACTGATGATTGACATGTGATGTGCAGGTGTACCTCAACCTATGTTGATAACTGATGATTGACATGGTGATGTGCAGAAAGAAAGAAAGAAAAATCGTTTATTTTGCACAAATAAAACGCACATTAAAAACTAAAAATAATAAAGTACACACGTTATGCAAAGTAAGCAAAAGCCTCGTATCCAAGTTGTCTACGATCTCAGACCAAAGACAACCATTTAAAACAGTAAAATAACTATGAACTCTATATTGCCTCTACTCTGTGTTGTGACACTAGGAAATGTCATGCAACAAACAATAACAGCAGCAAACAAACAATAACAGATCCGAATTGCATAGTGTAAAAATAATACTTTTATAACAAAAATAACTAAAACACATTAATCCGTGCGTCGTATCTGTGCAAGAAAGGTCGTTGCTCAGCAAAATGCCGTGACGTCGGACGAGCCTATCATCAGCGGCGCTGATTTTCAGCAACTACCTATCGAATGACGTAATGACGTCCCCCTGTGTAACATAATATCTCGGGTAAGTAACTTTATTCACAGAGATACGTGTGAGTTTAGCTGAACATAATTTACCAATAAATAAAGATAAACATACAGAATAAAATAAATAAATAACATACATACCTATATGTCTTCAGCTATGCGTAACTTATAGAAACAAAAATGAACAGCCATTTGCAAACAGCCATCAATCAAATGTGAATCAAAGCATGGCGTTTTCAACCGCAACTTTTTCTGTTAATTAAATGTTGTGTGTTTTTTTTTTTTTCTTCTAACCGACAAGTATGTTTCTCAGTTGCAGGAGTACCTCAACCTATATTGATAACTGATGATTGACATGTGATGTGCAGTAGAACCTCAACCTATGTTGATAACTGATGATTGACATGGTGATGTGCAGGTGTACCTCAACCTATGTTGGTAACTGATGATTGACATGGTGATGTGCAGGTGTACCTCAACCTATGTTGGTAACTGATGATTGACATGGTGATGTGCAGGTGTACCTCAACCTATGTTGATAACTGATGATTGACATGTGATGTGCAGGTGTACCTCAACCTATGTTGATAACTGATGATTGACATGGTGATGTGCAGGAGTACCTCAACCTATGTTGATAACTGATGATTGACATGGTGATGTGCAGGAGTACCTCAGCCTATGTTGATAACTGATGATTGACATGTGATGTGCAGGTGTACCTCAACCTATGTTGATAACTGATGATTGACATGGTGATGTGCAGGAGTACCTCAACCTATGTTGATAACTGATGATTGCCATGTGATGTGCAGGAGAACCTAAACCTATGTTGATAACTGATGATTGGCATGGTGATGTGCAGGTGTACCTCAACCTATGTTGGTAACTGATGATTGACATGGTGATGTGCAGGTGTACCTCAACCTATGTTGATAACTGATGATTGACATGTGATGTGCAGGAGAACCTCAACCTATGTTGATAACTGATGATTGACATGGTGATGTGCAGGTGTACCTCAACCTATGTTGGTAACTGATGATTGACATGGTGATGTGCAGGTGTACCTCAACCTATGTTGATAACTGATGATTGACATGTGATGTGCAGGTGTACCTCAACCTACGTTGATAACTGATGATTGACATGGTGATGTGCAGGAGTACCTCAACCTATGTTGATAACTGATGGTTGACATGGTGTTGTGCAAGAGTACCTCAGCCTATGTTGATAACTGATGATTGACATGTGATGTGCAGGTGTACCTCAACCTATGTTGATAACTGATGATTGACATGTGATGTGCAGGAGTACCTCAACCTATGTTGATAACTGATGATTGACATGTGATGTGCAGGTGTACCTCAACCTATGTTGATAACTGATGATTGACATGTGATGTGCAGGAGTATCTCAACCTATGTTGATAACTGATGATTGACATGTGATGTGCAGAAGTACCTCAACCTATGTTGATAACTGATGATTGACATGTGATGTGCAGGTGTACTTCAACCTATGTTGACAACTGATGATTGACATGTGATGTGCAGGTGTACCTCAACCTATGTTGATAACGGATGATTGACATGTGATGTGCAGGAGTACCTCAACCCGAGTGCTATAATCGACACGACGCTGCCGAAGCTGGTTCGTCCGGAGTTGGAGGCTGGTCTGTCCACCGACCCGCTGGGCTTCCAGGAGACCTTCCACCCGGCGCTGTCACAGCCGCGACCCTCGAGGCAGCTCATCGATCTCATGCTGAGGGTTCAGCAACACGTCATGCAGAGGCGCATCAGGGTCTCGGAGTTCCTCAGGGTTTGTGATAGTTGTACTTGTAATGTTGTGGTTTTTTAAAAGGACTAGGAAACGAATTTCTGTCGGATATATCGTCATGGAAGCGTAGCCGTAGGTGCGAAACGAAAAAGATGGGCACACGTGCGTCCACGCACTGTACGTATACTAGGTGTGATTTTAATCCTCTTCAGGGGTCATTATATTCATCATTATGAACAACTTTTACTATGGAACCAAACCTGAAATCGCGAAAAAAAAATCAGCTATTCCCTACATTTTGACGAGATAAGCGAATATAAATGTAGGGAACAACTGATTTTATTTTCACGATTTCCGGTTTGGGTTGTATAAATTTTTGTATTTCGGCTGATCTGGCGGTTTTTATAGGGTAACACGGGCCAAAACAAAGTGCTACCTATCTCTGAGTGTACTAACCTAAGTGATAGTTTATGTATATTATGGTGTGATGATATTTCGTTTTGACTTTGTGTTGCAGTGGTGAATGATGTTTGTGTTGCAGTCGTGAAGGATATTAATGTTGCAGTGGTGAATGATGTTTGTGTTGCAGTGGTGAATGATGTTTGTGTTGCAGTGTTGAATGATGTTTGTGTTGCAGTGGTGAAGGATGTTTGTGTTGCAGTGGTGAATGATATTTGTGTTGCAGTGGTGAATGATGTTTGTGTTGCAGTGTTGAATGATGTTTGTGTTGCAGTGGTGAAGGATGTTAATGTTGCAGTGGTGAATGATGTTTTTGTTGCAGTCGTGAATGATATTTGTGTTGCAGTGGTGAATGATATCTGTGTTGCAGTGGTGAATGATGTTTGTGTTGCAGTGGTGAATGATGTTTGTGTTGCAGTGGTGAAGGATGTTAATGTTGCAGTGGTGAAGGATGTTAATGTTGCAGTGGTGAATGATGTTTGTGTTGCAGTGGTGAAGGATGTTTGTGTTGCAGTGGTGAAGGATGTTTGTGTTGCAGTGGTGAAGGATGTTAATGTTGTAGTGGTGAATGATGTTTGTGTTGCAGTGGTGAAGGATGTTTGTGTTGCAGTGGTGAATGATATTTGTGTTGCAGTGGTGAATGATGTTTGTGTTGCAGTGTTGAATGATGTTTGTGTTGCAGTGGTGAATGATGTTTGTGTTGCAGTGTTGAATGATGTTTGTGTTGCAGTGGTGAATGATGTTTGTGTTGCAGTGGTGAATGATGTTTGTGTTGCAGTGGTGCAGAATGTTTGTGTTGCAGTGGTGAAGGATGTTTGTGTTGCAGTGGTGAAGGATGTTTGTGTTGCAGTGGTGCAGGATGTTTGTGTTGCAGTGGTTAAGGATGTTTGTGTTGCAGTGGTGAAGGATGTTTGTGCGTGTGATACTTTATTATATAAAACACTAGCAGTTGCCCGCGGCTTCACCCGCGTGGGTGTCGTTACTTCCCGTGTATTTATAATATTATATACAATATAAACCTTCCTCTTGAATCACACTATCTATTGCTGAAAACTGCATTAAAATCCGTTGAGTAGTATAAAAGATCTAAGCGAACAGACAGCGGAAGCTACTTCATAAATACTATGTAAAGATAAAGAAAAGATACAATATACTTACATATGTATGTAAGTATATTGTATCTTTTCTTTATCTTATCTTATCTACTTCTTTATCTTATCTACTTCATAAATACTATGTAAAGATAAAGAAAAGATACAATATACTTACATATGTATGTAAGTATATTGTATCTTTTCTTTATCTTTACATAGTATTTATGAAGTAGCTTCCGCTGTCTGTTCGCTTAGATCTTTTATACTACTCAACGGATTTTAATGCAGTTTTCAGCAATAGATATACATACTTATGATAAGGCAACGTTCCGGTTGAAAAGAAGATGCAATTACTTAAATTGAAAGGTATGCTTAGACTTAGATAGTTTGGTCATGTTGAGAGGACGAATGTTAGTCGCCTTTCATTTGACATGACCACACCATCTAAGAATACACTTTTCAATTTAAGGACGCTGATACAAATGGGTAGTCAAATCATTTCTTTTTTACACAAAAGCATTAATGATTTGACTACCCATTTGTAACAGCGTCCTTAAGTAAGTACATTTTCTTTCTTCAAAGATATTTACAATGCGGATGTGAGAGGACGCCCTAGAAGGACATACCTAATATAGTGACCTTATTGATGATATTCTTCAGAAAGGTCAGGTGCGTAGTACTGCAACCGGCGTGCGTGTATGACCAGACGTATGAACGTAAACCAAGCAAAAGGAGTCTGCAAGGATCTTACCAGGTGGCGTTCTGTAGTTTCTGCCTGCCCCCATGGGAAGAAGGCGTGAGTTTATGTATTTGTGTACCATAGTACATACGGTTTTCTAAATAAAAATCTGTTCTCTCAAGTGTTGACCTTGTCCTGTCTGGTCGCAGGACTACGACCCGCTGAACTCGGGTCGCATCGCCCCGCAGCAGTTCCGGCGCGCGCTGGACGCGCTCGGGCTGGGCGCCGTGCTATCGCAGCAGGAGTTGCTGTGCATCATGCGCCACTACCTCGACCCCAACGACAATGAGCGCGTCTGCTGGCGCACCTTCGAGGATGACTGTGATCAAGGTCTGTTTTGTATTGTTATCAGGTTCCTTTAATCTAACTAGCCTGCATCTGCGCACTGCAGGGCAAAATCAAATCAAAAATCATTTATTTCAATCATTTCTAGATCATACGTTATTAATCACACTAAATCTAAATATTAGGTCTTTACCTATGAAATTGCCGTTCTGCAGTACTGGCCTTTTCAAATCAAAATAATTTTTGTTTGGCTAAGAATTCTAATTTCAAATTAATTTTATTTTAAAAACATGGATTTTTTTTTCCAAAAGTAGTCATTTGTTTATTGATTAGTGTTACATTTTCATCGCATTTCAATCTTTTTCGTCATCATGGATACGTTAAAAATTCGAGTAATTATGGAATATGAGTACCGTCGTGGCAGCAACGCGGCACAAGCGGCACGCAACATCAACGACGTTTACGGAGCTAACACTACAAACCAACGCACCACTTGTTATTGGTTTGCTCGCTTTCGTTCTGGAAATTTCGACCTGTAAAATGAACCTCGCGGTCGTCCGAAGACTTTGGTCGACAATGACGAATTAAAGACGATTGTGGAAGCTGATGATACACAATCTACGGCTGAATTAGCAGCAGCTTTCGACGTTAGCGTCAAAACAATATTGGTCCATTTGCGTCAAATTGGCAAGGTAAAAAAGCTTGACAAATGGGTGCCCCACGAACTCAATGATCGCCAGCGCGAAGTACGCGTCGAGACGTGCCTTGCACTGCTCAACAGACACACAAATGAAGGAATTTTGAACCGCATTGTTACCTGCGATGAAAAATGGATTCTGTTTGATAACCGCAAGCGCTCAGCAAGTTGGTTGGATCCTGGTTCAGCACCTAAACAATGCCCTAAACGAAAACTTACCCCTAGAAAAGTGATGGTCACTGTTTGGTGGTCTAGCGCCGGTGTGATTCATCACAGCTTCTTACCAAACGGGGTGAGCATTACTTCAGATGTGTACTGTGAAGAACTGAACACAATGATGGAGAAGCTGGCACATCTTCAACCAGCATTGGTCAATCGCTCGTCTCCGCTGCTCCTGCACGACAACGCGCGACCTCATACTGCACAGCAGACGGTCTCCTAGTTGCAAGAACTGGGGTTGGAAGCTCTCCGTCATCCGCCCTATTCACCAGACCTTGCGCCTACAGACTACTACTTTTTCCAGAATTTGGATAACTTCTTGGCGGGAAAAAAATTCAATACCCGAGAGGCAGTACAATTAAATGCCTTTGAAGAATTTGTTGCTTCCCGTCCAGCTGATTTCTTTAAGAAGGGCATCAATAAACTGCCACTGCGTTGGCAAAGATGCATTGATTGCATGGGTGATTACTTCGATTAATACAAATAAAAATGTATGAAAAAAATTCGTTTAAATTTTTTCATACAAAACGGCAATTTCATAGGTAAAGACCTATTATTTATCTAAGTAAATTATAAAGTTTTTCATTTATAGTTTTCCTAAACTACCCCCTAAAGAGGGATTGGGGGGTGTCAAAGTTTGTATGGACTAATTTTAACGCGTGGTCCTATTAACTCGAAACTCAGTATTTATACTCGAGTCCAAAAATGTAAAAAGAAAAACGTGTATCAGGGTTTTCCAAAAATCAACCCCTAAGAGGGTGAAGAGGGTAGTCAATTTTACACGGCAGGTTTTTCTGCAGGACTTGAGGTGTAAATAATCTTTCAGTCAAGTTACGGATATATCCCAAACGGTTTTTTTTAATTCTACCTCTGTGGAGGTGAAAACAGGGAATATAGTATATATGAAAAATCTTATTCATTTGGTTAATTAACTTGAAGCTTGCACAAATATTATACTTGCCTAAGCAAGTAAAAAAGTTTGTCATTAATAGTTATTCCCCCAGAGGGAAGGGTAGATGGGGAGGGGGGAAGGGAGGGCGTGGTGAGAAAGGAGAAGGAGAGAATGATGGAGGGAGGGGGAGAGGGATAGGTGGATGTAATGAGGGGGATGGTGGAGAAGAGGGGGAGGGGAAACCGGTGAAGGGGGTAAGTGAGAGAGGAGGGGGAGGTTAGCGGGAAGGGGATGTGATGAGTTGTGTAAGAGGAAGAGGGGATGGGTAGGGTGAGGGGGTGCGAGGGGGTGGTGTGGTGGATGAGAGGGGTGAGAGGGGGTGGGAAGGAGAGAGGGGTTAGAGGGAGAGGAGGAGGGGTGAGAGGGGTGAGAGGGGGGTTAGAGGGAGAGGGGTGGGGTGAGGGGTGGGGTGACTGTTTTCCTGGGGATCACGCTCGACTCAAGGCTGCAATGGGGTCCGCATTTAACATCTCTTGCAGGACGGCTAAGTTCAGCAGCATATGCGGTGAGAAAAATCCGTCAATTCACTGATGTAGACACCGCAAGGATGGTCTATTTCAGTTACTTTCATAGTATTATGTCTTACGGTATTTTACTATGGGGACGGGCTGCAGACATAGAGTCTATTTTTATTCTGCAGAAAAGAGCCATCAGAGCAATAAATGGCCTCCGCAGGCGCGATTCTCTAAGGGAACTGTTTAAAGATATTAACATCATGACGGTACCTTGTCAATATATCTACGAAAACATCATGTACGTAAGGAAAAATCTAAATCTTTTCGGTAAAAGAGGTGAAGGACACAATTATAGGACTAGAAATAGGGACCAATTAGTTCAACCAGGTTTCAGACTGGCTAAAGTAGACTCATCCTTCATGGGGTACTGTTTAAAATGTTATAATAAAATACCTCCCCACATACTCCAGCTGAATGAAAGGAAATTTAAATCTTGTATAAAACGCACACTATGCAGCCAGGCATATTATAAGTTGGGGGATTACATCGCTGACAAAAATGCTTGGCTGAATGCTTGTCCTGCTCCACAAGGACACATTAATTAATTGATTAGCATTCGGATATATTGTTGGACCTGCTGAAGATTAAGATGAGAGAAAACTTTCTTTGCATTGTTTAGATTCAATCTCTTAGTATTATATAATTGCATAGCACGTGTGAGCACTATGTAGCTACTATTAAGCTACCTTTTACTGGGTACGTCTTTCACTGACTTGAGTGTGCCCTGGCGGTTGAGAGTATGTCATGCTCACTCAAATGTCTCGCTGATGGTGGCGTGTGTGTTGGATCATTAAGTTCCCTTCAAAATGGTTGAGCTAAATGGTGCTGATCCATGCGTCATGTTCGTGAACGGGCGCCGTCAGTTGGGACTGGTCGTCTCTTAGCTGCCATGGCTTATTTTTAATTTTAATATTTAATTTAGTTGTTTTAGTTATTATCTTTTTATTACGGACGCTTTTTAACGTGCACGTCTTTCTACATTGTTCTCACATGTATATTTTCAACTTGAACGATGTAACCAATATTTTGTAAAAATATTATGATTTAAAAGAGTGTCCGTGGAGTTTCTTGCCCGTTCTTCTCCATAGGGATCTACTACGCTTTGGAATGGGCAACTAGCTTCATCTTTCTGACTGACCGACCCATTGACAATTCAAAAGTGCCTGTAATTGGTTTATTTGAAATAAATGCTTTGAGTTTGAGTTTGAGTTTGAGTTTTGAGTTTGATGATTGGGTCGGGGATTCGAGTGCCTTTACATCTTAAAGGTGGTACGGAGCCTGCGCCCCAGAGATGTGCACCGCTTTCGCATCGTCGTGTAGAAACAGTCGACACGGGCGTCGGCGAACATCCTCGACGCGCTCCAGTGCCGTGGCAGCCCCAACAACACCCTAAACGCATTATTATACTGAACACGGAGAGCGTTGTACCTACTGCTTCTGGGTATATGATGCCCACAGGCTAGCTGTGTACAGGGATGTACAAAACGCTCTGATTTTGACGGCCCCCAAACAACGAGCAAACTTGCGGGCGCTCATATTGGCTCTCACTGACAACGCCCTCCGCTCCCTGTCTATGTCCGCACCATCTCTCAGGTAAGAAGTCACGATATGCTCGATAAACTGTTCAACATAATAGGTGGAACAGTATCCGGGCACCTCCGACCCCGGGCCTGAAAGACCATGCATTCACTCTTCTCTGTGTTATAGAGCAAACCGTGACCCAGCGCGTAACGCTCGCAGATGCCCAGCAACCTGGACAGACCACACACCGAGGCTCTCAGCAGCACCATGTCGTCCGCGTAACTAATATTGTTGACACAAACACCTTCAATATGACAGCCGACACGGATGCTGCTGAGCTCCTCTATCAGTGCGTTCACGTACAGATTGAAGAGCCTCGGCGAGGTCAGCCCTCCTTGCCTCACCCCACACTCCAACCTGTACGGCTCCGACAGAGCGCTCAACCATAAAACGACGTTGACCTGGTTAAGATACCAGTACTTGAAAATTTCTATCAGTTCGAGAGGCATTGAGATGTTATAAAAATTTTGCCATAAGATGTCATAGCTAACCAGGTCAAACGCCCTCGAGAGGTCTAGAAAACAGGCATAAATAGGTGTACTCCTATCGAAGTAGTACTTGACAGTTTGCTTCAGACACAAAATAGCTGACTCAGTAGACAGTCCCGGTGTAAAACCAAATTGATTATCATGAGTGTTGACATACTGGTCAAGCTAAGCACTAAGCAAACTGTCAAGAACTTTCGCAAGCACTGTGGCTAATGAGATTGGCCTGTAGTTGCTCGTGTCACTTAGGTCACCGGTTTTACTCTTCACAATTGGTACCACCACGGTCCTCATCATCTCAGCTGGTAAGTACGCATGCCCTAAACAAAATGTTTTAACATGGCAAGAACTCTGGGCAGGTGGACGCCGGCATGCTTTATATGCTCAATGCTCAGGCTGTCATGGCCAGGAGACTTTCCACGCGACATTGACTTTCAAACAACCCCTAAACAAACCCCCAAACATCATTCCATCCGTCCACACCGGATGACCGCGATGGCCCCAGTGGCGATTTCACCATAAAGTGATCCTTAAATATGTCCGCAATACATTTCGGATCACTCACACCGTTGACGCTCACGGGTAAGCCTGGCTTATTATTTAGCCTACTAGTAGTTTTCCAGAAGTTACGAAAGTCATGCTTCGAATGGTGAGAAGCGAGGATGTCCATCTTTATCTGCTCCCTATTATTTTGGCACCACTTTAGGCGTGATTTAATGATTCTACGACTCTCCCGCATCTCCTCCCAAACACGTCTTACACTCGGTTTACCCCACTCTATCCATTCCATAAATTTACACCGAGCTACCCCGTGAGCGTCGCGCACATGCTTGTTCCATCCAATCACCGGTTGTTTTCTACTCGGTATAACAACGATTATGGTACGATTATGAATCTCAGAGGTGGCTTTACATAATGCATTAACAATCTTATGATACATACTGTCATTACTACGCATGTGGTCTCGGTTGTCACAACGTTTATCACCACAGCTACTGAATTCAGGCGGAAAATCAATTTCTTTTAAACTATCATTACATAATTTACTATATCTATTACTTCGAGGTCTCTCCCCCCATTTTATTTTATTAAATTCAAAATTTTCTTGCAAAATCTTTGGTTTTACATTATTTATATTAATTAGATTTAATAATGAGTGGCAAGTGGTCAGACCACACCGGATCATACTTGATGTGTGTATCGACTATAGTTTGAAAAGCCGACTCAGTTACAACACAGTGGAAAGCCTCCTCCTCTTTGCCCTCCTATATCTCCGTCTCCCCCTCCTTCTTCTCCTCCTCCTCCTCCTCCTCCTCCTCCTCCTCAAACGGAGGTTCTTCTGAATAGGAATAATTCTCGTGAGGTTGTTTGAACTTATGTTCCCACTGTCAATGGTCTGCTCTCGGGATTTAGGTTTAACTCTTAAAATGTCGATTGTACACCATGTGTACAGATAACAATAGAATTTCAATTGTGTCTGCTAATTGGCGCGCGACGGGTTAAAGATATTTATTCTCAAAAAAGACACATGCGAACAATGTTTCTAAGATAAATTATCAATATGAAGTTCGTCACAATCGTCATTGCATCAGTTATCAATATGAAGTTCGTCACAATCGTCATTGCATCAATTATGATTACGATACACTCAGCCAATGCATTTAGTTGTTAGGAAGGGTGTTCTTTGTGATTAAATATTCAGCTAATTGAGTTTTGGATGCTTTGAATGAGTACAATTGTTTGATGCACTTGCTAGCCTCGTCTTGGCCGCACTGCCTTTATGAAATAGTCTGTGTGCGAACCTTCTTAACTTTTATTTTTCTTTCTTTGTAACTGCGGTCTATTGATCTATGTGAAGTTATCAGTAGTGTCAAGTGACTACCGAAATACGAATATAGTTGTTGTACAAGGTTACAAATGCCGCGTGGTGTGGGCTTTCGTTAGTGTTCACGATCAAAGAGCTGGAGAAGCACCCGGAGGCGGCTGCGGGCGCGGCGCGCTCGGCCGTGCTGGCGCTGCCGGCGCTGGGCTCGGCTGCCGAGCGCGGCGAGGGCGAGACGGAGCGCGACCTGGACGCCGCGCAGGCCGCGCTGCTGCGCGTGCGCGCCGCCTGCACCGAGCGCGCCATCGACCTGCGCCCCGCCTTCTGCGACCACGACGAGTCAGTACCAAACCACTTTTTATTTTTATCCATATACATAGGTACTTAACGCTTTTAAGGACACTACGAGACCCAATAGAAGTTTTATTGTTATGACTGCTATAGCCGTCCTTCAAAGCGTTAAACTCCCTACTACTAACTCCAATCACACACGGTTAATTTTAGATTGTTCTGGAAACGAAAGCCATGAACTTGATCATCGAAACCGAATCGGTTGGGATTATTATTTTCAAAAAGTAACAATAAAAAAATTCACGAAAAATAAAATTTATTTCTTTTTTGTGATATAATGAGAATTTTAAGTAATGCTTCTGTCTGTGTAAAACGTATCGTGAAACGGAAACACATGCGACCGGTATCCATTGAAAAATCCATTCATTGATCAGACAGCAAGATCCGTAAGCCATGCCCCCGACCCCTTACCCCCCCCCCCCCCCCACGCTTACAGTCTAGCCGACGCGACGCGACGCGACCGCCCTCTTCCTTGTTCCGTACAATCAATTGTGATTAATTTCTAACTTTCTTTTCTTTTTCTTTTCTTTTTTTTTCTTCGTTTTTTCTTTCCTTTTTTTCATTTTCTGACTATTTCTTTATTTTTTGTTTGTCTTAAAAATCAATAGCAATGCCAACAGTAACTGTTACTCGTCTGGAGTTACTGTGTTTCGGCTCCAGAACGATGTAAAATTAACTGTATATATAAAAATAAAAACACTACAACAATAGAATTTGCATTATAAAATTAAATAAATCTAATGTGAATCTTTGGGTTCATTCGAGTAATCGAGTCTGGTTAAATTCATTCATTTATATTTATTATCCTTATCAACGATGAATAAGCTACCTACTATATCCCCCCCCCCCTCCTCTGCTCTCGCAGACACAACAACGGGCACGTCTCGCGCTCGGCGGTGCGCCGCGTGCTGGCGCGGCTGGGCGTGCTGCCGAGCGCGGCACAAGTGCGCGCGCTGGAGGCGCGCTACTTGGACGACTGTGGCTTCAGCTACGTGCGCCTGCTGGATGAGGTGAGCTGCTCGATGCTCTTCTGATGTTTTTTTTATATTTCTATGTTCTGATCTGACATCAACACCGGAGTGGGGCTTGTTTGCCGGGAGATGGATACTTACCTAGATGTGCGTCGAGAAAGTTTAAGATTCTATGAGATGATAAATGAAAGATTGTAAATAATTGTAATAAAAAACTTTTTTCTTAGTTGCATTTTATCTTTACTTTATTTCTTGTTTGGCCAATTTTGTTAATTTTTCATGTATATATTATATATATACCGGAATACTCAAGCATCTTACTAATATTAGGTCTTTACCTATGAAATTGCCGTTCTGCAGTACTGGCCATTTCAAATCAAAATAAAAATTTGTTTGGCTAAGAATTCTAATTTCAAATTAATTTTATTTTAAAAACATGGATTTTTTTTCCCAAAAGTAGTCATTTGTTTATTGATGAGTGTTACATTTTCATCGCATTTCAATCTTTTTCGTCATCATGATACGTTAAAAATTCGAGTAATTATGGAATATGAGTACCGTCGTGGCAGCAACGCGGCACAAGCGGCACGCAACATCAACGACATTTACGGAGCTAACACTACAAACCAACGCACCACTTGTTATTGGTTTGCTCGCTTCCGATCTGGAAATTTCGACCTGAAAAATGAACCTCGCGGTCGTCCGAAGACTTTGGTCGACAATGACGAATTAAAGGCGATTGTGGAAGCTGATGATACACAATCTACGGCTGAATTAGCAGCAGCTTTCGACGTTAGCGTCAAAATAATATTGGTCCATTTGCGTCAAATTGGCAAGGTAAAAAAGCTTGACAAATGGGTGCCCCACGAACTCAATGATCGCCAGCGCGAAGTACACGTCGAGACGTGCCTTGCACTACTCAACAGACACACAAATGAAGGAATTTTGAACCGCATTGTTACCTGCGATGTAAAATGGATTCTGTTTGATAACCGCAAGTGCTCAGCAAGTTGGTTGGATCCTGGTTCAGCACCTAAACAATGCCCTAAACGAAAACTTACCCCTAGAAAAGTGATGGTCACTGTTTGGTGGTCTAGCGCCGGTGTGATTCATCACAGCTTCTTACCAAACGGGGTGAGCATTACTTCAGATGTGTACTGTGAAGAACTGAACACAATGATGGAGAAGCTGGCACATCTCCAACCAGCATTGGTCAATCGCTCGTCTCCGCTGCTCCTGCACGACAACGCGCGACCTCATACTGCACAGCAGACGGTCTCCAAGTTGCAAGAACTGGGGTTGGAAGCTCTCCGTCATCCGCCCTACTCACCAGACCTTGCGCCTACAGACTACTACTTTTTCCAGAATTTGGATAACTTCTTGGCGGGAAAAAAAATCAATACCCGAGAGGCAGTACAAAATGCCTTTGAAGAATTTGTTGCCTCCCGTCCAGCTGATTTCTTTAAGAAGGGCATCAATAAACTGCCACTGCGTTGGCAAAGATGCACTGATTGCATGGGTGATTACTTCGATTAATACAAATAAAAAATGCTTGAAAAAAATTCGTTTAAATTTTTTCATACAAAACGGCAATTTCATAGGTAAAGACCTATTATTATTACCCCCAAACCCAGACCAGACCAAGACCAGACCAGATTTAAGACCTATTATATATTTTTTTTAATTTAGCGGCAGCAATTTATTCAGCTCCTTAGATGTATGTAGGGTAGACTGGGGAGTAGGGACAATTGTAGCATTTTAGGGTCAATGTTAAATTCTCAGTTTACGGCTAGTATTGTGGCAATATATTTTTACTTAAATTGAACTGTGCAATAACTTGGATCTGGGTCTGTAATGTTGTGCATGTTTTTACTAAATAAAATAATGCCAAAATAGTTTGATACTTAGTTTACTGGGCTATGACTTAGCATTACCTTTAGTTGTGTAGAAACAATACAAACCCAGGTAGTAGTGCCATTTAATTGTGACATTTGTAGGAGGCGCCCAGGTAGATGTGCTGGCTGGTTCCCAGGTAGTGCCATTTGTGACATTTGTAGGAGGCGCCCAGGTGGATGTGCTGGCTGGTTCCCAGGTAGTGCCATTTGTGACATTTGTAGGAGGTGCCCAGGTGGATGTGTTGGCTGGTTCCCAGGTAGTGCCATTTGTGACATTTGTAGGAGGCGCCCAGATGGATGTGCTGGCTGGTTCCCAGGTAATGCCATTTGTGACATTTGTAGAAGGCGCTTAGGTGGATGTGCTGGCTGGTCCCCAGGTAGTGCCATTTGTGACATTTGTAGGAGGTGCCCAGGTGGATGTGTTGGCTGGTTCCCAGGTAGTGCCATTTGTGACATTTGTTGGAGGCGCCCAGGTGGATGTGCTGGCTGGTTCCCAGGTAGTGCCATTTGTGACATTTGTAGGAGGCGCCCAGGTGGATGTGCTGGCTGGTTCCCTGGTAGTGCCATTTGTGACATTTGTTGGAGGCGCCCAGGTGGATGTGCTGGCTGGTTCCCAGGTAGTGCCATTTGTGACATTTGTAGGAGGCGCCCAGGTGGATGTGCTGGCTGGTTCCCTGGTAGTGCCATTTGTGACATTTGCAGGAGGCGCCCAGGTGGATGTGCTGGCTGGTTCCCTGGTAGTGCCATTTGTGACATTTGTTGGAGGTGCACAGGTGGATGTGCTGGCTGGTTACCAGGTAGTGCCATTTGTGACATTTGTTGGAGGCGCCCAGGTGGATGTGCTGGCTGGTTCCCAGGTAGTGCCATTTGTGACATTTGTAGGAGGCGCCCAGGTGGATGTGCTGGCTGGTTCCCTGGTAGTGCCATTTGTGACATTTGTAGGAGGTGCCCAGGTGGATGTGTTGGCTGGTTCCCAGGTAGTGCCATTTGTGACATTTGTAGGAGGCGCCCAGGTGGATGTGCTGGCTGGTTCCCTGGTAGTGCCATTTGTGACATTTGTTGGAGGCGCCCAGGTGGATGTGCTGGCTGGTTCCCAGGTAGTGCCATTTGTGACATTTGTAGGAGGCGCCCAGGTGGATGTGCTGGCTGGTTCCCTGGTAGTGCCATTTGTGACATTTGCAGTAGGCGCCCAGGTGGATGTGCTGGCTGGTTCCCTGGTAGTGCCATTTGTGACATTTGTTGGAGGTGCCCAGGTGGATGTGCTGGCTGGTTCCCAGGTAGTGCCATTAGTGACATTTGTAGGAGGCACCCAGGTGGATGTGTTGGCTGGTTCCCAGGTAGTGCCATTTGTGACATTTGTAGGAGGCGCCCAGGTGGATGTGCTGGCTGGTTCCCAGGTAGTGCCATTAGTGACATTTGTAGGAGGTTACCTGCTAGTCCAGCGCAAGCTTCACGTGTATACTCGTAGCGCTACACAGATCCCTGTAGTAGTGTAGACGTGTTGTGTTTGTTTCAGATGGAGGAGCGTCCAGTGGAGAGCGCCGTGGTGGCGGGCCCGGTGGCCGCGCCGCGCCAGGCTCACCCCGTGGTGGCGGGCCCGGTGGCCGCGCCGCGCCAGGCTCACCCCGTGGGGCAGGACCCGCTGCAGACCGACATCGTGCAGATACTCGCTAAGATCAAGGGCAAGGTAATCTCTCTTCCAAAAGTAGCTGATGAAAACGTACCTGTGGATGCCACATTGCCAATCTGTACTGTTACACAAATGGGAAGGAACGGGTAAAGCTAATTACGGATGACGCCACTATCGCTGGTGCTTGTCAGCTGTCCATCTGTTGAAGGTTGTCAAGGGAACGCGCTCTCACTATAAGAAAATATGGTACGGGAGATGGCGTTAGTTTGAAAAAGTAATTTCATATCGGCTGAAAATCATACCAAAAATAGTTTTTCCTTAGTGCATATGAGTTCTGAGGCTCTGCTGTCGTAGGGACGAGGAGGAGAAGGGGGAGTCCAAAGTTAGAGCATGTCAACGTTGTAAAAAAAACTTATGTAAAATTAATTTCATACCGCGCCAAAACCTTATGGGATGGTTTTTTGAATCATCTTCAACCCAAAACAAATAGTCAGCTGCATGGGGGATATAATGTCAGTCGCGTAAATGAAATTGATTGTTGCGATGAAAAATCAGGGCTAAATTCGAAACTATGGGTCAAAGCGGTCAAAAGAACCAAGACCTCAATTTTGATTAGTTACTAATTAACTAGTTTATGTTATGCTCATAAACATATCATGAGATCTTGTGTCACTTAAGTGTCGGTCATTAGTAACTAATTACGAGTCACCATTTATAGGTACTCACCTACTTAGTCAAAAATTAAAATTAGTAAAATATTTATTATTATACCTACCTTAGACATAATTCACAAAGGTAGACATTGCAATATTGACATACGGATTTCCTATATATTTAATGTCTTTAAACAGATGACATTCGACAGTTTCAGGCAAAAGCGCCAGGTTAGCTCGCCACATTCTGTACTACTCAGTGTGTCATTATAACGAGCGCGTTGTGTTTGTACCGTGTTGCAGATGGTGCGCGAGGGCGTGCGGCCGCGCCAGTTCCTGAAGCAGTTTGACCCGCGCAACGAGCTGGTGATCCCCCGCGCAGACTTCTACCGCGGCCTCGCCTCCGCCGGCCTCTCGCTTACGCCCATCGAGATGGACACGCTCATGGAAGTGTGAGTGTTATTGCGCTGTACCTATACGACACAACACATGGCTCTACTGTCAGTGCATATTGCTCGCAGAACTGATGGCTGATTAGCTCAACAAGTTCTGGACTGGCGATCAGAGTCAAAGTCAAGTCATATATTTTACAAAAAAATAAAATTGATTCTAATCGCCCCTTCCAAAACGTCAGCACAACGTTCCAAACGTCCCAACGATGACCAAGCTGTTGCGGGGATGCGTTGGATGCGTGAGCCACAGGACCGGTTATTAGGACCCCCAGGGGGTCGCGACCCGCGTTACGCTTTGTGGTAAAATTATAAAGAATAGGTATATTCGTTGAGTATAATAATTCGTTAAAAAATGCAAACATCGCAAACGAACTACGATTCTTTTATATGTTATTAGGTTTCCTGAGAGCAGTCTATACCCCAGTTTGCAACCCTGAAAACCGTGTGCTGCTCCCATGGTGCTCGAAAAACTGCGAAATTCTGGCACTTGTTTCAGTTTTTTTGAAAAATATACCATAGGGACGCGTTATACTGTTTATGTATGGTACAATGTGAGCCTAACTAAAGCACTCTAGGTTTATTGGTTGCGAAGGTTACTTATTCTGTGATACAGCTAGTCAAAGTTAGGCACTTTTTTCCAAAAAGTGAAAAATTATCGATAGGGTCATTTGCCAAGACACGTACCGGCTGAACTAGTGGAGTAGTGGTCCTACACGTCCCGGCTGAACTAGTGGTCCTACACGTCCCGGCTGAACTAGTGGTCCAACACGTACCGGCTGAACTAGTGGTCCTACACGTACCGGCTTTACTAGTGGTCCTACACGTACCAGCTGAACTAGTGGTCCTACACGTACCAACTGAACCAGTGGTCCTACACGTACCGGCTGAACTAGTGGTCCTACACGTACCGGCTGAACTAGTGGTCCTACACGTCCCAGCTGAACTAGTGGTCCAACACGTACCGGCTGAACTAGTGGTCCTACACGTACCGGCTTTACTAGTGGTCCTACACGTACCAGCTGAACTAGTGGTCCTACACGTCCCGGTTGAACTAGTGGTCCAACACGTACCGGCTGAACTAGTGGTCCTACACGTACCGGCTTTACTAGTGGTCCTACACGTACCAGCTGAACTAGTGGTCCTACACGTACCGACTGAACCAGTAGTCCTACACGTACCGGCTGAACTAGTGGTCCTACACGTACCGGCTGAACTAGTGGTCCTACACGTCCCGGCTGAATTAGTGGTCCTACACGTCCCGGCTGAACTAGTGGTCCTACACGTACCGGCTAAACTAGTGGTCCTACACATACCGGCTAAACTAGTGGTCCTACACGTCCCGACTGAATTAGTGGTCCTACACGTCCCGGCTGAACTAGTGGTCCTACACGTCCCGGCTGAACTAGTGATCCTACACGTACCGGCTGAACTAGTGGTCCTACACGTACCGGCTGAACTAGTGGTCCTACACGTCCCGGCTGAATTAGTGGTCCTACACGTCCCGGCTGAACTAGTGGTCCTACACGTACCGGCTGCACTAGTGGTCCTACACGTCCCGGCTGAACTAGTGGTCCTACACATACCGGCTAAACTAGTGGTCCTATACGTACCGGCTGAACTAGTGGTCCTACACGTCCCGACTGAATTAGTGGTCCTACACGTCCCGGCTGAACTAGTGATCCTACACGTACCGGCTGAACTAGTGGTCCTACACGTCTCGGCTGAACTAGTGGTCCTACACATACCGGTTGAACTAGTGGTCCTACACGTACCAGCTGAACTAGTGGTCCTACACGTCCCGGCTGAACTAGTGGTCCTACACATACCGGCTGAATTAGTGGTCTTACACGTACCGGCTGAACTAGTGGTCCTACACGTACCAGCTGAACTAGTGGTCCTACACGTCCCGGCTGAACTAGTGGTCCTACACATACCGGCTGAATTAGTGGTCTTACACGTACCGGCTGAACTAGTGGTCCTACACGTACCAGCTGAACTAGTGGTCCTACACGTCCCGGCTGAACTAGTGGTCCTACACATACCGGCTGAACTAGTGGTCCTACACGTACCAGCTGAACTAGTGGTCCTACACATACCGGCTGAACTAGTGGTCTTACACGTACTGGCTGAACTAGTGGTCCTACACGTACCAGCTGAACTAGTGGTCCTACACATACCGGCTGTGGTGGTGTTAGAGAAAAGTCATCAAATAAGAATTTCGCAGTTTTTCGAGCACCATGGGAGCAGCACACTGTTTTCAGGGTTGCAAACTGGGGTATAGACTGCTCTCAGGGACCTAACAACATATAAAAGAATCGTAGTTACATGCGATGTTTGATGTTGTTATTGACCGGGCTAATAAGATGTCCAATAATTTCTAATTATTTTCAAATATCTTAAATTACTACAATCACCTTGCCAAAACGGTTATAAGGAGTACCTACATTCCAGCGCAGCCCCTACTTGGTGCTTGCTATGATGATTTAGGAGTTGCTTCAAAGAAATAGTAAAACTTAGATATCATTGCTTTTATTGATACAAAACCCATACCTAATTACAGACATATTGATATGTGATATATAGAATTTACAGTTAATAAATTAAGCGCCGATTTTTGATTAGTCATTATCTCTGAATACTGTTCTTGTTGATGAGTCTTTGGCCTACTGTATGGGGTGCGGGCGCAGGTTCTGCGCGCCGGCGCGGCGGCGCCTGGTGGAGTACGAGCGCTTCTGCGGCACCGTGGGCGAGGCGATGACGCAAGCGGGGCTGGAGCGCGCGCCGCTGCTGTCGCCCGTGCCGCACGTGCCCACCATCGACTCGCCGCTCAACTTCCTCAACTTCGAGGAGCGCAACATCGTCTCCGGGGCGCTCAAGAAGCTCTCCAAGTTCCCCGACCAGCTCTCCAATATAATGCAGGTGTTTGAGGTGAGACGACGCTTTTGGATTTCAGGCCATGCTTACCTACTTTTATCAAATTAGTATAAGTTTATTGTGCGTGTGCCTCGCTCGGAGCTAGCATAAGGTCAGTCAGTGGGCTCGCCTCACGTGCCCTACCCACGGGACTCATAAGCCTCACCCATCTAGCCTAACCCTTCGGAGCAATTACAGGTTTGTATTACGTAATCTTATGAGATTTGAATAGTTCTGTAAGCTCATTGTGGTACAGGACATGGACAAGGAGCGCTGCGGCACGATCCCGCGCGTGTCGCTGGAGCGCGCACTGTGCCAGCGCAACATGCTGGCGCTGGTGTCGGCGCGCGAGCGCGACCTCGTCTACAAGTGCTTCGGCTACGCGCGCGGCTGCGGCGAGGAGGTACCTACAGACACACAGGCACATAACCACAGCATCACGAGCTCATGGTGACACCACCATCAGGATGCACCACGGGATAGGCCCCTACTCAAGACTGCTGTGCTCAAGTCTTGAAGCATTTCTTCAAGGTTTGAATGTGACTTGGAATAATCAAAATGTTATCAACAAAGGTTTATCAGTTGCAATTGTAACTCATAGCTGCCATCGTTTAAGCCAGTAGCTGTGACACCTTAATACTACAAAGTCAATTATTTGCAATAAGTGCGGTACAAAAGATGGTAGGCAATAAATGGTAAGTGGAATGACACATTTCGCCGTAAATTGGCAAATATTTGAATAACAAGGTACTAATATTAGATTAACAAGGCTAATTTCAACAAACACAAACAAAATCTCTAAACATTGAACACAATTTATTCAACATAAAATTATTTAAAGTATCTATGTACATTTTATGCTTCATAAACTTAACATAAAATTTATTGACACAAAGTAAAATAGGTGACGTCCTGTCTCTTTCTCACGCCTTCCCATGGGGGCATCATGGGGGCGGGGGCACCCACGGGAAGGCGTGTGTTCAAAATATTGCTATTAAATTTAACATAAAATCAGAACTTATAATGCAGTACGTAATTATAACACTGAATAACAAGAATATCTACGATGCATTCCTGTAATGATAAGAATGACAAGAAGTTCTTTTGAGTACTTAGTTCAAATGTAGAATAAAAAGAAAAACTATGAGATGAGCCATTTTTTTAGTGAGGAACGTCAGTAATACAGTTTGGAAGAGAGTTTTATAAAAGTGGGGCCATATTTATATACGCAACTGAGTCTAATTAATTGTATCCTAAGTACGGGCAATTTATATAGCTCTCTGGATCTCAAAAAAACAGTTGTTAGTATCAATAAGAAGAATTAATAGTTTTTAAAAATATGCTATTTCGTATATTAAATACAAGGAATTGTGAGAAGATTGTGTGATTTTGGCTGTTTCACTGGTCTACAAGAATCAGTCCAGTCCATGTTGGCGCGAATGCATTTTGTTGTGCTAATACTCGTAGAACTCTTAGAAACTTCAGAAAAGTTTCCCCACACATACGGGATGACGCAGCAAACATAGGCGAGATACACCAATATCGCAGGGCTTCGGTTCCACTCGGCCCTCTTAGATTCGGCCCGAAGAATAATACCAAATGTTTTACTACCATTTGTATAGTCAGGCAAAGTGATATTTTAATTCGAAATAATTTATTATACAAAGAATATTTAATATTTTGTTATGATATATAATGGTTAATTTGTCATCCACAATGTCAGGTGCAGGGCCTTCTCAGGGCAGTGTGTAAAAATCATAAATTAATTTCAAATCAACGTGACCACTAACTATAACATTGTAATGATAATTAACAATAACCTGTGAGTTACGCTACAAAGTACAAAGCGCTATATTAACAATAATCAGTGAGTTACGCTACAAAGTACAAAGCGCTATATTAACAATAATCTGTGAGTTACGCTACAAAGTACAAAGCGCTATATTAACAATAATCAGTGAGTTACGCTACAAAGTACAAAGCGCTATATTAACAATAATCTGTGAGTTACGCTACAAAGTACAAAGCGCTATATTAAAAAAGGATAAGTACTTACTTGCTTGTTTAATTATTTATTTGTTTATCCAAACATTATTTAAATTTTGCATTTTGTGTGGTGCAAGCTTTAAATTACTGACACTGTGCACTTTTCTGTCTGACGTTTTTACGCCTATCAAAACAGAAATATCCTGGTATTATTCTTCGGACCAAGTCTAAGCGGGCCGAGCGGGACCCTATCGCAGTTGATGTGGGATGTATCATCTTTAACTTTTTTTATTTATTTATTTATTTAGGCTAGCCAACAATTGTTTACACTAAACATTTAAAAATTTTTGCTAACAATACTTACATTTATAAGTGCAACAATTACTTACAGGCTAGCACAACATGCGCCATTTATGGTTTTACATAATAAAGAAAAAGTGAAAAAGGATATAAATTACAAATATTAAAGCTATTAATATTTTTAAACAATAATAAAAACAAACATTTCATTGTAAATAATAAAAAAAAAAGTTTAAAAGAGAGAGAGTTTTTAAAGTTTTATCAAGTAATATTAGGTCTTTACCTATGAAATTGCCGTTCTGCAGAACTGGCCATTTCAAATCAAAATAATTTTTGTTTGGCTAAGAATTCTAATTTCAAATTAATTTTATTTTAAAAACATGGATTTTTTTTTTCAAAAGTAGTCATTTGTTTATTGATTAGTCTTACATTTTCATCGCATTTCAATCTTTTTCGTCATCATGGATACGTTAAAAATTCGAGTAATTATGGAATATGAGTACCGTCGTGGCAGCAACGCGGCACAAGCGGCACGCAACATCAACGACGTTTACGGAGCTAACACTACAAACCAACGCACCACTTGTTATTGGTTTGCTCGCTTCCGTTCTGGAAATTTCGACCTGAAAAATGAACCTCGCGGTCGTCCGAAGACTTTGGTCGACAATGACGAATTAAAGGCGATTGTGGAAGCTGATGATACACAATCTACGGCTGAATTAGCAGCAGCTTTCGACGTTAGCGTCAAAACAATATTGGTGCATTTGCGTCAAATTGGCAAGGTAAAAAAGCTTAACAAATGGGTGCCCCACGAACTCAATGATCGCCAGCGTGAAGTACGCGTCGAGACGTGCCTTGCACTGCTCAACAGATACACAAATGAAGGAATTTTGAACCGCATTGTTACCTGCGATGAAAAATGGATTCTGTTTGATAACCGCAAGCGCTCAGCAAGTTGGTTGGATCCTGGTTCAGCACCTAAACAATGCCCTAAACGAAAACTTACCCCTAGAAAAGTGATGGTCACTGTTTGGTGGTCTAGCGCCGGTGTGATTCATCACAGCTTCTTACCAAACGGGGTGAGCATTACTTCAGATGTGTACTGTGAAGAACTGAACACAATGATGGAGAAGCTGGCACATCTCCAACCAGCATTGGTCAATCGCTCGTCTCCGCTGCTCCTGCATGACAACGCGTGACCTCATACTGCACAGCAGACGGTCTCCAAGTTGCAAGAACTGGGGTTGGAAGCTCTCCGTCATCCGCCCTACTCACCAGACCTTGCGCCTACAGACTACTACTTTTTCCAGAATTTGGATAACTTCTTGGCGGGAAAAAAATTCAATACCCGAGAGGCAGTACAAAATGCCTTTGAAGAATTTGTTACCTCCCGTCCAGCTGATTTCCTTAAGAAGGGCATCAATAAACTGCCACTGCGTTGGCAAAGATGCATTGATTGCATGGGTGATTACTTCGATTAATACAAATAAAAAATGCATAAAAAAAATTCGTTTAAATTTTTTCATACAAAACGGCAATTTCATAGGTAAAGACCTATTATTACTCGTAGGTCTTTACCTATGAAATTGCCGTTCTGCAGTACTGGCCATTTCAAATCAAAATAATTTTTGTTTGGCTAAGAATTCTAATTTCAAATTAATTTTATTTTAAAAACATGGATTTTTTTTTTCCAAAAGTAGTCATTTGTTTATTGATTAGTGTTACATTTTCATCGCATTTCAATCTTTTTCGGCATCATGGATTCGTTAAAAATTCGAGTAATTATGGAATATGAGTACCGTCGTGGCAGCAACACGGCACAAGCGGCACGCAACATCAACGACGTTTACGGAGCTAACACTACAAACCAACGCACCACTTGTTATTGTTTTGCTCGCTTCCGTTCTGGAAATTTCGACCTGAAAAATGAACCTCGCGGTCGTCTGAAGACTTTGGTCGACAATGACGAATTAAAGGCGATTGTGGAAGCTGATGATACACAATCTACGGCTGAATTAGCAGCAGCTTTCGATGTTAGCGTCAAAACAATATTGGTCCATTTGCGTCAAATTGGCAAGGTAAAAAAGCTTGACAAATGGGTGCCCCACGAACTCAATGATCGCCAGCGCGAAGTACGCGTCGAGACGTGCCTTGCACTGCTCAACAGACACACAAATGAAGGAATTTTGAACCGCATTGTTACCTGCGATGAAAAATGGATTCTGTGTGATAACCGCAAGCCCTCAGCAAGTTGGTTGGATCCTGGTTCAGCACCAATGCCCTAAACGAAAACTTACCCCTAGAAAAGTGATGGTCACTATGGTGGTCTAGCGCCGGTGTGATTCATCACAGCTTCTTACCAAACGGGGTGAGCATTACTTCAGATGTGTACTGTGAAGAACTGAACACAATGATGGAGAAGCTGGCACATCTCCAACCAGCATTGGTCAATCGCTCGTCTCCGCTGCTCCTGCACGACAACGCGCGACCTCATACTGCACAGCAGACGGTCTCCAAGTTGCAAGAACTGGGGTTGGAAGCTCTCCGTCATGAGCCCTACTCACCAGACCTTGCGCCTACAGACTACTACTTTTTCCAGAATTTGGATAACTTCTTGGCGGGAAAAAAATTCAATACCCGAGAGGCAGTACAAAATGCCTTTGAAGAATTTGTTGCCTGCCGTCCAGCTGATTTCTTTAAGAAGGGCATCAATAAACTGCCACTGCGTTGGCAAAGATGCATTGATTGCATGGGTGATTACTTCGATTAATACAAATAAAAAATGCATGAAAAAAATTCGTTTAAATTTTTTCATACAAAACGGCAATTTCATAGGTAAAGACCTATTATTATAAATGCGAAAGTTTGGATGGATGGATGGATGTTTGTTACTCAATTGAGGGGTTTTTAATGAAATTTGGCACAGAGATAGATTATAGTCTGGAATAGCACACATACGTCAATCTGTGACAGTTTCAATACCTTCCTACAATTGAAGCACGTCAATTCGAATAATTATGCGTCATTAAGTTTACCCGGAAATCAGCCTTGTTCAGATGGATAATATATGGTTCTGCGATTGTTTTTGAAGTCTCATAATCGGTGGATTTATTATTTTTTAATGTCTTTAAGATGCTAAAAATTTCAATAGGATTTTGAAAATAAGCTATTGCCGTTGCTTTGCCCAGCTGTGGGACAGCATAGGATGCAAAAACAATTGTTGCTGGGTTTAGGTTATAATGTTGTACACATCATATCGGTAGGTAGGTACAGTCAACAAAAGAGATATCTAGGCAGGGTAGAGTAACATATTTGTATGTGAATGGCTTCATGTTCAATTTTATTTAAATTACTTTGCAATACTCCTACATTGTAACACACCAACACAAAATTGTATACTGTCACGAAATTGAACATGAAGAAATTCACATACAAATATGTTAGTATACCCTGCCTAGATATCTCTTTTGTTGACCATACGTATGCAGACCAAGTGCGTTGGTGCTCCTCAAAGGGGGTTTTCTTTTCCGACAACAGCGTCATACCACAGAATAAATAATAGTACCTACTAACGTGTTATACTGACACCTAAGATCAAACAAATACTAGCCAACTATATTAGCTAGCTATGTTATCAAACTTTAAGTCATGTGTTTCTTGTCTGCGCAGGTAAACTACCGCGCGCTGTGCAACGCGTTGTCGATACTTTATGCGACGGCGAGCGCGCAGCCCTGCTGAACCCTGCGCCCTGATGAGCCCTGTTGTTATTCACTTCACTGTCATGTACAATCATTTGTCTGTCCGTCCACGTCATAATCAATATTGTGTTTAAATAAATACTAAATTTATTGAAACAAAATTTTAATTAAGTATCAAAGTTTTCGGTGAAAAATTGAATATTATGAAATCCAAATAGTGACAAAATAGTCGGAGTACAAATAATTATAATTTGTTACAAAACTGTGGCTCGACACCGAACTTCACAACAATAACTACGAGTATAACATCCGGCTGATTAACATTGTTAGCTATAGCCAGCCATTATACAAATTTAAATATTCTATGGACATCATTTTTTCCTCAATATTGGAATCATTTATGATAAGGTTATGCTAAACCAGCAGCTTGGGGTCGTAAACGTTATTTACGACCCCAAGGAATATAATTTTTCCAACTAAAAACGCTTGGCTCAGTTATAGTTGCATCAATTGTAGTTCCTTCAGTTGAAATAGTTGTAGGTAATTCAGTTGCAATTGTAGTGGTAGGTGGATCACTTGTAGGTGCTGTAGGTGGATCACTTGTAGGTGCTGTAGGTGGATCACTTGTAGGTGCTGTAGGTGGAGCACTTGGAGTTCCATCAGTTGTACTTGAACCATCAAGTACTGTAACCGTAGCATCGTCGTCGGGTGTGGTAGGGTAAAGCGTTGATCCACTGTGGCCGGGGTGTCCGGTGGGGCGGGGGTGCGGTGCGCAGTTCACGTTTTCAGGCCAGTCGCACACTTGAAGCTGCGGGTTGAAGTGCAGGCCGGCGGGGCACTTGCGGCATGCGGGGCGCGCGCTGCCGCTGCAGTAGAAGAAGAGGCTGCAGTCGCGTCCGTGCGGCGCCAGCGAGTCGCTGCTGTTAAGGCGCGCACACGCTCGCCAGCCCTCCGCGCGGTTGGCGCAGCCCCGAGGTTGGCGTTGCTCACGGCCTGCCTCGCGGAACCTGGGAGACATGCACCAAAAGTTAACATTTTGTTTCCGGATTGTCAAATTCAAATAAAGAAGAACGGTCACGTCCCATATAAAAAAAACCCAGACCCGACAGAAAAGTAACATACCTCAGTTTTTTTGTTATTATTTATATAATCATATTATATAGTTTTTATATTCGAAATCAATGGCTAACACCAAAATATTGCCTTATGTTTTTGTTCAGGGTTTACACTAAAAAAATACAAAATGCCTACTTATCTACATAATTCGTAATGTATGTAACTAAATGACGATAAATAGTTATGGGATGTATCCAGGATACCTGGAGATGCAGCTGTATTATATAATTTTTGAACTCCTAGTACAACATTCAACTTAGGATTTTTTTTTTTAAGGTGGTTTAAAATCATCTAATGACATCTCTCGCCTTGGGTGGAGCGAGAGGGCGTGTCAGACTCTTACTGACTAAAAAATTCCACCCCGTTCCTTTTTGCCTCTGGTACTGCGGTCAGAGCATGCCCTTCTGGATTCGCCCTCAACTTAGGATTAATTAAAATCGTCATAATCGATGATTCAGATCGGATTATTCCACTAATTCGTTGACGCCAGTTCGAGCTTATATCGGTGATTAGAGAACTAAAAAGTTCATTAATCACCGTTACGATAACAGGTATTCGTATTTTTATTTTTAACGCAGCCGGTATTAGTGGAATAATCGAAAAGAATGATCTGATCGTAGATCAGTGATTTAGGTAGCTATCAACGGGGTTCTACCAAAAATAAAACCAATATGTCGAAATAAAGTTTTATTGTATTTCTATGTCCCTTAAAACATAATCCATACCCAGTGCGGGGTGGTCAAAGTGATCTCGATGTCTAGCCCACCCTAGGTAATATACAACACTAATGATGTGTGCGCAACTTCCCAATGTCCTTTTGCCATGGTAGCATGAGCAGTAATATTCTGTAATTGCGTTTATTCCATTTACATTTTCATCAAACATAATATAAGTATAATATATTTTTGTTGTAACATGTCGTGAATGAATTCTGCACCTGATTAAAATATTATTATTTCTGCCTTCTATTGCCGCCGGATGTCTATATATTTCCATATTATATACTCCCGTGGCTTTCAAATGCTCACTACAGTACGACCGTGCTAACCGCACATGATATGTACCAATTGAGAATTTAATTATGTCTTCAATTGTTAGTTGGGGAAAATTTTCAAATTCGGGATCATTTGCAGTCATTCTGCGAAACGTCACTCTATGTCTATTCAGATTGTTCTACTCCACATACTCGGCCAGTAGATTAGGGCGTTGTATGTTCCGATTAATTATTTCAATGAAATCTTCTGTGTACGGACTGTCTCCGTACGGATCTTGAAAATAATTGATCAAAGCTGCAGCAATTCTAAAATCCTCAAATATATGCGGCACATGTTTGTTGAATACTCTGTTTCTGAAGATCTTGAAGTCTCGCTTGAATCTTCCGTTTATAGTTTCTACGACCCAGCGCACCATTGTGATGAGTCTTGATTTATTAGCTTGATCGGTGCTTAATTGCGAGTCTTGCCTTCTTTTGCTTGGCGGCATATGAGCATCATAGCCATATGTTTCAATTAAGGGAATTGAGTCTCGAAAGCCTCGGTCCAAAATAAATACGTCTCCTTGATGAAAAAAATAATGGAACGGTCCATCTTCAGTGGGTTCATCGTGGTTTTCTAATATCATCTTCATTATATCAGCATCTGTTGTCCGTGCTGAGTACGGACCGTTTACATTTAAAATATATCCATCCGCACACACAATCATAAATGGTTTAATAAGGTTTTTATACTTATGGAGGCTATAAGTGCGGCGTTGAAATAAAAAGTTTGAACTTTTTTCTATATAGATGTATGTTCCATCGAATATAATTATTGATTTTGGTGAATCTTCGTTACCGAACAAAACATTTGGTATAACCCGGTTGCGGGCTATCACTTCGTCTCTGGTTATATGGTCTAAGCCAAGATGCAAAGGAACAAAGTCAGTAGTGAGACACTGTCTTACTTTATTTATTTTTCTCCCAACTGTTCGCTCGGATATATTAAAAAGAGAAGCGATTCTATTATTCGGTTCACCTGATCGAATTTTACACAAGTAGATAGCCAAGTCGATTCGTAGAGTATTTGAGGACTGATTAAGACTTGGTAGTTGACTCAGCAAATCGTTGAATGCGGCTCTGTTTCTTCCAGTCCAAAAGCTTAACTCCTCGTCAGAAACGTCATCTACATTGAATTGTAACCTTTGTTCTAAATATTGTGTATACATGTTGATGATGTCGCCAACACTCTCCGCGTTCAAGTCAGACATTTGATTTGTTACATTTTCAGGAATCTCTTCTGTCGCCATGTGTAGTAAATGCAATTGGCAAATGCGGGCAAGATTTGGTATATAAAAGTGGTAATAGCTAAGCAGTTGTACCTTCACCGAATTAGGCACGTGACGCAGAGAACCGTTGTGACAGTTATCAATTAAACATCGCCGGGACGTATTAGAAGCGCGTCTTACTCCTTGCACATTTACAACAGCAGCTGGTGGGGCAAGAGCAGGTGAAGCTTGTCGCTCTTGATTAATTGCAGCATCGATTCTATGCCGACATGAGTGGCAAATCGACCGAGTCCCATCAAAAGCTATCTGTAACAAAACATTAAAACGAAATAAAAAATATGACTTGATAATGGTTCTCCCTTGTTTAATACAGGGTGTGGTTTTGTACAACAACGCCCTGCTCAGGGGTGGTAGTAAACACGATACTGATGCCATTTTTTCATAGAAAAATCCAAGAAATCAATTTGTTACCACAGTTGTATGCGCGGGTGCAAGTACTCGGCAAGGATTGCGGGGAGTAACGGGGTGTGGGGCGGGGCGCACGCGCCACGCGTATGAATGTTATAACATTTTTTTATTTATTTTTCTTGGAATTACTTTATGTGTACTATCACCTCTGAGTCGGGCGTTGCTGTACAAAAACAACACACTGTATAATAACGATTGATCACACCACCACCCTCACTCACTTTGTATAATGGATAAACTTAAAAACGACTGAACTGATTTGAAAAGTCCTTTTTTCGTTATAAAGCTACATTATCAGGGATTAACAACGATTCATTGCACTACTGAATATGTATCTTGCGCGGTACAATAATACGCGGGTTAATTGGTAGATGTAGTCAACACTGGTGGAGCCGGCTGGCGGAATAATTAGTGAACTTAAACACATCTGAGCTTATTATAATTTTTATACCTCACCTTTATCAGCGGTTAATCACAAACAATATGTATCATAAATGAAATACATACCTCACCACCAACGATGCGTAATAGTTGTTCTACGAAATCTCTTCGATTTTCCAGTAGTCGTTCATTGAGAACGTATGGACGACGACGACGTAGTGTACGTTCACACACAGTACAATTATTGATATTGTCAGCCATATCAACGTACCACTCAAAATGCAAAAATCGATGTCCGTAAAGAGAAAGCCAGAAATCGTCGAAAAAATGTACTCTTGTTACAAAAACGCACAGATCTCAACACACAATGCGAAGGACTGCGCTTGCGCCAGCCGCCGCTACGTTGCGTCGGCGCACGTCCACCAATCCTCCGCGCCATTGTTGTTTCCATGAAAGAGTGAGATAGCATGATTGGTTTCCGTCACCAAAAACCACCTGAGCCGTAGTAGGTATGCACACAGTACGTGACCGTTTTTATACATACACACAAATAACTTCCTATAGGTACGAACATTATTTTTTTTTTTTTAATACATCCCATAACTACTTACTTTTCTACGTCATTTAGTTACATATATTTACGAATTGTGTAGATACGTAGGCATTTTGTACTTTTTTAGTGTAAAGCCTGAACAAAAACATAAGGCAATATTTTGGTGTTAGCCATTGATTTCGAATATAAAAACTATATAATATGATTATATAAATAATAACAAAAAAACTGAGGTATGTTACTTTTCTGTCGGGTCTGGGTTTTTTTTGCCTGTTCTTCTTTAAATAGGATAATATACGTAGCGCAGGTTCGTGGGATGTTACAAAATAATGGATCATACACTCAACACCAAGTATTAGGCACGGACTAGAAAAAAAGAAGGACTCCGCGCCACGCATATCGAAAGTGAAGCACAGTAAGTATGCCGGGACCGTTTGTACAAACACGTCTCACGCACACATTTACATCGTAGTATGCCGACCGGCCGCCATTACGTGACACAACGGCGTCTTCGTCAAATCACGCACATATAGATCGGTAGGTACGGTGCTTCACTTTTGATACGCGTGGCGCGGAGTCCTTTTTTTTTCTAGTCCGTGGTATTAGGTATATTATTTAAATTATTGTGAATGTGATGACTCGTCTCAATGATTAGGTCATTGTTTTGGTTTTTTTTTTTCAGTTTAGTTAGTTTTAATCATGGTCCGGCAAATTGAGTAATTTATGCGGCCTACCCAAATGTCCTTTCTGTGGTATTGTTCGTGGAATCGTTCGAGTTCCTTAAGTTCTGAGTCGAGCTGCACGATTACTGACAAAAGCGTGCACAGACTGGACAGGTACAACCACACTCAATCTGTATGGTTTTTTCTTCAAAAGACCATTTCAGACACCAATCTACATGGTCTTCATAAATGATCTGATCAAGATTATGTCTGGACTTCTGGACTTTAAAAGAGGCTGTGACCTCTGAGTTTGATCCCTTTTCCCATTTCATCTAGTTTTTGTTTTTAAAAGTGTAGGTACAAACCTACCTACAGAAATAAACCTACTTACAGAAATAAAATCATTTATCTTGTGCACTCAATATTGTCATAATAATTAAATAATATCAGAATAATTACAGCTTTACAACTTAATCATGAAAATTAAATTAAAATTAAGTATTACTGACTTTTGTATTGTATTATTGTACCTATTACTGTCATACGTACTTATATATACTTATACATACCAACGATCTTAGAATTTGAGAGAGGAAATTGTCCTTTGATTTAAATTTATTATAATAATCACGAAAAACCTTTACAAATGCGACGTTGCCAGCGCGCGCGCGGTACAAAGGAAAAACAATTTCGATACTCTTTCTAAGTAAAACAAAATAAATAACGAAATAATTCTTGATGTAAGTATAGATGCTCTAATCAAAGATATTAAGCTTATTATTTAAGGACGCTGTTACAAATGGGTAGTCAAATCAATACTTTTTTAAACATAGCTTTACCTACATTCTTAAAATGTTTTTGGCCGAAATGTTGATAGATGTGCATGGTACGATTCTGAACTCTAAATATAATTTTAGATAGGTACAGTTTCTCAATAAATGTACCGGAGTGAAAATTTTTACTTGGGTTCATTTATTGAGAAAATGTACTTATTTAGAATTATATTTATAGTTCAGAATCATACCATGCACATCTATCAACAATTTGGCCAAAAAACATTTTAAGAATGTAAAGCATTTTATTTAATAAACATACTTTTGTGTAAAAAAAGTAATGATTTGACTACCCATTTGTAACAGCGTCCTTAAGAGCGACCAAACTTCGATTTTCGTCTCGTGTTCGTCTCTTTTGCACTGCCCGAGAAGAAGGTGAATGTTTTTCGAGAGTTTATTTCAAATTCATGACAAGTATCAGATTTGGAATAATGGTGATACTGAAATGATGGCCAGTATGGTCAGCTTCAAATAAAAACTTTTTCTTTGACTAATCATTATTTTGATGTGTTAGACCTGTGACCATGCGTCAGGTTCGTGAACAAGCGCTGTCAGTGAAGGCTGGGCATACCTTAGCGGCCACGGCTTATTTTAATTTAATTTAAATATTTGAATTGTTTTTTTTAAGGACGCTTTTAACGTTATGCATCGTTCTCACATGTAAAATTTCAACATGAATGATGTAACCATATCTTGATTTAAAAGAGTGTCCGTGGAGTTTCTTGCCCGTTCTTCTCCATAGGTACCTACTATGCTTTGGAATGGGCGCCTAGCTTCATCTTTCTGACTGACCGACCCCTTCACAATTCAAAAGTGCCTGTAATTGGTTTAATTGAAATAAATGCTTTCGAGTTTGCGTTTGAGTTTGTGGCGAACTAAATTAATTAGGTAGCTAAGGGGCTCGTGTCTAAGTAATAACAGCCGCACGGGTCGATCGATCAGGCTACGCTTGCCACGGTTGGTCAGTGGATGGGTGACCATCTTTACATATCTAGACCCCTCCGTGCCTCGGAAAGCAGTCCCGCCTGTCATTCGTGGATCTTTGACAGTCGTTACGGGTCTTTGAAGCCCGAAAGTCTGACAACCAGTCTTACCAGGGGTATCGTATTACCTAGTAACTGGGTTGTGGAGATCAGATAGGCAGTCGCTCCATGTAAAATAGACTGGTTAGACTGGTAGCCGACCCCAATATAGTTGGGATAGGCAGGTGATGATCGTTCTCACTGATGGATAAAAACTAACAACACTAGTCGGTCTAGAGAGTTAGTCTATGGTTCACGGGTGAAAACAGGTTGTACTTATGATTTTGATATTACTTATTTATTTATTTATTTATTAGGAAACTCAACAGCTTAAAACTAATTACATGAGTTATGAATGTTCACCACACTATCAATGAACAGCTCAAAGCAGTTGCGTCAAAGTTACAGCATCCTACAGTCTGTATACACTGTTCAATGATAGCGAGATGATGACAATTATCACTTAGCCAATAATAGAGTTTCACGGCATTGATAAAGCTAGGTAACTAGAAAGTAGCGAGAGAAATCAATTGAAAAAACTTAAACAACTGTACCTACTCATCAGGTCAGCCAACTCATTCAATCATCTGACTCACTATACTCGCACATTTTACATACCACGAGCATATCACGTCCTCCTGGCGCGCCTGGAGGTGAAGCACACTACGGTGCACATTATTAAAACTACCGATGGCTCACCCTACCCGTGCCAACGCGACCATCACGCGCACGTCGCCTTGCCCCACGCCGAAAAGTGGAGGATACTATTATAAGTCTCACAACGTCAACAACCAAGTACCTACCTATCTTCCCAGCCGACAGGTCGGCCACCACTTCGGGCACACCGTGTTGAGTGTCTGACGGTGTATTTCCCGCTAGCTGTACATGGGCCTCCATGTTCTATTTAACCTCGAATATTAACCACGCTTAGCTATTGCGGGACGTTGTCGGGAAAGTGCATCATGTTTGGTTTAGCACTGAAATTACTTCACTGTAGCAACAACCAAAGTGCGTTTCACGACTTTCACGTAAGAATTCCTTTCGCTGTAATGTTGGTAACAATACCGTTGCTTCTCATTGCAGAATTCCATTCCTTCAATGAAAATAATAATAATAATAGTCCTCCAGATCGAATTTCGGCCATGGCTACTAATCTCAGCGGAGAGCTGCAGATATTATGTGCAGGCGTGTGTGCGCGCGCACACGCAGGAGCACTCTGTCTACCCTCACTCTCATAGTCCGATGGGGCGGCAATCCGACACGAGCGGAGAGAGATCAGGCGCAGGCTCAGCGAGGCACGGGGGCTTCACAGCACCAACTGACAAACTCCGAGCTAAGAAATTCCTAATGGAAAAACCCAATAACACATTGCCCGACCCGGGAATCGAACCCAGGACCTCGTGCTTAGCAGTAGCGCTTGCGACCACTACACCAACGAGGCAGTCAATGGAAGGCAATGGTGCCAACATTACGACGAAGGGGTAACAATAACTTGTGCACGACCGCTAGGTACTGCGCCTGACCCTGCATAAGCTCGCTATTGCACCTACATGAATAAGTACCTAGGTACATTGTCCTGTATACACTGTTTTAATTTTATGTGTGGGCATGGCTATATATCAAATGCGGGCTACCTAAAGGTTTCTCAGCAGAAACCGTTGCGATGAACGTGTAAATAGTGCTGCGATCACGCGACCGCCCGCCAAGCAGTTTCTTCTTGGAAAGACTAGGTGCACACTAAAGAACAATAATAAAAACTAATTAAAATGATTACTTACCAGGATGGAAGAATGAAGGGGTCAGCTAGACAGCTGACCAGCAGACTACTCAGTACCAGTAGGTTGAACATGTTGACGATGTAAACAGCACTGTGCCGGTCTCGCTCTAGGGTCTCTACTTATTGCGCCGCTCGAGTGGCGCTGACTCAGTCGACCACTTGATCTGATAAACACACTTGCGCGAACACTGCGCCTGTATCGACACTTGGAGGGCTTGTTCGGGTCTCATCACGTTGGAACACTTGGTATCGACGTTATTAAGTGAACAACGTAGTCTATCAGGTTATTCCCAGGAAAAACCGGAATAATGTTGGAATCTACCTGAGCCCCGGCCGGCATGAGCTACCGGGTAGCGCAAAGAACATTAGCGCTCCAACATTTTAACACAACCGAAAGAAGATGTCACTCAGGCTGGCTGGACAAATCTTCAAAATAACTCGCATTTAACTAGGTCAACAGGGCACTTCATGTGACGGCTAAACACACTTATTTCTGAATTTGTAACGCTACAGAATCTTACATAATAATCAATCGAAAACGTGTCCAGCCAGCTTGAAATCCACTTTTCGCTGGTCTCTCAATCTCGGTAACGGAAGTGATTTTGACGATTTTTAGCATATCAACGGGCGTCACATAAATTTGTAACAGGCATCGAGCTAAAAGTTTTGTGATACGTACAGCGGTTTAGTAGAAAAATGCAAAATTCTGTGTCGAGCCAGCTGAATTTACTTATAATACTTCTGGCTGGCACTTCCGAATCTCAATAACGGGAGCTTTTTCGAATATGGTTTCTTTACTAACATTTAGTGACGCAATGTCTAACAGTACCTAATAACGTTTGATTTATGGCGTCACATGTAAGGGTTTACGAGAAATCAATAAAAACTTCATGTCCAGCCAGCCTGAGTTCAAGCTGGCTGGACACATGTATCTCCGCTGCCTGATGATCTACGGCCTTCGAAATGTGTTCAAAATTTTGTGACGGGGCGATAATGATAACCTGAATTTGTGACGGAGAAACTTTGCGTAGTTTCAAAGATATTGATCAATTAAATTTTCCCATACAAACATCTATTAATATTGTGAGGTAACCATAATTTTTACATAAATAAAGGATTTCTTTTTAATCGACTAATCGGCCGGTAGCAGCCACGCCTGCTTTGTGTTTGATTTTCCCTTGGGAATAAAAGGTTTTCCCGCAGTAAAAAGCGTAGGTATGTGTTAATTCAAAATAATAATTGACTACCAGCGCTGCAAAAGAGAGCCCACTTGTATTTCGTGTTTAGTTCATTATCTTAGGTAACTGAAAATGAGAACTAAACTCGACAGTCGGCATTATATGTACTTTTCGAAGTGTAATCACTAATCAGAGTAAGACAACTATTAATTAATCTGTGGTAAGACAACCTAAATAAGAGTTAAGATTCGACCAGTTGTCCTAGTAGTACCAACTTTAAGCAATAAATGGCGACACCAACATCAGCTATCATGGTGTACATTCCGTATTTTGTCCTCCGACGTTTAACTTTAAATACATTTTATACGCAATTTATTGATTTCAAATTTTGAAATCGATATTGTTTATTTTTTTCAGCTATAGATATGATTAAAATGACGACCACCGACTTCATTTGCGCTGTAAACATTTAGGGCGGCGGTAAAAACAACGTTGTGGTTCAAGGCGGGGGTTACTGAAGCGCAAATGGAGTTGATCGTCGTCATTTTCGTCATTTGTAACGCTGTATAAGTACATACAAATTAATAAATGTGATTTTATTTACAGCAAACATTATTTTTTCATTTAAATATCTTAGAGCATTAGTTATCCTGACACAATATCTACCTATGTACTAACCATGAAAAACACCAATACCTACCTACTAAAAAGAGTATCTGCACGTAAATAATCAATAACATTAAAAAATTCCCCCCCCCCCCCCCCTTCCTCACTTCTACACTTTTGTCTTCTATTGATTTAAATACCTATAGTTGTTCGTATTAGTATCACCAATACGCGGATTTTAGTCCATTAAAGAAAACACCTTAAAGTATTCTTAGTCCTACATAAAACCTACAATATTGGTAACCCTACTTCAGTGTTTGTATAGGAAAATTGAAATGATCAATATCTTTGAAACTACGCAAAGTTTCTCCGTCACAAATTCAGGTTATCATTATCGCCCCGTCACAAAATTTTGAACACATTTCGAAGGCCGTAGATCATCAGGCAGCGGAGATACATGTGTCCAGCCAGGGGCATCAAATCCGGGCTCGAGCTAGATATCACGACCATGGAGATAAATCTCTGTATCAAATCCCCGCATCAATGTCCGGTTCAAATCTCGATACTATCAAAAAACCATATTCTGGTAGACCATGGAGAAAGATTTACAACGGAGAAAATAATCTCTTCTAAGAGACGTTCCATTTTTATCGATTCACTTTGATTATAATCGATTACGTTTTTCTTTTTTTAGTAATAATGACGTATGTTTAATTTATCAAATCAAAGCAAACACATTATAAAAGATTATTTTAGTATAATATTGTGTTTCTATAACTGTGTTTTTTTTATAATTACTGAAAATAGTAGGTAATTGCAAAGTAGCGTGATCCGAAACGCATTTCGCATGCTTTGTGTTTGTGTCCTTTTTCTGACGTATACTTTGTGTTGTTGTTGTTCAAACCAAGTTCATACAAGTACGACTTTTATAACAGCGCTGTCGCACGTAAATTCCTACCAACTTATCTGTGAAATGGCGAAAATTGGAACTATGGCCATCATGTTGAAATGTCATTCGATTGTGCCGACGCATATCATTCGATTGTATCAACGCATCGACGATGCCGTCCTCTTTCAGTTCACAGATAAGTTGGTAGGACTGTAGTGCTATTCTGTAAATATCTCACCGTGAAAACATGAGTGAAGTGATCATAAAGTGAGCTGTCAATAGTGTCAACCCCTAGCATCAGGTGGAATGACGGCTCACTTCACGCTCACTTCACCTGAGTTATCACGGTGAGATGTTTACAGAATAGCACTACTGTATCTTGCCATGATCTTGCGTGACTGTCTGACTGAGTGGCTGTCACTCACTGTCGTGATAATTAGCTTATAAAAAGTGCCGGAGATTTTATAAAAAGTTTCCCCAAACTTTTGCATTTGTGAATATGGAACCGCGCTCGGAAAAGCAGAGTTTCCTTTGAGAGGTGAAAATTCTTTTTGAATTCTGCATCACTCGTCTCAAACGGTTCGACTCGCCATGGAGCTCGAGTTCGAGGTGCAGCAACAGCAGCTTCAGCTTCATCCACAAGCTCTGGGATAAAATTAGCGATGAATTCATCCATAATAACAGTTTAACAAATCGTCGTTATGTACATTTTACGTTAATTTGTTTGAATGTCAATTTTGACTGTTGTTCCAACGGAGATTTCATATCTCCATACGTTAAGACCGTAATATCTCGCTGGTTTGTGATCGAAACATTTATGAATGGAGATCGATAGAATAGCAATTTTTCGTTTTCGACCGAGATAAGCGGTTTCTCGACTGATGTTTCGACCATGGAGATAATTTCCATGCCACAGCTTGAACTCAGGCTGGCTGGACATTAAGTTTTTATTGATTTCTCGTAAACCATATGACGCCATAAATCAAACGTTATTATTGTTACACATTGCGTCACTAAATGTTAGTAAAGGAACCATATTCGAAAACGCTCCCGTTATTGAGATTCGGAAGTGCCAGCCAGAAGTTTTATACGTAAATTCAAGCTGGCTCGACACAGATTTTTGCATTTTTCTGCCTATTGACCTAGTTAAATGCGAGCTATTTTGAAGATTTGTCCAGCCAGCCTGAGTCATGAAAGAAGCCCTCACCTAGTTATACAGACGTTCACTGGTTCTCCTTACATTACATAACTAGATTTTGCCCGCGGCGGCTTCGCCCGCGTGGATGTCGGGAAATGACCCACGGGCATGGGCGTACCCAGCTTTTGGCCCATTTGGGGCAAATCAGAAAATCCCACACCACTACAAATAAATGCCTTATCTTATGTTATCTCTTATTTTTTCGCCTCGTCATTCTGCTCAATGTCCTCGGCAAAATGTATGAGAGACTTATTTATAAGCACCTCAGAGATTATGCCGAGACAAAGGGCCTAATTCCCAACGAGCAGATTGTTTTTCGAACCCAACACTCTTGCGTACAACAGGTCCACCACATCAACGAACACATAAACGTTGGTTTCCAACGTGGTTTGATGACGGGCGCTGTTTTCTTCGATATAGCGAAAGCGTTTGACAAAGTCTGGCACAACGATTTATTACATAAGCTTTTCAAACTCGGTGTACCAGACCGTCTCGTGCTCATCTTACGAGACTTTTTGTCCTACCGCACTTTTCGCTGTCGTATAGAAGGAGCGCTATCCTCTTCCCACCCCAATCGCGCAGGCGTCACTCAGGGCTCTGTGCTTTCTCCACTCATTTCCACGTTATTTACCAGCGATATCCCGAAAAGTAAAAAGGCACAGTTGGTTTTGTTCGCAGACGATACGGCCATTTACTGTTCCGGCCAATGCCAAGACCCGATATCTTGCACTCTCCAAACCACAGTCGATAAACTTGGCGCGTGGTTTCGAAAGTGGAGAATCGAAGTCAATCCCGACAAAAGTCAAGGGGTTCTCTTTTTGAAACCGCGTCTCAATCGATCTCCCCCACCGACCGATCACCATGTTTGGCAAGCCGACCTCTTGGAAGAAGCGAGCCAAATATCTAGGTGTGACCTCAATCAGCACCTCTAAGCACATAAAGCAGGCTTGTTATGAATGCACGTAACAAATTGTCACTTAAGTGCAAGTTGCGCATCTACACAGCATGTATTCTCCCAATCATGCTATCTACCTATACGGGTTCAGTATTTGCACACGCAAAGTCTCGAAACATCCATAGGATGCAGACCTTACAAAATCGTTTCCTCCTAATGGCTACGGGATCCCCTTGGTTCGTTCAGAATGAAATCCAGGATTTTTTTTTTTTTTTAGGTGGACCTACGCCTTAATATCCCAACTATCCATCGAAATTCCAAGCGTTTCTTCGATACCTCCGCGAAACATCGCAACCCCTCTGGTTGGCGAATCCGCTAGTTATATCCCTTCTAAAATCAGAAAACTCTGCCGTCCAAGGCATGTTCTCACCGACCCCGATGACCCCTTACCCCAATGGCCTCTACCACGTTTTCATGTAAGGCTTTCACACGCAACTGGTGCCCTTACACAACTTGGGTAGATTGAGATTTCGCAGTAGCATCCTATACTGGATCACCCAGTTTGAGGATAAGTGTGTGAGACGGTAGACTAGGTTGATTGCATTTAAGAACTCCACAGGATAGTAGGTATATACCATCATCCGTATGCAGTAGGTACAGTGTCCACCGACTTTATTGGTATTCTGCACCTTCGAACGACTACACAAAGTGACATTAATCACAGAAGCCTGATCGTTCTTAGGTGTCAGCATCGTACGTTCGCACAACCACTCTATGAATTTGCTGTGTAGGTTGTGGACATCTGGATATATTCGAGCTATTTTGTTTCCTATTATGAGGAAGAAATCCGAGAATTGTCCAGCACAAACATAACCCTTGAAGCGTACTCGCATGCTTTCATAAGGTGCAGTTTTTTTATTAAGGGCCAAAGACGCCTTAATGCAAGCCGTAACTTCGTCAGCTCGAGTTCCCCTCGGCACTACCTGTAGAGTCTGACGGAAGTCTCCAGCTAACAACACGGTGATTCCACCCATCATATCATCGTTCCCTCTAATCAACGTCACAATACTGTTTTCCTTTGGCTTGGCCTAACACTTGTAATATCAGGAGGCAACATCTGCAGGTGATCGGTTGTCGCTGCTGTAGGTAATACATCCGACTGAATACACCTGACCTAGGGTATGGCCTGTGTGAATGAGCTTCGGCGAACTCTGTACGAGTATGACATAAAATAATGGTCATAATCTTGTTGTGACTCTTGGCCACAGGCCGTTTTTATGCGACTGCAGTCTCGTTACAGTAGGTACTAGGTACTACTAATGAGTGCAAACTCAAACTCAAAGCATTTATTTCAATTAAACCAATTACAGGCACTTTTGAATTGTGCGTGCAAAAGTTTCGAATATAATCGCGTTACAGTTCACATCTACAGTAATACTCCTACGAGACATCATTGCCTACGAGTATGAGATAAAACCATGGGCACTTAGATGAATGATAGGCACGCTGCGCTCGGCATAGCGAGACCTGTCATTTATTAAGTGACCAAGTGTCATAATCTCGTTATGACACTTGGTCACATGCCGTTTTTATGTGACTGTAATCTCGTTACAGTTCTAATGAGTGTGTGAGATTATACATACACTTGAGAGCAATAAAATCGCACACCTTGACTTTTTTTTTGTTAAGGCTTAAATCGTCATTAAGCGCCTGAAATAACAAAAAAGCAAACACTCGAGTTTTCCGTAAATGATTAACAGGTGGTTTTAGTTCAGGAATTACTACTTAAATAGAATATCACATGGAGCTATATAATAAATATTAAAACATAGAAACACAGCTAGGTCTATGGATAGTCAGAAATTAACCACTGTAATATTTCTCACACAATTATATTTTTAATTTAAAACACACACCTTACTGTTGTCTCTGATTTTGTAATTAATACTGCAAGGCATTTTTTTTTCGAGTAAATCATACCTACTATAATTTTCGTAAACAAAATAATAATTAAATAATAATAATACTATTAAAACTAATAATATAACAAGAAAATATATTAATAGCTGTATGCTAATAAACTAAACGCCTGGAAGAACATTGTATGATATTTCACGTAAACGTTATTTGCTAAGAACTTTAATCTAGGCGCTTAGAGACTTATTTCAAAGAGATTGTTTTAGGCACTGTTTTGTTCGTAAGATGATTAATTGATGGCACTAGTTCAATATAGAATTGTTATAGAATTATTTGATACTATATAGGTATTTGCTTTTACTATACTATTTACTATGTATAGTAATAGATATATCAGGATGGTTTCGCCGAGGATACTCCGCAGCGCAACCACTTTAAATAAAAGTTTACGTCGAAACTAAAGATATTGACTTTTTTTAATAGGACTAGAATTTTAGACATTCCATACTTAGACCTTTTTAAATAACTTATACTTGTTAAAGCAAAGGTGGTTCCGCCAGGGAGCATGACGTCAAATTTGAATACGATTTAGTACAACTACCTACTTTTGAATCGTTATTATACTTCTAAAACTTTAATTTCAATTTAAAAAAAACTGTTTAATATATTTACAGCAGAAAAGCGCCTGAAGAAAAAGTATCATCATTTTAAGCTTAAGTATAATTTTATTTATGGCTCTTAAAATTTGTTTAGGCGTTTAAAACGTTTGGGCCGCATAGAATTTGTTTTTATAAATGTGGTAGCTGTAGAGAATGTAATGCCAATATAGAAATAAAATAAATTGTTAATAATAAATGAATACAATAATTTTCAACGTGTGGCTGACACTGGCATGGCCACCATCACATCTTAGCTAGGTGCCCTAGTTTTTGAGATATAAAATGGGTCACGATGGGGAAATTCACTCCAGCTGGCCCCCTTTATACCCTTATATCTTTTGAACCTGTGACCGGCAAATTCTGATATTTGGCGACTGATTCAGACTAATTAGACTAAATTTTTTATTAATTAGAGAAAAAAAACAACAGATCTTCGCTAGGTGTCCTAGTTTTTGAGATTCAAAATGGGTAACGCTGGTCTCCCCAGCGGGGCCACCTATAAACTCTTATATGTTTTGAACCTGTGACCGGCAAATTCTGATATTTGGCGACAAATTTCGACTAATTAGCGTCTAATTTTTTGTGTTATCAAAATTAAGATCCGATGGCGGCCATGCCAATGTCAGCCACACCTGATGGTGGCCATGCCAGTGTCAGCCCCATGTCTAGCAAGCAGCAGTCGGGTCGCAGCGGAGAAGTTACATGTGAGCAGAGCCGTGCCAAACCTCGTCCACCTACGCGCTCGCTGGTCGCCGTGCACTGCCAAGCTCTCAGTCCGCTCTCCTTCCAGCTTACACGTCATCCTCGCCACTCAGCTTCGCAGGATAAGGTGTAGGTAAAGTTTCCACTGAGGCGGAGACGTAGGAATCGACCAATAACAACCACACACCTTTTGTCTCCCTTTGCTCCGTGCGTCTCCGCCTTAGTGGAATCGCATCTTAAGCCCAGTTCCTCCCTAGTTGCAGGTTGCCCTCGAGTTTAAATTAACGGAAAAATTTAACCTATAGAAAGGGCTCCCTTTTCGTCGGTCGACTTCTCCCCTCAATATTCACAAGCGGCGCGTGAAAAAATTAAACGATAGGTTTATCGTTTAATTTTTTCACGCGCCGCTCCATAAGGCGAGTAGAGCTGCTAACCGGCAGCGCCACCATTGAGAAATTAATAAGTCTGGAGATATGGAACATTTTGAAATTTCCTAAACGTAGGTTCGAAGTCATAGCAGTCAACGGCCGTTTTGGCGTAATTGCTAACTTCGATTTAGTTATTTTTTTTTATTTACAAAAAATTCTACCGCGTCCAACAAAAATTTTATTTTAATTTTCTCAATGGTGGCGCTGTTATCAGCTATACGGACCTTATAAGAGGGCTGTCACATTTTGTCACCTCTCGCTCACACAATTTTTAGGAATGTTAAATGAAAAGATGCTTTTTTGAAAATTGAAATCAATTGGCGAACTAATAAATAATATTTTAATAGGTAATTATTAAAAACAAATTTTTCTGTTGTGTTACCTATCTTATTTAAACTCTGCTCAATAAGTTTTATGCTCCGTTTTCGAGATAAATTAAATAATAAAAATGTGTTTTTATTAATTACCTATTACATTAGTAGTTTGCTAATTGACTACATTTTTCAAACAAGCATTTTTTTCATTGAACATTCTTAAAAATTTGGTCCCGTGTGAGCGAGGTTACAAAATGTTGACGAGTGGCTAACACTGCCATGGCCACCCCAGGGATTTTAATTTTGATAACACAAAAAATTTGTCGCCAAATATCAGAATTTGCCGGTCACTGGGATCGACAAATTCTGATATTTGGCGGCAAATTTTGACTTATTAGATACCTACTAATTTTTTGTTATCAAAATTAAAATCCCTGATGGTGGCCATGCCAATCACACGCCGTTACGAATTTGTTTGCGGCTAATTTGAAGGAGTAGTTTTTCTCAGTATGCTTATATCATTTAGAACCTAATCTAACAAGTTTAGTTTAATCAAGTGATTTTTATCTAGGTATGCCTAACAAAGGCAGCTGTAAAATAGGAAGCGACAATAAAACTAATCCCATACAAGTGGTAATACCTAATTGATGGTAATGTATATTACTTACTAGACACAAAAATGATATCATTACATGTACTTCTAAAAATATCAACATTAAGGTGTTTACTATACACCAGATAGCGCTGCTCGCACGCGAGAGCGTGCACACAGCGGATGAAACGCTCAGTGACATAAACACAGACAAAAAGTCAATATTTTATTTACAATTTGTTTTATTCTGACATACACAACTTGGTATATCTCCAGTTTGTTCTTGACCGATTACTTAGTCTAAAAATTTAATTTCATCCCTAATCAATGGAAGAAACATCTAATTTGTATAAAATACATGATTCTGATTGCTCGATCCTTTACCAAATTAAAGTACAAAACTACATATCTGCAATGAGATCCAGATCAATTACTGACAGTGACAGATGAGGGCGACTACTACACGTTCACACGACGCGCGCGTTGCCGCGCACTCATTCACACGCAACACGTCTCAAAACGACTCGCCGGCGACAGGGACATTGTTACAAATTTATAAGCTCTGTAATTATATTTACTTATTATTTCTAGTGTTCAGTACGTAAGGTAAAATTTCGAGACAAATGTCATAATCGAATTTAATCAATCTGCAATAATACTCAGTGAATCTATAATCCATACTATATTATAATAAATTTACGTTAGAGCCGAACCAACGCAGCTATATCGTAACTGACAGTATTTTACCCTTAATAAAAATCTTCTTAAAATGTTATCAATTACTTCCTTAAATTAAGTATGTGGAATGAAATGACGTGCCCCCAGCGCGGCGAGGCGAGAAGCGCAGGGGACACTCATGACCGGTGACTTAACCTGCGGACAACAAACTACGGTTTACTAAGGCTGACATCTAATCTAACTTTAAACTAGCACAATATTAGTTACAATACAATTCAAAATCTCAAAGAAACAATTTTTGTTGTATCTATGGCTCGCCCAGATAGCATTTGACGTTAAGTGTGATCACGAGTTAGAAAATGAATTCTAAATGATCAGCTCTAGCGTAATGTCTGCTCACCTCACTATTGGACTGAGATGACTATCGGCAGGTACAGTTAATAGGGCTGGTGCCTCTGGCTGGCGCGACCGCCGCCTCCTCCGCCGCCACGCTGCTTGCCACCTTGGTACCCGGCTGTAACGTCACCTGTTTGTAACGCTAAACTCTATTTATTTGGTTTTAGATTATTTGTCAAGCTGCTGGGTAAGAAAACATTTTTATTACATTATCACTATTGTGACTATTTAATTCAACCTTACATGCAATGACACTGACACGACAGTGCTTTAATTGGGACAAGTTAATTAGTCAATACAAATACACAATGCTAGCTTAATGCAACACGTGAGGCGCCTCGGTCGCACGACACCTACACGGCTCTATGTTATATGAAACGTGACGATACGTTACCTCTGGATAGCCAATGAATAATACTAAGGGCCTGTTTCAGTATCTAGAGAGGTAGGTACTGCCTACGTGATAGATATTATTAGGAACAAATTTATATACGATGACCTACGAGATAAGTTGATACTAAATCCGGAGGCGATGAAACAGGCCATAAACATTAAAAGTTAATTTTGCCAGTAATAAATAAGGTTATTATGTCCGCAGTTTTGATGGAAAGTTTCACGGTTCTTAGTAAGCAAAAGATAGCAAGTTAAGTGTCATGCGAGCCGCCGGCGTCCGGCCCGCGCCAGCCCCCGGACCGCGCCGGCCCCCGGCCTCGCGCCACACGTCACTACTCTACAGCGCGCGCGGCCGGCCCGGGCAGCGCCAGCCGCACGCGCGACCTCATCTTACTTCCTCCATGTTCTTGCAGAGCATTTCAAATGCATCTTTCGTCTGATTCAGACTTTGTAAACCAGTAGCGAGTTGACAAACTGACGCAACCACATAAAAATAGAGTTAAAACTGCAAAGAGCTATCAGTGAAAGTCCTTAAGTCAGTCGGTCGGTCGATCGAACAAGAGCAAAAACGTCATCAAGGCAAGCCTGATCTAGGAGTGTACCCTAATACGGCATCTCCACGGGCGAGGGAATCCCGGCGATAGTCTCGCCGTGCCATCAAATTCTCGCTACGATGATATCGCCGTGGAGATTGCTTCATAGTTTCTATTGAATGAGGCCACGGGCGTGACTATCACCGCGATACTCTCGTCCGTGTATATGGCGCCTAAGGCCGCTTGTGCACTATACGGAATTTCACTGCCCGGATTTGAAATCTCCGTCCATTTTCCGGATGTTAACGTGAAGTTTGCCGGATGATCACGTGACATTTACTTGAATATCGGTCGCGGACCGGAAAATAGTGTAGAGCACAAGCGACCGAACGTTCCCGCTATGCGCAGCTCGCATAGTTATATTAGGCTAACTCGGCAAGAGCATGGAGGCAGCGCAAGGAGTGGCGGAGTGCAGTACCTTTGCCGCGCGGAGCCGCGCGCGCGCCGTACCCGCCCTCGTACCCTCCGTACCCGCCGTAGTCTGCCCGCAACACACAAACATTAGTCCGCCTCCACCGCTCCGCCCGCCGGCGCGCCGCAGCGCGTGCTCGTGGCCGGAACGGTGGACGTCGCGGAGACTGGTCGACGTATTCTAATTATTCTACGGGTCGGCCGACCGGACGCCCCGCCGCAGCGGGGACAACCGGGCGAGGTCGTCCCGTCGGAAAGGTAGCTCGTAAATCGTCTCGCGCTACATTTGTGAGCCAGGGGAAGGGAGATGGGACATCAGTTTGTGTTGCTGGGCACTAATAGTTGAACTAGCGTGAAGCCTAACAGCGCTCTAAGATAATATCTACAGATGATCTGACAGACGGAAGACCTATTTATTGACTGGGCACCTTTTCTATAACTATAAAAACATACCTAAGGTAAGATAATAAATAACTGGTATGTTATGTTAAGTACATAAACGAGACGATTTAAGATCTACCGGGGGTGCCCGCAGCACACGAGACTGTGTCTCGGCGTGGTGCGAGCGCGTTGTGAGGCGACGCGTGCACAATCGCATCGCGAACCATTCGCTGACAACTTTATGCTGCTAGCTAGCTCGTAGTGTTTATTTTCTGGGGGAATTTAGAATTCTCACATACTTATTGTGAATCATGTTACTTTGTCTTTATTAATAAAAACCTTCATAAGTATAGTTTCATAGTAAAAGACAAATATTAATGCAAAATAGTTATGCATGCGATTAGTAAAAAATATTTTGACCAAGTGTAAAGTAGGTATGAAGCGTGTGGTGAGTCAGAAAGGGCAGGGAAGTGGACTAGGGTTACATATGGAAACACATTGAGAATTTTTGTAACAGTGCTTTATTCAAAAGCTTCATCATATCTTTATCACTTTCACAATGTCTCTCCATATTTACCCCATTTCCCAGATGTAGCATGTGGCGAGAGCGTCGAAAGGTAAAATTATTACCAAAAAAAGTAAAGAAACTCGAGCAACATTGCTACATATGTCAAAAGTGGTATTACAAACGAACGCTTATAAACATAAGGCAGGTAACATACATATGTACAGAATATAGTTTATACCCGTTGAAACAATGATAAAGAGCGATAGCCGAATGGGCAACTGCACTACGATCTACGCACGAGAGTACGCGAAGCGGCTCCTCGTGGAAATAAACAAAATATGCAACTTAATATGATTTTAGCAAAGTTATATGAGATGATTAATCCTAGTTTTTCAAAATTTAGACAGAGCTGCGATTATATTCAGATTATACACTGTCGCCTCGACAACATTCACTACACATTATCTCGATAGAACATTAAATATATAGAAAAATAAATATTTTCCTACACACTAAATTAAATACCTAAGCTTCGCGTGATGTCGATCTCCTCGTAAAATAAACGTTCACTATAATGTAAATAGGCATATCTCGAGGACGGAGTCGCGCCTCGCTCGCAACGCTAACCTAGCGCCTTACTCTACTTCACATCGTATCCTAGGATCAGGTAACATCAGTCGAGGTAATGTGTCGGTGAGCGGGCTAGCGGGGGCTCGCCACTATACTAGTACTGCTTGCCGCGTTTACCGTAATTGGGATATCCGGAGTAATCGTAACCGCCGTAGCCCCCGTAGCCGTCGTATCCGTAGCCGCCGTAGCCGTATCCGTCGTAGCCGCCTCCGTAGCCTCCCTGTCCGTAGCCGTAGCCGCCGTAGCCCCCGTTGCCCCAGGCGCCCTGGCCGCCGTAGCCCCCGCGGCCGCGGCCCCCGCGCAGGCCACGCCCGCCGCGCCCTCCGCGCCCGCCCATGCCCCCGGGCCCGTCCGGCTTGGGAGTGGCGCGCTTCACGTCGACCTATAGGCAACAACAATTTCATGTACAACTGTTAGCATTTCATTTCTCATACTTGATGCACTTGTGAGTACATAGTATAAGTGTATAGGTACTCAATTTCATGTACAACTGTTAACATTTCATTTCTCAAAGTGTATACTGACCTCCTTGCCAGCGATCGTCTGCTTGGGTGTCTTGAGCAGCTCATTGACCACCTGCTCAGATTCAAATGTAATGAAGCAGAATCCCTTCCTCTGGTTCTTAGTTTTGTCAAAAGGCATCTCAACTTCAATAATCTGCAATAAAAACAATATATTAGTTGCTGAAATAGGCAACATCATAATAACATAATATTATAATTATATCAGGGGCCCGGATTCCTCTTCAGTAAATGTCAAGAAGAAGTTATCTCACCAAATCCGGATTTGTCATCACATAATTTCTAATCAATCTATTCAAACAAAGCAAAATGAACTTACAGTTCCAAAATTACTGAAGAAGTTTTTGATTTCATCATCTGATATTTCACTGCTCAGTCCACCAACAAATATCTTTCCATGTCTCGCCTTTGCCTTCTTAGGATCCACTTTTTTGTTGTTAATTGTGTGCTCTCCAGCAGCCATGACTTTGTCTATGGAATCAGGTGCCTTGAAAACGATGAAGGCAAATCCTCGTGATCGGCCAGTATTTGGATCAGTCTTGACATTGATGCTTTCAATCTCACCATATGCACTGAAGTGGTCACGTAATTCCTCTGTGAATAGTAAAGGAATAAACTATTACACCTGAGCATTTAAATGCTTATTAAAATAAAATAAAATATGCAAATCTCAGAAATGTGGGTATAAGCTTTCTTCAATGCTTAGTCAGAAGCAGAACTGAATGAAGTCATCATGATAAACAAGAAGGTCAACTAGTCCTGTAACTAGTTGGCATTCAATGATAAAAAATAGTACTACCACATAGGTACAACAATACAGAATAATTTATAATCTAACTAACCTATAAATAGTACCATGTAGGTACAACTACAGGAAAATTTACAATCTAACCAACCTATAAATAGTACCACGTAGGTACAACTACAGGAAAATTTACAATCAAACTACACTTACTGTCTGTGGTCTCCCAGCTCAGGCCCCCGACAAAAAGTTTTCTGTGGACATTGTAAAGTACAAGATTAAAACATGAAGAAATAGACAATTTAGACTTGTGTCTCGATTTAGAAACTGACTTAAAAATTACAATTTATTAATTAACACTATGCAGTACTTGTTTACAGTACTTTACAGCTACTATTTTTTCAAAACAAACTCCAAGCACTGCAGCAAATCAAATTGACAACCTGTAAGTTACAAAAGTAAAGTCTGGAAATTTACATTATCAGTCAGGACAACGAAATATGAAACAAGATGTTACAGTCAGAACGCAAGATTTGAAATTGGCAAAGATGATCCAGGCCCAAAGTTAAGTGGCCGATACAACTAGTCAGTTTGGTCATAGTTTTACTTTAGTGTGAGCCCAGCGGATATATACCATGACGTCCTTCGGCGGCAGCTGCGGCGGCGGCGCAGGCTCACACCTGCAGAGAGACACAGCGTTAGTAGCGCCCCAAACTGACCACGCGCCGCGCCGCGAGGGCGACGACCCCTCAGCGACGCTACTCGGCGCTACCGATTTAAAATCTTGCAACTACCTACGTACGCTTTACTGCTAGCTTAGGAACCGCACAACACCGGCATTCACGAACCACAAGTATGCTAACAAAGAACCAAACGAAAAATCGATAACTGAACCGAGCCGGTGTCGGGTGCAAAAGAGACGCGCAATTAAGACGCCATTTTACTTCATGCGGCTCGGAGATAATCTGAATTTTAATAAGCCTGGAAATGTCTGAAATAAAAACTAAGACTTCTGGGTCTGAACTTAAATCGTAGAGAATGCACTGTAAAGATGAAAATGTGAAATTTTGAAAAGATCTTAAAGATTAAACTAGATTATGCGTTACGCCGATAAAGATAATGGCAGAACGCCGCCATTGTGGCGGGCGCAGACAAAAACTGCAAAAATTACAAGAATGGATATCCATGAAAGTCTGAATGATTAAAATATTGATTATGCTAAGAATAAACATGTTATTTAAGCTTGCAAAGTATAAAACAAAACCAACTTTACCTGTCATCATCGCGTCCAGGGGCTTCAGCACTATTATGTTCTTGTGTATCTCCGCCACCATTTTCTGCGTTTCCATTAAGTTGATTATCAGTAACGTCTTGTGCGAAGTTATCGTTATTGGCCATGACTTATGTTTAGGCTAAAATTAATAATAAACTTAAACCTAAGGCCCTCACGCGACCTTTAACTCCGAATGCCAAACGCAGAAGAAAGAAAGGAAATGTGTGATGAGTCGGCGCGAAACCCTCATTATGTTGGCTAACTGCAAACAGACGCGGTTTTTTTTGCAAACAATTCGTCCCCTCCACAATAAACGGCCAATCAGAAGACAGTAGTGGAAAGAGGTCAATGGCGTCCATCCCGTTAGTGACAAGGACAACAGTACGATTTGCTTAAGACAGAAAAGGACAAACAATTTTACAATTCATGAATCGATCGATAGCCCGCTGCCAACATTCAGCCAGAAAGTTTGCCGCGTTTTTTTTTATTGGTTTACTGATGTAAGGCAACGCACAAAAAGTATTCAGCTTGGAAAACACATTTTTTTGTAAAAATAGATTACAAAATTATTTGAGACAAACACTGGTGCCGATTCAGTAGTGATAGTTTAGTTCGTTGTACACCGAACTAAACTATCACTAAAATTCCTTACTTTTTGCTATGAGAATCTTAGAGCTATTCTGCAAAAAAGAAACCTCTAAATTTAATAACAATTTTGACATATCTAAAATCGAGTTTGACAATCGTGACTCCGCGTGGTATAGTGCTCGTAGTATATTTGACCCGGTGGCTTTAATTGGAACTAACGAAATCACTATGAAGTGACAAGGCTTGTCATATTTTGTTCACCGACATCGCTGTCGTTACCGGGTCAAATATCTTTTAGAGCTGGAGGGGCGCAGGGAGGGGGCAGCTTCAACGTGTTTTATATGGAATATAGGTACCTTTTTTTTTTTGGTACCTACATGTTGAGTCATAGGGGTTTATGGGTTTCATAAAGGGGGGCCAAATTTTCATTATTTTTGCGATAGGACTCACCGTTTTCAAGATATATGCAAAAGAAAAGAAAAAAATACACTACTGTTTTTGCATCCGAAGTCAAGGTCTCGGTGTGAATTTTAGTTCATGTCAACTAATTTTGTTCCACACCTTTTTAATCGCGATTAAATATAGTGATTTAGTTTAACAATTAAAATTTTAGGTGAAAACAGTCAAATTCAGAATAGCAAAATTACCATTTTCACTAAACTAATAACTCCATACAATCTTAGTCCCGTCAGACTAAAATATAGTTAACTTGTGTCACTTTAGTCAATTTCAGAATGGGAAATCGTCGTTTGACAGGAATAAACTAAATTTTAGTGATTATTAGTCTAGTTTAGAGGCATTTGTGACAAGAGAATCGGCACCATAGTTTATCTAAAGATCAAAGTACCAATATTTTTAGTCAATTTTAACAATCATAGTATGGCATCATCTGCCTAGCCTTTTCCGGTGTCGACTTCCAGCAATGATATTATATTGGCTTCCAGTCTAACCGGATGCAGCTAAATACCAGTATTTTAGAGGAGCTCATGGCTAATTAATACCAGCCGCACGGGTCGATCTATTGAGTCAAGCTAGGCTTGCCGGGGTTGGTCCGTGGATGGGGGACCATCCTATCATACAAAGACTCCTCCGTGCCTCGGAAAGCCGTTGGTCCCTGCTGTCATTCGTGGATCTTTGACAGTCGTTACCGAGTCGACAGTACGCCGAAAGTCTGACAACCAGTCTTAGCAAGGGGTAATGGGGGGGGGGGGGGTATTACCCAGTAACTGGGTTGTGGAGGTGAGATAGGCAATCAAAGCATGTAACAAAATAAAGAGGCTGTCCAGTAAATAGTGCGACCTACTGAGAGGGGTGATAGCTTGGGTTTGGGATTTTGGTAGATATAGGTAGTTGTAGTCAGAGTACTTTTTAGTCATCAATACCATTAAATGATTATGTTCCATGACAAGTTACGGGTTTCAAGAGGTTACACAAAACTATCTAAAGCCAAACATTTGGTGCAACCTTGCATCATATATTTCACGTACATGTCATGTTGGTGAAAAAATCCATTTTAACATTATTCGTGAATAGTTGATCCACACGCTAAGTAGTAGTCACAGAGCATATAATGTAACTTGTAGTAGTAGATAGTAGTAGCAGTAGTTAGTGATCTACTCGTCAGATTCCTCAAAAATACATAACGAGTCCATGAGAAAATATGTAAATCTAACTTTTTCTTTAACCTCCAGTGGTAAAAAAAAAATAATTATATGGACAGTCATAGACAAAGTAAAGTACATGCTCTTTGCATAGACCTTGTGCATTTTCATTACAAATTACGAAAAATTGCAATTCCAGTAATAAACGACAACGACGACGACGGCTTTGTTGAAAATAACAATTAACGTAATTGTGACAAAAACTATACTGTAAGGTATTGTCACAGCATGATAATTGTTAAATAAATAAGATAGCACAGCACCTGAACTCTTAGACCTCAACTACAGTCCGGCCGTCAATGATATTATATGTAGAAAGAGGTAGATATGTTACACACGCTCCGCAAGTGGCACTTCAAAATCTGGCTAATTAGCCACATTTTCGTCGTCTTGTCTCTTTTTCGCTCCCGATAATTAAGACATGCCGTCCTACTTCCACATGTCATCTAAACGTACAAAATTGTGCCGTTTTTGAACACCGAATGTTGGGTCGGTAACCTATCTACGTCTTTTTACATATAATATCATTGCCGGCCGTCGAGAAAATGCGTTCTTGACACCTGTCAATTTCATACTAACGAATGTGTTTTGCGAATTTGATCCTTTTGAAATTGTCCAGCTGACAGGTGTTAGGAAAGCATTCTCTCAACGGCCGGACTTAGGCCCTTTTCGTGGAATCGGACGCTACGCTCCACATCAAAGCCATAGATTAGAATAGGTTACTACGGCAAGTATAATTATATTTTACAAAACTATAAAAAAAAATCTAGACTTAATAAATTAGTGTTGTTACCATAGATATATGAAAGAAGGTTGTTACTATCAGATAATAAACACATGAAAATGAAGGTTTCTCCCGCACCTACGGACACCATTTGGAACTTTTTTGGTCTGTCGTACTGGATCGATTACATACGAAATCGAAATCTGAAATCCATGCATTCTCTTGTTAGAAATGTGTATTTTTTTTTTACACCGAATCAGAAAAATGCTCTCCATCCTTTTTGAAATTGTTAACTATTACCACGGACCGATTGTATTCAAAATCAATATCTCGTCTGAGGATACGTTACTAAGTCGTACTAGCCACTTTAATAAATACAATACATAAATAATATTGGGATACCTACTATATTTTATACGGTGATCTACTATTGCTATTATTTGGTTTAATTAAAACTACGATTTTTATACGAATTGTTAAGCCTTGGCCAAAAAAGACTCCTAATTACATAGGAGCCATAAGTCTGCTCGGCCGGTTTGACTGGCTTGAAGCATAGGCAATAGGATGGCCACAGTGAGGCACAGGATGTGAATATTAAAAAATCACCGATCCAAGCCCGAATGAAAAGTAAGTGAAAATTTATTTCACCAAGACCCTGTACGGAGATGATGACAAAAAATGAGGCTTCAAAGGAGGTGTAGAATCACAGAGAACCCGAGGCTCCTCGGCGGCGATGCTGCAGCAGCTCGGCGATTTCTGCTCTGTGTGCAGAATGGGATAGGTCAACCCCGAGATTTATTCGTATACAAAAGAATGTTAAAGAAAAATATTGTTCTTGGTCGTTTTTCAACAAGGTATTATAGATTGAGACGAAAAAAATACGAAAAAGAGATTTTTTACGTGTAGCAACACTTCTCCAAAATTGACACCCGAACGGTGAGGTAGGCTCTTTTTCTGTTTTCAGTCCTTATTTATCGTGAAAATTACGCGAATTTCTTGTTAATTTGTTGCCGATTACGCCACTTTAATGCCTAAATTTTACTGAGGTAAGTGCTGTTGAATGATTATTGATTTTAAAACTACAGAACCTTAGTATTTTGATTGTCGGCAGAGTATTCCTTTTTAAAGGTTAATGCCCAATATTTCTGTGTTTTAGTAGTTAATGCATGATACGGTTTTATCTGTGTACAGAATCTATTATTTTGGAATTTTCTTCATAATGTAAAAACATTTTGTTCCTTTATCTCGTCTAAGGTAACAAAAGAAGCTGATAGTTAGGGTCGGAGTCGCCATGCGTGCTTTGACAATATGATTAGATGATTTCGATAGAAATCCTGTCCATGTCCCTATTGATGAATATAATTATAGAGTGAGTGTTTACATTTATCGTGTGACGCCTGTACGAATGGCACTCACGACACTATCTGTCACTTGTTTACTATTAACTCTGCACAGATGCAGTTCAGCTGCAAGTATTTTATTGTTGTGTGCTGTTGTGTGTTTAACATATCACAAGATTAGAATGGGTAGAGCTCAGAATGTATTGTTTCATTAAAAATTGGTTCAATGGAAACAATATTACCGTTGTATTAATTATTGTAGTCACAGTGTTTGATAACACTGATTAATCAAATGAAGGTGTTTCAACATTTGGATTATTGGATTATATTCTCTTAGCAGTTGCAACCATTGCTACAGGAGAGTTATACTTAGCTGGTTATGCTTATCTAGTACACTAGTACATACTTGTTAATTTTGGTACAGCATTTCATGTGTAAAATAATAAAACTTAACATACTGCTATGTCATAACTAAAATATCTACCTAATAAAAATCTTCAAATTCATCCACTGATATACAAAATGCGGCCTGAACCACTAAGTCTAGAAGCACAAAGTTTTGTATAAGATTGGCTTTTGTGACAAAGGTGAGCATTTAGAATGAATTTTGAAAATTCATCCCCTCTCGGGGTTAAATACTGGCTTTTGTGACAAAGGTGAGCATTTAGGAAGATTTTATGAAAATTCATCCCCTCTTGGGGTTAAATAGGGGATGAAAGCTTGTATCGAAGTTTGTTTAGATTAGAAGTAGAAAAGGAAAACAAAAATTCTTAAAAGGCCCAATATTCAAGTAATTCTGGTCACATCTTAAAAGGGCTGTCACATTTTGTCACCTCTCTCGCTCACACAGAACCAACTTTTGAAGATTGTTAAATTAAAGATGCTTTTTTGAAAAATGTAATTAATTAGCACTTTAACAGACTAGTCAATAATCTTGGTTTAATAGGTAATTATTTAAAACACTTTTCTATTGTGTTACATAATAAACCCAGCTCAAAAGTATTATGATCTGTTTTTGAGACGAGTTAAATAAATACCACAATAAAAATGTGTTTTTAATAATTACCTATTAAATTATGATTATTTACTAGTCCACTAATTGGTTACATTTTTCAAAAAAGCATCTTTTCATTTAACAATCTTAAAAATTTGGTTCTGTCTGAGAGAGAGAGGTGACAGAACGCGACAGCCTTCCTAAGCCTGTATAACAGAACGTCACTCAAAACTCGAGCATTACTTAAAACTAGTTTAAACCTTCCGGGACACTATAACAATAAAACTTATATTGTGTCTCGTTCCAGAAAGTGTTAAAAGCATTTGATAGGTTGGAACTAGTTTTAAGTTAAGCTTGAGTGTTGAGTGAAGATCTGTAATATGGGTCTAAGACTCCTGACCCCAGAAAACTTTTATAAAAAATGATGTATATAAAAGATTTGTAAAATACAGTGCTAGGGACTGTACTGTGTGGAGGGTAGTGTACAATGTGTGCAGTCTTCGGTCTTTAGTATAAAATACAGTGCTAGGGACTGTACTGTGTGGAGGGTAGTGTACAATGTGTGCAGTCTTCGGTCTTTAGTATAAAATACAGTGCTAGGGACTGTACTGTGTGGAGGGTAGTGTACAATGTGTGCAGTCTTCGGTCTTTAGTATAAAATACAGTGCTAGGGACTGTACTGTGTGGAGGGTAGTGTACAATGTGTGCAGTCTTCGGTCTTTAGTATAAAGTACTTAAATACCTACTAAGGATGACACTGAAATGACATGTAAGTTGCCATCCTGCTAATGATTGACTCTCTTACTCTGGGTTTTGTGATCCCTCTGTGGGTAATGTTATTTATAACTTTACTTGAATTGAGAATCTTAGATAATTTATATCCATTACTTTTACATTATGTAGTTGAAGTTGATTCTTGAGTGACAATATCCATATCCATACTAATAGTATAATACTCCTATATGTCTGTTACCTTTTCACGCCTAAACCACTGAACGGATTTCGATAAAATTTGGTAAGGTGATAGATGGCATCCTGGGGAAAGACATAGGCTACTTTTTGTCTCGAATATAAACCTATAGGGGATGAGTGTATTGGCAAACCCAGCATTTTTTTAGGGATATGAAAATTCAAATTTATGCTTTTGGTAGGAAATAAAGAAATTATGTGATCCAGCGTTTTTGAAAAATCATCCCCTAAGGGGGTAAAATAGGGGTTGACTGTAAAATTCACAAATAGTATTAAAACTTTTGTGTTCCTCTTTTTAAGAACTCAAACACAGTTCCGGTTTTCGATTCCCTAGTGCTCAGCTACGCGTGCTGCACGCGTAACAGAGCTGTACACATGGCCATGCTTAGACGCGTAAAATGCGTACAAATATTTCTACTATCTGCCATTTTGTCTATTCTTCCGTCGACAAAACCCGTTTCTATGGCGGTCATGCTAAGCGTGCAGTTGTGATAAAGATCACATTAAAATTGTGACGGGTCATTTATGATTGTGTTTCATTCCGTCAGGGCAGCATATAGCAGAGGGCTGTTTTGGCGCACTGTGAACAACAGCGATGGTAATGGAGGCGTCCCCGTCCCCGCAGAGCGTCGGCCGCGAGTTCGTGCGGCAGTACTACACGCTGCTCAACAAGGCGCCCGCCCACCTGCACAGGTAACTGCTTAAGTACTACACGCTGCTCAACCAGGCGCCCGCCCACCTGTTTAGGTAACTACTTACAGTACTACACGCTGCTCAACAAGGCGCCCGCCCACCTGCACAGGTAACTACTTACAGTACTACACGCTGCTCAACAAGGCGCCTGCCCACCTGCACAGGTAAGTAGTTACAGTATTACACGCTGCTCAACAAGGCGCCCGCCCACCTGCATAGGTAACTACTTAGAGTACTACACGCTGCTCAACAAGGCGCCCGCCCACCTGCACTGGTAACTACTTACAGTACTACACGCTGCTCATCAAAAAATAATATTTTTTGTGTGTACTTAGGTTAAAATTTTATGTTGGATTTCATTTTATCATAGAATAATACTTATCTACGTATACATATTTACACCCACTCTCATAAATTTTACAAATAATATTCTTATATCTTTTTATTATTTTTAAATCGAACATACAAGTAAAGTTAATTATTTATAAGTACTAATATTTTTTCTTTCGGAGATGCATCCTACTTGGGTGAAGCACACCTTACTTACACGAACCATTTCGAGCTACTTTCGACCACCTAAATCTATTAGATCTACGAAGTTCCTTAAAGCAAAACTCTCAACAATTGCAACCAAATAATAGACTTTGAAAACTTGCCAAGTTGCATAATCAGTAGCAAGGAACCTATAACTATGTTTTACTTCCATAGAACTTCGCCCCTATGTTACATTTATGTTGTTGGTGGGACCTAAGAGTTAATTTTGCACTTATTATCACACAGCTTGAACCACTTGGTCGATAAACTTGAAATTTTAAAATTAAAACAATAAATATTTACAGACTTCACTTGCTTAAGTACCTACTTTAATTATCATTTCCGTAGGTAAAAATTCAGTACTATCGTCATTCATTTTTTCAATAATTTTTTTTTTAAATACGACGTACCAATCCTAGTGCCTAAATTTCAGAATCCTGTAAATACTATATACCATAAGATTTGGATTTTATAAATATCAAATAACCGATTTAAAATTAAATCGGTACTTCTTAGTGCCAAAGCAACAGCTTGTCTCGATATTGAATCCAAATGCCTTGAAATAAGCCCATAAAAAAATAAAATCGAAAATATGTAAAATTCGATGTTACTCACTACCGGTTAACGATAAAAATTGAGGGTTTGCTTGATAATTTACTTAATATAAAGCGTCAAGTAATTGCAATCAAAGAAATAAGAAAAAGGGATTGGGTCTAAAGTTAGTGCAATTTCTATGGTTTTTATGGAAACCATGAAAAAAATTGATATCTCCAGATTGGGACAAAATTGATATCTCCAGATTGGGACAAAATTATCACACGGGTATTTTACTCTTACTTTTAAAATAACTTGTTTTATCGGATAAGCTAATAATAAGGGGAATAATAAGGGGTGCTGTTTAGTAAAAGGGCTAGGCTGTTAACTGAAAGGATAGATAAGCTATATAGTTGCCTGCGACATATATATAATAATTGAATGATTTGAAAAGTGGTGTATTGCTAACATCTTCATCTTAAGGACGCTGTTACAAATGGGTAGTCAAATCATTACTTTTTTACACAAAAGTATGTTTATTAAATAAAATGCTTTACATTCTTAAAATGTTTTTTGGCCGAATTGTTGACAGATGTGCATGGTACGATACTGAACTATAGTTCATATTATTATATAATGTTAATGTTGTTGTGTGTATGTTATGTTGTTGTATTGTTATTATGTACTGTTATGTGTTTATTGAGAAAATGTACCGAACTAAAATTATATTTATAAATATAATTTTAAATAGGTACATTTTCTCAATAAATGTACCAAACTAAAATTTTCACTCCGGTACATTTATTGAGAAACTGTACCTACCTATCTAAAATTATATTTATAGTTCAGAATCGTACCATGCACATCTATTAACAATTTGACCAAAAAACATTTTAAGAATGTAAAGCATTTTATTAGGTTGGGGAAAAAGTCTTTTCGCATTATAGTATGTATGAACTTAAAATAAAATCTCTTTGGCTATACAATTTGTATCTGGCTGGTTTTGGTATCATTGAAAGTTTACATTTTAAAGAACATAATTCCAAATTCAAATTAGGAAAATGTGTGATTTTCATTTGTTTTTCGTACTGTCAAGATGAGTGAATCTAATGAAGAAATTCGATACATTTTAAAATTTTACTACAAAAAAGGTAATAATGCAACCCAAGCCACGAAAAAAAATTGCGATGTTTATGGACCCAGTGCAGTGTCTGTGAGAGTAGCACACATTTGGTTTAAGCGTTTTCAATCCGGAAATTTTGATGTCAAAGATGCACGTCGCTCTGGTCGCCCTATTACGGATAAAATGGATGCCATTTTTGAAAAAGTGGAGCAAGATCGGCATATCAGTAGCTACGACGTAGCTGAAGAACTGGGAATTGACCACAAAACTGTTTTGGCGCATTTGAAAAAAACTGGGTACACAAAAAAGCTCGATATTTGGGTACCTCACGAGCTCACTGAAAGAAACCTAATGAACCGTGTACTCATTTGTGATTCTTTATTACGACGTAATGAAACCGAACCATTTTTGAAGAAGCTGATAACTGGTGATGAAAAGTGGATCACGTACGACAAGAACGTGTGAAAATGGTCGTGGTCAAAGGCCGGTCAGGCTTCACAGACTGTGGCGAAACCCGGATTAACTCGCAACAAGGTGATGATGTGTGTGTGGTGGGATTGGAAGGGCATTATTCATTATGAACTGTTACCACCAGGCAGGACCATCGATTCTGAACTCTACTGCGAACAACTGATGAGATTAAAGCAAGAAGTTGAGAGAAAGCGGCCGGAATTAATCAACAGAAGGGTTGTGGTTTTTCATCATGATAACGCTAGACCTCACACATCTTTAGCCACTCAGCAAAAATTAAGAGAGTTTGGCTGGGAGGTGTTAATGCATCCGCCGTATAGTTCTAACCTTGCACCTTCAGATTTCCACCTGTTTCGGTCTTTTCAGAATTCTTTAGGCAGTGTCAGGTTAACATCACGAGAGGACTGCCAAAACCACTTGTCGCGGTATTTAGATCAGAAGTCCCAAAATTTCTATAGCAATGGGATCATGTCCCTACCTACAAGATGGCAAAAAGTTATCGAACAAAATGGTACCTACATACTTTAGATAAATGTAAATAATGTATATTAAAAAAGGTTTTGAATTTTCTTAAAAAATGCGAAGAAACTTTTTCCCCAACCTATTATTTAATAAACATACTTTTGTGTAAAAAAGTAATGATTTGACTATTTATTTGTAATAGCGTCCTTAAATGATCACTGAAGTTACACTACTGCTTCTGGTGAAGTATGCACAAGCATGGCTGGTCTCCAGTGCTCATGCACGATAGTGACATGAACGTGGAATAACCCATCTTGCGGATGAGTGTTCCTTTGTGATTGCGGTGCTGGTATTCCACCTCCAGCCCCGCAGGCTTACCCACGTAGTCTCCAATACAACATGAGAGGTAGGAAGCGTCACAAGTTCACTCACTCTCTTGGATCATTCGTTAGTCACGCTCGTGAATCCATGATGTAAGTGATTATATTATGTATTATGGTTGCGTCGTCTCGGAACCGTTCTCTCTGCATGCAACCAACTACCGCGGTCATGTTCATACAGCTTTAGCTTGCGATTTTGAATACCTAACCCCAACCATTTTCACTAATGTCGTAATGTTCGACTGATAACATTGTGAAAGGATTAGATAGGAATATTATGTTATCGAGTAACTACACGAGGGCACTCCTGCCACCCCAGGTGACGAGAGGGCGCGGCTATCGACAATTAGTGCACTTGTTACAAATTATGCCAAGTTATGGCACATTTTCTTTAAACTCTATTACTCTATTATTTTAACTCTTATACTCGTTACATGTTATGAGACTTCAGGCGCTTGCGCTGATTTATTGTCAGTACAAACTTCGCAGAGTCTTTTCACTTGTCCATATAAGTGAGAATGAGTCAGACCCCGCGTCCCACGTGACACTTTGTTATCGCGCGGATTATGTGACTTTCTTTGTTTGTTGTTATTTGCACCGACGACACGGCGTGAGGACGCGCGCGACCTTCAGTTTACATTTTTATGTCAACTGCCCGCGACTTAGTCCGCGAGCAATTTCTTTTTTTAACGTAAAACATATTCTACTAGATTTTGCCCTCGGCTTCGCCTGCGTAGATGCCGGAAAATATCCCACGGGAACTTACAGTCAGCGTCAGTAATATCGGGACGAACAGACTGCTCAAAATGATCTAAACAACTATGAAATTGAAATATTAACTCAATGACACAAGGAATGTTTCAGAATGAAGACAGTGCACGACAACTGTTATTCTGACAAGAACTTTATCCAATTGAGATAAAGTTTAATTTTCTTAGTTGTTGAGATAATTTTAAACAGTCTGTTCGGCCCGATATTTTTGACGCTGACTGTAATATCGGGATTAAGCCAAATTTCATCCAAATCCGTTCAGCCGTTTTTGTGCCAATCCGGAACATACATCCAGACAAATTGACAAAAAATCTAAAAACTACACTATTTTGTATGAAGTAGTGTAGTTTTTAGAATTTGTCCCAGTCTGATGCCGAAAGTAAAGTATTACTACTTATACTTTCGGCAGCAGACTGGTTCACACCTGGCAGCAATTACTGTTTTTCAAAAATATTCAATGTACAGTATTTACATCGGTACTACAGATTTTTAACCCGGATAATTTTTAATGACCCGGATAATAAAACACTTAAATTAGAATACAATAAAACTAGAAATAAAGTTAATAAAATTATACTATACACTAGAAATAGTTATTACAGAGAAGAATTATAAGAGAACAAAAATAATCCCAAAAAACTGTGGGAAATATTAAATAAACTTACCGGTAAAATAGTGAAGTCTGTAGATGAGGTGATAACGAACGCTTTTTTAAATAAATCTAATAATGAGTTGAGTATCGCTAATGATTTCGCAATGGAATTTGAAACTAGTGTGTCTGATATTGTGCCCGGGTGTGATAGACCCTTGTTGAATGAATGCGAATTTATGAAATCCCAGGATAAATCAATATATTTTAAAAAAGCTACTCCTCTTAAAATTATTAAAATCATTAAAAACTTAAATACTAATAAATCAGCTGGATATGACTCAATTAGAATCATGGACATCAAAATGATAGGAGATAAAATTGTGAATGCAATAGTAAAGTTAATTAATGCGAGTATTCAACAAGGCAAATATCCGTCAGAATTAAAAACAGGTATAGTCAGGCCCATTCATAAAAAAGGTAAATTCAATGACCTGGCCAATTATAGACCAATAACGATATTACCTGCCATAAATAAAATAGTCGAAAAATTTATATGCGACCAAATACACAACTTTTATCGGGACAATGACATAATTTCCAAAGCACAGTATGGCTTCCAAAGTAATAAGTCTACAGCTCAGCTACTTTCCAATTTTACTGACGAAGTTAACAACTACCTAAATGACAAGCAGCATGTGATACTCATATTCATTGATTTCAGCAAGGCTTTTGACACACTCGGGCACAATACACTATTAAAAACACTCGAAAACTCGGGTATAAGAGGAAAATTACTCGATTGGTGCAAAGAATACCTTCGTGGACGAAGTTATCGCGTCAAAGTTGGTCCTAGCCTTAGCAGACCTGTGAACGTGACAAAAGGCACAGCCCAAGGTTCAGTGTCTGGTCCACTCCACTATCTAGCATACGTTAATGACCTAGAAAATATTATAGCACACTGTTCCCTTTATCAATACGCTGATGATACCTGTATACTATCTGCTAACAAAAATATGAATTTAGCCGCAGAATTTTTGCAAAAGGATTTTACATCTATGACTAAGTGGGCACATGATATGGGACTTGTTCTGAATCCACAAAAAACTAAAGTTATACACGTACATTCAAGTCACATAAGTACCTCCCATCCCTTTCAAATCATAGCTCATAGTCATGATTGTCTGCATAAAAACGTTCCAGACTGTCACTGCTCGCCTATAGAGCAAGTCCCATATCATACCTATCTGGGATTGATAATTGATAACCGATTCAACTGGAGTTACCATGTGGAATCTGTGTGCGGCAAGTTACGCGCGATACTCACCAAATTTTCCATTATAAAGCGTAATATACCGTACAGAACCCTCCTTCAAATGTACACAGCTCTTGCTGAGTCCATAATATCTTATGGACTCACCAGTTATGGACGCACATTTAAAACTTACCTAGATAAAATACATAATTTGCAAACACGTTTGTTGAAACTTATAGTACCTAACTATGTAAAAAATAAATACAATGACAATTACACAGGGTTATTTAAACATTGCAAAGTGTTACCTGTTCTAGCGCGAGCTGAATATCTGTTCCTCATAGAACATTTTGATAACAGTGATATTCAAATTCCAGTTAAATTTGAGGTGAACACGCGACAAGCGAAATCAAAATCATTCCAAGTGCCACGCAAAAATAACTTTTATGGCAGGCGTACCGCTTCTTTTCTAATACCCAGTTTACTGAACCAAATACCTGTAGACATTAGAGACTCAATGAATATTAAAAATATAAAGCGTAAGCTTAAAGAGCATTGCATCGACTCGATTATAACTTAACTAGTTGAGTTGTAGTCGAGTTGATGTAGTGCTGTTAAACAGCTGTTAATAGCGCGTTGATCAATCTCAGGCCATGGCACGCTAGGACAGACCCCAGAGGTCTAATTGTGTGCTTTGCTATTACACCTAGTTAAGGAACTTGTAATTTATAAAATAATAAAAAAAAAAAAAAAAAAAACCGACTTCTTAAAAAAAAAGAGTTTTTTTTATTATGTTCATCGATATTTTCGTCGGTAAATTGTGAACCGATTTTGAACATTATTTTTTCATTTGCTAGAGGATGCTTGTGCGGTTGGTCCCATATCAATTTTAAATTAACTTTGCTTGGGTAGTTTTTTAGGGTTCCGTACCTCAAAATGAAAAAAACGGAACCCTTATAGGATCACTTCGTTGTCCGTCTGTCTGTCTGTCTGTCAGTCTGTCAAAACCCTTTTTCTCAGGAACGCGTGGAGGTATCAAGTTGAAATTAATATCAAATATGTCTATGGTCTCTTGGAGTCTTAAAAAACTCAACCTTTTAAGTCAACGCAATAAAAAAATACGGCCATTTTGCGACACATTTTGATACTCGCAACTGTCGCAAGTAAATCAAAACCTACAGGGTACATCCCGTTGACCTAGAATAATGAAATTTGGCAAGAAGCAAGGTCTCACAGCACAAATAAAAGAAAAAGTCCAAAAATTGTTAACGGGGGGTTATCCGAATTTTAACTGTTTTAGAATCAATTTTAAATGGTCAAATTATTGTATTAAGGTCCTGAAAAAAAAAATGCCATAGATACATCCTTTCTTTAGGGAAATTAACGGTTCAAAACACGATAAGTTGTAATTTCCTCGATGAAAAACAAAATCCGAAACATAGTCGATTTCAAAACCATTTTCCGTTTCATTTCCTAATTACAGCACAAAATTATATGAAAATTGCATGTAGCATGAGGTAATCGTATTTCAGAGGGAATTTAACGGTTGGATTTTTGAGTTTAATAGATTTTTTTTAAATAAACTCAAAATTAGTAAATTTGGCTAAATCCGCTCGAGGTCAGAGTCCTGCGGGACGTCATCGAGGTTGGACCTGTGTCAATATTTTAAAAAATTCGCTCTCCCTGCTGTTGTTCAAAAAAATTCAAACAAAAGACGAACACATTAGATATGAAATTGCGACAGCTCAGAAAAAATATCTCGTAATTCTATTATAGTTTTAATTCATAATATCGTTTTCGAAAATGTGATTATTTATATGTGGTATGATGACGTTTAATTGTCATCTTACGATAGTGTTAAGACACATTGAAAGAAAGAAAGAAAGAAAACACATTTATTTAGCACAGACTAAATTACAACACAACAGGCAAAACAAAAAAAAATAAAAAATAATAATAAAATTAAAAAATCTACATTTGCAAATTATTGCAAATTATTATCGATAACATTATAGTCAAGCGCGAGTAGTTTATAATTTTTTATCGTGGTCCTTTATGAAGAAGTTTTAAAACACATTTTTCTAAGATTTTTCATCAGATTCATCCACATTAGTATTTTCACTCCATCGAACTGTCTTCACTACTAGTTTACTACTATGGTAGTAAACTAGTAGTGAAGACAGTTCGATTTCGTTCATTGTATTTATATTATGTGTAATTTATGTAGGATATGTCCTACATAAATTACACATAATATAAATACAATGTGTCCGGTTTTCGGTTGGATACTAATAATAATCAACTTTCACTCTGGCAACAACAGTGAAAATTAGAAAAAAAATAAAAATGTGCGGTCGGGGACCACCGTCAGGAATGAAGTTCCTTATAACGTATGATTTAAAACACACAAAATTTTCACATCCGCCATCTTGAATTTTCATTTTGACTTCAGTACCGGCTTTGGCTCTCTCGAAAACCATAAAAACGACACCCCATGATCAGTTTTGAGTACAAAAAGTCACAGTATACGATAAAATATCGTGTTCTATACATTCGAAAAATAGCGCTTTGTGAACGTAGCCATGGTTAGGCGGTAACCGTATCACTCAGTGCCCATGTTCTAAAAGTCTAAACTGTTATTTGTTCGATGGATTTCATTGGCACAGCTAATAATTTCGTGAAGTTGGCCCATCCGCTGTTTTTCTATATAACTTTCAAATTTCGTCGTGATTTCCGAATTTTCATCAGATTTTAGATTTTTTTTTATTTTTTAGATTCTGTTCAATATTTTGCCAAACTTTAGAAATATCATTTGATGGGAAAAGTGATAGATTAGCACAGTGTGTTATTTTATAACCCGTAGTTGTAGTCAGAATACCCATTTTTTCGGTTTTCTTCCAAATAGCTCATGAATAGTGATTGATAATAACACCAAGTAATTGTTATACCAGCAAATACGGCTTTTAAAGCTTCAATTTGTGCAATTTCGTAATCAGTTTTAAAAATAAAATTGATGTCAAATATATTTTTGATAAGTTGAAATAGCCTTATATAGTTACGTGTCCTGAGAATTGTTGGGTAATAAACAATATATAACGGGCACAATATTCACAGTATCATTGTTGCTGACGTTTATATTCACATGTATCGTGTACAATTGATAAAACAGCGGTATACTCCAATAGCGACATAATCGTATCGCGAAATGGGCAATGTGAGATATAGTCCAATTGCGACTATTGTTTGTAATTGCGACTATTGTTTCAAATAAGCGTTTGGCATAGACCAAACGCTTATTTGAAATGACGTTTAGGCATAACGCGGCTTAGGCACACTGCGTTATAGGTATACAGCGAGCAAAGTCTTTGGACTTCTCTATCTGCAGTCCAACATAATTATTTGGTTCACATTATTTTCATTTCAAAATTATTTTTACGTGCTTTATTTATTAAATATATCAATTATTTGCATTTCGGCATTAACCAGGCAAAAATCGAGACTGATTTTTCAGAGCAGTCTGAAAAATTCCTGTTGGGACAACCCAATAGGTAGCTGATGATCGTTCTGGTGCACGGCGCTTCAGCTGCGGCGCCCCTACCTTGACATCGCTGTCGTGCTGGTTGTTCACAGTTAGTACAGAGTTCTACATTCAGTACTTGTACGGTGTCAGTTACAGGACTCATTTATTTGACATTGGATTTTCCTGTTTATATTAATACACAATTATAATAATATTCTATTTCATTTACTTACCTTCTTATTGTGAAGTACAACTCATTGTATTCTAGAACGTATTTTCAATTAGGTAGCTATGTATTTAAAAATAAAAATGTTAAATTTTGGTATATAAATATTTAAGCATAAGTTACGGTAAGTTGTTAAGTAAGTATATACAAAAAACAAACAAACAAATACAAAATCTTTATTGCAACAACAAGTATTTACATTTCATGTGCAAGCCCTGTTTCCCAAACTAGCGTGAGCTGTATGTTGGGAATCAGTTCCTTCCAGATAAAAAAAAAAAAAAAAAAAGTTTAATAAGTAAAAAATATGTCAAAATGCACAGGAACTGTAGGTTAATTAACTTTTGTCTGTATACTTGTAATTGTTGCGTTTTAAGTGCAATTCGGTTATTCAAATTGGGTTTGTGACAAAGAAAAAAGGTGTTTGAATGAATAAAATGTAAAAAATATTTAGTTTTTGATGTAGGTAACAGGTAAACTTGTATTCCGAGACTGACACCAAGACGAGATGACGGCAGTCACAGAGCTGTGCTCTACGCCCGCTCGTGTAATGACTGTTACACACATGCGTTATTCTAAGTAAACTACGGTCTTTAGAATATACTACATAAAGCTTTGTGGTGTTACAGATTCTACAATAACTACTCGTCGTTCGTTCACGGAGGCCTGGACGCGCCCAACCGCGAGACCCTGCCCGTGGTCGGCCAGAAGCAGATACACAACCGCATCCAGCAGCTCAACTTCCGCGACTGCCATGCCAAGATCAGCCAGGTAACGTACTGCGCCAGTCTTCCTACAGCCTTGCCTTGCTTACAAGAGTATGCACATGTTTGCTTCTCCATACGAACGAACCAGGGGACAGGGGAATGTCAGTATATCATTGCAGATGTTGATGCAAGGGTTACAGAACCTGACATGACCTCTGTAAGGGCACGCCAATTTACAAAACATTCAAATTAAAATGACTTCAAATTTAGTTTAAGAATAATACAGAGAAAGTTCCTATTTATCCAGTTTTAAATATTTATGAGGAGTACAGAGCAAAGTGTATTAACTCCATCAATATAACATTTGAGATAAAGGCATAATCTGTTATGTTTTATATGAGAGGACACAACAAACATTTGAGATAAAGGCATAATCTGTTATGTTTTATATGAGAGGACACAACAAACATTTGAGATAAAGGCATAATCTGTTATGTTTTATATGAGAGGACACAACAAACATTTGAGATAAAGGCGTAATCTCTTATGTTTTATATGAGAGGACACAACAAACATTTGAGATAAAGGCATAATCTGTTATGTTTTATATGAGAGGACACAATCAAACAACTGGATTTAATACTTTTTGAAACTTTTGGTACATTTCTTTCTTTTTTACTATAGAAATAATACGGTTTGATACGTCATATTTTGATATGAGTTAGAAGGTGTAAAAAAGATAAAAATCCGTTTCGTACCATGCTTTTTGAATGAACGGAGTTAATACGCTAAGATATGTTACTCCTCTTATAATAAATTCTACATTATCATAGGTATTTTCAAATTTTGAGATAAATCTTTAGCATAAACTATAGAACACAAATGTCTATATTTTATAACATTTGTATAATAATTAGACGACGTAAGCATCTGTGATTGCTTGGCACCCAGGTGGATGCGCAAGCCACGCTGGGCAACGGCGTGGTGGTGCAGGTGACGGGCGAGCTCAGCAACGGCGGCGCGCCCATGCGCCGCTTCACGCAGACCTTCGTGTTGGCCGCGCAGTCGCCCAAGAAGTACTACGTGCACAACGACATCTTCCGGTACCAGGTAACCCTCACCGATTCTATCAACAATCTAACATTCTAATTAAACAGATAAATCAGCGTTTCTCGAACGTCGAATATACAAAAGACAGCTCCCAAAACGACAATTTTATTGTTCCTCACTTCTTAGTAGGATATGTTCTTGTAATGTGGTGCTGATTCTGATCATCCAAGGTAAATGTATGTTATTTGCCGAGGTCGGAACAGGTAGGTAACATAGACTGGATAAACCTCTAAAATCCCGGAATAATGATAATGACGTTTTAATACCGGGATTTCAAAATCACGATATATTTAATGGACTTTAGGGTTCCTTACTAAAATTGTGTCAAATGGGAATGTTTTGTTTTAAGTAGGTAAAATAAAAATTAGTAGGCGTAGTTCCAGTCCGCGCCGTTTGTTTTCGTGAATACAGATTGAAATTTTACTACGGTTTCCGATACTACCGTAGCCATTGCATTTCCTTGACACTAAGTAAGCTCATTGTATTCCTTATAAAGTGAGCTTTCACTGGTTATGGCATTGTTCAGCTCTGAGCAGAGTTACGGCCGATATGAGACATCTGACATTATTTTGTTATTGTGAACTTCATATTAATTTTTAACCCTATTTTTTTCCAATGTTTCTGTTATTTCTCTTTATGAAATTAAATGAAATGAAATTTTTAATTTCAAGGATTGTAGTACATTACAGATGGTCGGGTTTTTAAAAGTTTCTAATACGATTCGCTAAAACTAGCATGCAAACTAATAAATAAATGAAGCTAATAAAATTAAAACATGAAACATAGTTATTAAATTAAGATAATAATGTCAATAATTTACCAAATTATAACAAAAAAATAAGAAATTAATTAATTATTAAAATGTCAGTGTCACTCTTGAAAATTTTGGTACTCATTCACAGAATAGAATGATTGTACTACAAGCCATTTGAATAACGCTGTTTTAAAGCGATTGATTGGCAGGTCCCTGTACGATTTTGGTAATTTATTAAATAACCTTATAACCACTGGAAAACAACTTCTGTGATATAATTGGCTTTTCATTGGAGGAATAATTAGTCTATCAGGATATCTTGTATTAAACGTAACAGGATCTTCAAGACGTTGAAATAGTTCGGAGTGCATTTTAACAAATTTACAGCATACAAATACACTGGACAGCAAATAAACCGGGCCACCCGCTACCTTGGAACTCTGATTCGATTTTCTCAAAAAGTATATAACTTACAACTATCAAAGTTATACCTACAAAAAGTGCGTTCCATGATTATTCAAATGAAAGGAAACTCATTGGGATTAATCAATTTTTTAAGTGTTTATTAAGGATTTTACAAAAAAAAGTCGTTTTCGAGTCATGTTAATCGTTAGTAATCATAAACTGAAAAAAATAAATTATAACCAGAAACAAAGAAAAAATTAAAAAGAAAGTTTTGGTTAGTATTCAGTATTCCCTCCCCTTGCTCGGATAACTGCCAGCATCCTCGTATTTATCGACCTCACGAGCCTGACGATGAAATCTTGAGGAATTACATTCCACTCTTCAATTGCGATTCGCAGCTCTGGAACCCCTGTTGGAGCAGGTACCCGGGCTCGAACCCGACGTTTCAGCTCATCCCATAAGTGTTCTATCGGATTCAAGTCCGGGCTTCGAGCTGGCCAGTCCATTGAACGAATGCCAACCTCGCGTAGATACTGGGTCACCACTTGAGCAACATGAGGCCGTGCATTATCATGCATCAACTGCATATCTTGCCCGATATATCCTGCGTACGGAACCACATGGTCTGCGAGTATTTCAGTAATGTAGCGATGAGAAGTCAATCCACGTGTACGGCCCGTAGGTTCGATGAAAACTAACGCTGTATGTGCAGTTAACGAGATACCGCCCCAGACCATTACAGATCCTCCTCCATAAGCAACAGTTTCCTCGATGCAACACTGAGAGTAACGTTCTCCAGGACGACGATACACTCTCTGACGTCGATCACTTCCATGTAGACTCACCCTGGTCTCATCAGTGAAGAGTATATTACCCCACTGCTCTGACGTCCAATCTCTATGCTCTCGAGCAAATTCAAGTCGTGCTCGACGGTGGGCTACCGTTAATGCTGGGCATGTTGCAGCTCTTTTTGGAGTCAGGTTCCGTTCTGCAAGTCTCCTTCTGACGGTATCTGAACTTATGACCACTTGGCGTACGTCACGCAGACTTTGTTGGACTTGAAATGCGTTGAGGTGGCGATTTCGGAGAACAGTAAGTTGGGTATAACGATCATCTGCCGCTGATGTAGCCCTAGGTCTGCCCGTACCTAGACGGCGATCGAATGCTCCAGTCTCTAAGTATCGTCTGTAAACTCGTTGCACCGAAGATCTGCTGATTCGAAGTCTCCGAGCGACCTCACGTTGCGCAACGCCTGCTTGAAGTAGTGCTACAGCTTGAGCTGCTTCCTGAGGTGTCGTATCCATTATTGACCGAAAAAAGTACCAAAAATACACGCGTCTCAGCAAACGATGGACAAAAACTAAAGAAATGATAAGAAATATCCGACTACCCTCATTGTAGAAAAAATGTACGCTAATCGTGAACTCTAGTCAAAACAGAGCAAATCGTTAGCATTGTGTTTGTTGCTTGATTACAATGTGAGTTGACGGTACTTTAGAATAAATTTATAGTCATTTTAATAATCGTGGAACGCACTTTCTGTAGGTATAAATTGATAGTTGTTAATTTTATACTTTTTGAGAAAATCGAATCAGAGTTCCAAGGTAGCGGGTGGCCCGGTTTATTTGCTGTCCAGTGTATGTACATACCGGGAACAGTTAATCAATCAATCAGTAAATCTTAAAAAAAGATGTTTAAATGATGTCAATGGTGGCACGTCACAAAGAGCACGGATACATTGTTTTTGGGCTATAAATACCCTGTTAACTCATTAATGAAGAGTAATAAACTACATCTAAAAGCACATTATTCATTTTTGATATCTTATCATGACATTGCACGTTCTTATGGTTTCACTCGCGTCAACCGAGATATAGAAGTTAATCCAGGGTATAAGCTATCTACACACCAAATTTCATCCAAATCGGTCCAGCCGTTTTAGCGTGAAGAAGTAATTATAATGTTAGTGTGATAAATACATATAAAATATTCTTGTAACAAGTGACTAAAATTATTGATTTCATGCATCTTTTGCTAAAGGTGACGTTCTAATCACTAATAAATGGATAATTAAAAAATCGAAATAATTCACATTTCATTTCAAAAGATTGCTTTTATTTTTTTACTAAAATTATTCCAAACATGTGAATTCTATAATAAAGGGGCGTGTGCAGGGAGCGGGACAGAGCGATACTGAGCGGCGGCGGCGGGAGAGAGAAGGACCGAACGCTCAAGGTCATTTAGTCGGGGTAGCGCCTTAAATAGCTAAATAAAAAAATAATATTTATTTGTTCAGGACTTAAACCTATTACATTTGTACTGTGCTTTTAATTTAACTATGTTACTGGCAAGATACAAAACTTGTGCATCTGGGCTTAAACTAGGAGGATTCCTGTGCTATAAGCACCAGTTACTTCCGTCACCACCATGTAGGAGCTGCCGTTACACTGCCCACCAGAGACTAAAGAGCAGTAACAGCCCTTTTGTGATTTTTCGTTTTATTAGTGATTCTGAAAGCGGGTTTCTTAAGCTTTCTATTGAATTAACTTACTTATTTCTAAGACTATTAGAATGGTTTTTATTTAACAGTTTTCACTTACTGCAAACGAAAAAAATTAACAATTTGGCGTGATTTCCCAACTAAAATACAGTATAAATTATACTGCAGATTAAATTTTAAGGTTTCATAACTAAAATGCAGTAAGCAATATAATTTTACAGTTCTTTAGATAGTTTTATATTTCTGGAAAAAAATTTAAAAAAAAATTAATACGCAGTAAAATTTACCGCCATACAAGCTATTTTTACTGCAAATTAAGAAAATACAATTTATTGTCACGAACTCCCAACTAAAATGCAGTAAAATCAAAGCTTGTCGCATTTTAGTTGTGAATACTTAACATTCTTTTATCATTATAAACTGACTAACACGCAGTAAAATACAGCATTACTGCAGATTAGTTTGGATAGCATAATGACACAGATATGATTATTCCTAGCTAAAGTGCAGTTAATGTTTTAAATACTGCATTTTAATTGGGATCAAGTTTAACAAATTATAGTAAATTAAACTAATTGTTAATTTACTGAATAATATAACTGAATAAAATAAATGTTAATATTAAGAGAAAACTGTCAAAGGAGGTTGTGCATTCTGCGCAGGGTCCTTTATTAATTAGATGTTTTTTTTTATTTTTGATATGTAAATTTTACATAAGTGAGTTGAATTATTGTGATTAAATAATAAGAAATAAACGGTCTTTAAAATGTGAACTAGCTATTTTTCTTACTGCACTAGTAAATTGAACACTTTTTTCTTAAAAAACTAACTAAAATGCAGTATTTTTTTGACCTTACTGCATGTTAGTTGGGTTTCTTGACAAAATAACTGATCCAAACGCAGTAATAGGGCTTTTTGCTGCATTTTACTAAGTTTAAAATGGTATTTTTTACAAAAAAGGCTATGCAGTAATAGGCACCAAAAAGAATAAATGGCCATAATAAATTCAGTTATTAAGATATATTTTTTTTTATTGCTTTAACGTGTGAACCTATGCCTTTACAACCTTTCTGCATTCAAATTTTTTTGCTTATACATTCTGTTGATTTTTTAAAATCAATTCTTAACTTTAAATGCGTTTTACTCGAAATCGTGATTTTGCTGTTACTGCACTTTAGTGTATGGTGGGCAGTACAAGTGTGGTGCGGTGCAAAACAAGTATTATACTTTAGTTAAGTACATATTACAATATTATGAAATGAAATCATTAATTATTAGTTGCAATGTGATTATTACTAACTAGCTTTTGCCTGCGGCTTCGCCCGCTTGGATGTCGGAAAACAACCCACGGGAACGTACTACCGGGAATTCCTTATTCCTTGTCTACATTATAAAGGGAACCTCTGTGCAAAATTTCATCTTTCTAGGGTCAGTCAGTCAGTCAGGACTTCTCTTTTTATCTAAATAGATTGTAGACATCGGGCAGATGTGACCTTTACAATAGGAGTTATGAAATTAATTTTACACATGATTGTCAACAGTGCACAGTACAGTCTTCGCCACGCAAGTTGGCAAACCAGTGGGGACACGCAGCTCGGTGTCCTGTTGCGTGATTGGTCACGTTACTGATGCGACCAATCACGCAACAGGATTCCGTACTGCGCATCCCCACTGTTTTGCCAACTTGTTTGGTGGCGATATTGTATTTAGTGACGGTGTCAAAGATGTGATAATAAAGTGTCGCAATGTGTCGCCGCAGGACATAGTGTTCTCGGACGAGGAGGGCGAGGGTTCGGGCCGCTCGGACGGCGAGGAGGAGGAGGCGGGTCCTGCGGGCGCCGGTGCGGGCTACTTCCCCGCGCCACCGCCCGCGTCCGCCTTCCCGCCCGCCGCCTTCCCCGCGCCCCCGCCCGCGCCGCACGCGCCCGCCGCGCCGCCGCACCTCAACGGCCACCCGCCGCACGCACCGCCCCCCGGCGACGATACCACGCGCCATCTGGTGGCCGCGCTTCAAGGTACAGTGTTCCCGCCCGCCGCCTTCCCCGCGCCCGGCGACGAATTCACCTGCCACCTGGTGGCCGTACTGCAAGGTACTGTGTTCCCACGGAATGCAGAATATTGCCGTGCAGTTATGAGTAAAGCCATCCTTGACTGGCCGGTTTGAAACACAAGGTGCGTGAATCTCAAATCGAATTTGCCGCAAAACTTGCGATCGGTTGTACAGACGACGATACGTTCGTGAGGAGCTTAGTAAGAAAGCTATAGTGAAGAATTTGTACACTTTTGAAAAAAAAAACGATTGGTTCTTTCAAAGAATTAGTTTCCAAGAACTTTTTGACTTTCAATCCTTATAAAAAAGCAAGAAAATACACAAAATGAAGCAACCCGCACCAAATGCATATTAAGCAGAATAGAAACTCATATTCGCACAATATTCAAGAGTTAATGAAAGATTTGTAATTGAGCAAGTGTTGGCAATTCGCGAGTCTCTTGTGCAGGAGAAGGTGCCTTTGGTGAAGATAGACAACGCCGAGCTCGCACTTAGTCTGCACCATTCTATTATTTACAGTTTACAATGTCAACTGGTGTGGTGTCTGAACTGTATGAAGACCATGTAGTTTGGTGTCTGAACTGTATGAAGACCATGTAGGTTGGTGTCTGAACTGTATGAAGACCATGTAGGTGGTGTCTGAACTGTAAGAAGACCATGTAGGTGGTGTCTGAACTGTATGAAGACCATGTAGGTTGGTGTCTGAACTGTATGAAGACCATGTAGTTTGGTGTCTGAACTGTATGAAGACCATGTAGGTTGGTGTCTGAACTGTATGAAGACCATGTAGGTGGTGTCTGAACTGTATGAAGACCATGTAGGTTGGTGTCTGAACTGTATGAAGACCATGTAGGTTGGTGTCTGAACTGTATGAAGACCATGTAGGTTGGTGTCTGAACTGTATGAAGACCATGTAGGTTGGTGTCTGAACTGTATGAAGACCATGTAGGTTGGTGTCTGAACTGTATGAAGACCATGTAGGTTGGTGTCTGAACTGTATGAAGACCATGTAGGTTGGTGTCTGAAATGTATGAAGACCATGTAGGTGGTGTCTGAACTGTATGAAGACCATGTAGGTTGGTGTCTGAACTGTATGAAGACCATGTAGGTTGGTGTCTGAACTGTATGAAGACCATGTAGGTTGGTGTCTGAACTGTATGAAGACCATGTAGTTTGGTGTCTGAACTGTATGAAGACCATGTAGGTTGGTGTCTGAACTGTATGAAGACCATGTAGGTTGGTGTCTGAACTGTATGAAGACCATGTAGGTTGGTGTCTGAACTGTAAGAAGTACATGTAGGTTGGTGTCTGAACTGTATGAAGACCATGTAGGTTGGTATCTGAACTGTATGAAGACCATGTAGGTTGGTGTCTGAACTGTATGAAGACCATGTAGGTTGGTGTCTGAAATGTATGAAGACCATGTAGGTTGGTGTCTGAACTGTAAGAAGTACATGTAGGTTGGTGTCTGAACTGTATGAAGACCATGTAGGTTGGTATCTGAACTGTATGAAGACCATCTAGGTTGGTGTCTGAACTGTATGAAGACCATGTAGGTTGGTGTCTGAAATGTATGAAGACCATGTAGGTTGGTGTCTGAACTGTATGAAGACCATGTAGGTTGGTGTCTGAAATGTATGAAGACCATGTAGGTTGGTGTCTGAACTGTATGAAGCCCATGTAGGTGGTGTCTGAACTGTATGAAGACCATGTAGGTTGGTGTCTGAACTGTAAGAAGTACATGTAGGTTGGTGTCTGAACTGTATGAAGACCATGTAGGTGGTGTCTGAACTGTATGAAGACCATGTAGGTTGGTGTCTGAACTGTAAGAAGTACATGTAGGTTGGTGTCTGAACTGTAAGAAGTACATGTAGGTTGGTGTCTGAACTGTATGAAGACCATGTAGGTTGGTATCTGAACTGTATGAAGACCATGTAGGTTGGTGTCTGAAATGTATGAAGACCATGTAGGTTGGTGTCTGAACTGTAAGAAGTACATGTAGGTTGGTGTCTGAACTGTAAGAAGTACATGTAGGTTGGTGTCTGAACTGTATGAAGACCATGTAGGTTGGTGTCTGAACTGTAAGAAGTACATGTAGGTTGGTGTCTGAACTGTAAGAAGTACATGTAGGTTGGTGTCTGAACTGTATGAAGACCATGTAGGTTGGTGTCTGAACTGTATGAAGACCATGTAGGTTGGTGTCTGAACTGTAAGAAGTCCATGTAGGTTGGTGTCTGAAATGTAAGAAGTCCATGTAGGTTGGTGTCTGAACTGTAAGAAGTACATGTAGGTTGGTGTCTGAACTGTAAGAAGTACATGTAGGTTGGTGTCTGAACTGTATGAAGACCATGTAGGTTGGTGTCTGAACTGTATGAAGACCATGTAGGTTGGTGTCTGAACTGTAAGAAGTCCATGTAGGTTGGTGTCTGAAATGTAAGAAGTCCATGTAGGTTGGTGTCTGAAATGTAAGAAGTCCATGTAGGTTGGTGTCTGAACTGTATAAAGACCATGTAGGTTGGTGTCTGAAATGTATGAAGACCATGTAGGTTGGTGTCTGAACTGTAAGAAGTACATGTAGGTTGGTGTCTGAACTGTATGAAGACGATGTAGGTTGGTGTCTGAAATGTATGAAGACCATGTAGGTTGGTGTCTGAACTGTATGAAGACCATGTAGGTTGGTGTCTGAAATGTAAGAAGTCCATGTAGGTTGGTGTCTGAAATGTAAGAAGTCCATGTAGGTTGGTGTCTGAACTGTAAGAAGTACATGTAGGTTGGTGTCTGAACTGTATGAAGACCATGTAGGTTGGTGTCTGAAATGTATGAAGACCATGTAGGTTGGTGTCTGAACTGTATGAAGACCATGTAGGTTGGTGTCTGAAATGTATGAAGACCATGTAGGTTGGTGTCTGAACTGTATGAAGCCCATGTAGGTGGTGTCTGAACTGTATGAAGACCATGTAGGTTGGTGTCTGAACTGTAAGAAGTACATGTAGGTTGGTGTCTGAACTGTATGAAGACCATGTAGGTGGTGTCTGAACTGTATGAAGACCATGTAGGTTGGTGTCTGAACTGTAAGAAGTACATGTAGGTTGGTGTCTGAACTGTAAGAAGTACATGTAGGTTGGTGTCTGAACTGTATGAAGACCATGTAGGTTGGTGTCTGAACTGTATGAAGACCATGTAGGTTGGTGTCTGAAATGTATGAAGACCATGTAGGTTGGTGTCTGAACTGTAAGAAGTACATGTAGGTTGGTGTCTGAACTGTAAGAAGTACATGTAGGTTGGTGTCTGAACTGTATGAAGACCATGTAGGTTGGTGTCTGAACTGTAAGAAGTACATGTAGGTTGGTGTCTGAACTGTAAGAAGTACATGTAGGTTGGTGTCTGAACTGTATGAAGACCATGTAGGTTGGTGTCTGAACTGTATGACGACCATGTAGGTTGGTGTCTGAACTGTAAGAAGTCCATGTAGGTTGGTGTCTGAAATGTAAGAAGTCCATGTAGGTTGGTGTCTGAACTGTAAGAAGTACATGTAGGTTGGTGTCTGAACTGTAAGAAGTACATGTAGGTTGGTGTCTGAACTGTATGAAGACCATGTAGGTTGGTGTCTGAACTGTATGAAGACCATGTAGGTTGGTGTCTGAACTGTAAGAAGTCCATGTAGGTTGGTGTCTGAAATGTAAGAAGTCCATGTAGGTTGGTGTCTGAAATGTAAGAAGTCCATGTAGGTTGGTGTCTGAACTGTATAAAGACCATGTAGGTTGGTGTCTGAAATGTATGAAGACCATGTAGGTTGGTGTCTGAACTGTAAGAAGTACATGTAGGTTGGTGTCTGAACTGTAAGAAGTACATGTAGGTTGGTGTCTGAACTGTATGAAGACCATGTAGGTTGGTGTCTGAACTGTAAGAAGTACATGTAGGTTGGTGTCTGAACTGTATGAAGACCATGTAGGTTGGTGTCTGAACTGTATGAAGACCATGTAGGTTGGTGTCTGAACTGTATGAAGACCATGTAGGTTGGTGTCTGAACTGTAAGAAGTCCATGTAGGTTGGTGTCTGAACTGTATAAAGACCATGTAGGTTGGTGTCTGAACTGTATAAAGACCATGTAGGTTGGTGTCTGAACTGCTCTTTTGAGGAAAGAGCTACACAAAAGAGAATGACCAAATTCACTATGAGACGTGGCGCATTTGATTTTATACCGCGGCCATCGTTGAACCCTTAGTCGGTATTGGAAAAACCTATAACAAAAAAAAAATTGCGCCATTTTTGGTCATTGGCTTTTGAGTGGGCCTGTTCAGTCAGTCCATGCATTTATCAGTAATTGTGTAGCTCAACGCAGGACTTAAGTAGCCCAACGATTCGACACACAATACCAAAAATAACATATGGGTAGGCTGCATAAAGTGCTCAAACTCCAGACCACCATTCAAACTATAATGTGATGAATGCTCTAATATATTGTGTGATTGCAGCTCACAGCTTGAGCGAGTCGGAGCCGGAGCCGGCGCCCGCGGCCTCGCCCCCGGCGCCTGCGCTGGCGGGCGCGGGGCCAGGCGCAGCGGGACCGCTGGGGCCCGCACCCGAGCCCGCCGCGCCCGCGCCTGAGCCCGAACCGGCGCCCGAGCCCGAACGTGAGCCTAGCCCGCCGCCACACCCACGTCAGTATACATACTTTATTCATTCCATTTAAATACTAAAAACTGTAGGATTAGAGTCCCCAATTAGATATTAAGTACAATTTTTTGCATGCCAAATGGTAGAATGTACGGTCAGCAATAGAAGTCTGTTCACACTGCTACTTTTTGACATCATCTAAATTAACACAAATGATTCGATAAACAACTGTTTTTTTTTTCGTTTAACTGTTAAGAGTAAGTAAGTACTTCTGTTCCGATTTGAATTAAATATTTCGCTTAATAATTAAGATTAAAAAACTGTAAGTGTTGCCTGAACAGATTTTGATAAAAATTGTAAACAGAAAAGTTGAACATTGAAAAAGAAAGGTATAGATAGGTACCTAAGTTCTTGACCATTATAAAAAATTAAGACTTTCAAAAGACATTGTAAAAGGTTATACAGTAATATCTAATGTTTATACTAAGGGTCACCGGGACACGGTACTGCAACAGTAATATCTAATGTTTATACTGAGACAGTCAGGGTCACCGGGACACGGTACTGCAACAGTAATATCTAATGTTTATACTGAGACAGTCAGGGTCACCGGGACACGGTACTGCAACAGTAATATCTAATGTTTATACTGAGACAGTCAGGGTCACCGGGACACGGTACTGCAACAGTAATATCTAATGTTTATACTGAGACAGTCAGGGTCACCGGGACACGGTACTGCAACAGTAATATCTAATGTTTATACTGAGACAGTCAGGGTCACCGGGACACGGTACTGCAACAGTAATATCTAATGTTTTAGAAAAATTACAAACTAACAGGTTGTACTTTTGATAAAATTAAGTTTTGTAGCGAATTTACTGGCCCGAAGTAATAGCACAGGTAATAGGCTAGTTGACGGTAAGAAAAATACCAAATTTTATTCTGTACAGTCTGCTTTTTAATTCGACGGATTTCTGACAGCTGTCATTTTTTGATATTTCTGTTATCCTATACCTTTTCTGTCCTGTCTTTTTTATCTATCTATATAAACTAGTTGTAGCGTTACTTTGTGTCAATTATTTCATCACCACTGCTCTACAGTGCAGGAAAGCATCGTGGGGAAACCGGCATGTTCTAGACCCAACAATTCGAAGACATGTGACATCTACCAACCCGCACTGGGGCCGCGTGGTGGGTTACGGCCCACTCTCTCCCACAGAGGGGAGGCCTGTGTCCCAGCAGTGGGAACATTATCGGCTGATTATGCGGTACTATATCAGCAGGCAATATCATGTTTATAAACTCATATAAAAATTAATACAAATTACATAGACAAGGTGTAATGTAAATAAGGCACAACCTCTTAATGAAGGGATAACAAGTTTAACTGTGGGACCAAACTAGACATTGCGGAACAAGACCAGCTGTTCCCTACATTTTGACGAGTTATGCGAACATAAATGTAGGAAATAGCTGATTTTACTAGTGTATGGTGCTACAACAATTGGGCCGTACATTCAATTGGTTTGGTCTGTATGGCTGGGAAGTGGGTGACTACCGAGATGACGAATGATAGAGAAGTATGGAAGAAATTGCGCCGGCCACAAATAAATTGTGATAAGCGTGTGTTGTGTGACGCAGCGGCGGCGCCCGAGCCCAAGACGTACGCCAACCTGCTGAAGTCGGGCTCCGGCGGCGCGCCCGCGCCCGCGCGTACCAGCCCGCCTGCCGGCGCGGCCCCCGCGCCCCCTGCGCCGGGCCCCGCGGCTGTGCCGCACGAGGCGCGGCCGCGGCCTCCGCGCGCGCCGCACGCGCCGCAACTACACGCGCAGCACGCGCCGCACGCGCAGCACGCCATGCCGGCGCCAGGTAACTACTCCATATTGTTTTTCTTTCTTACCCGACTGTGCGACAGTAAAGACAGGGTTATGTTTTTCACGCATATCTAGGTGTCTATGAAATTGTTTAATTGAAACAATTGGTTTAAACCAATTATTAGTATTTTGCATGTTTCTATATGGGATTCTGTAAACCCTCGAAGCATCATAGGGCACCTGTCGCGCCGCCGTTCGCCGGCGAGTAAAGCTAGCAATAACACACGAGTTGTTTGAAAATGAAAAATGTTTTATTTGTTATACAAGTAAATTTAACAACTAGTGATTGGAGTCTCCATTTAAGCAAAAAAGCCTGTGTTAGGAGACTCCGCTCTTCCAAAACTTATAATTTTAACATAAAATTACTTGTTTCAAGTGTTATAAAAACAGGCGATTTAAAATAAAAAGAGAAAATTAAAACTAGACAAGAAGCATGCAAATGTGTGAGTGAGAGTAGGGGTGTGTGAATGTGAGTATGGAGTATGAGGGTGTGTGAATGTGAGTATGAGGGTGTGTGAATGTGAGTATGAGGGTGTGTGAATGTACCGTAACACTTACATAATAGCAAGATTATCTACAATGCATGTATGGTCGTGCTTCCGCAGCGGAGGGCGCGCGCCGCTACTCGGACGCGCAGCAGCTGTTCCTGGGCAACCTGCCGCACTGCGCCACAGAGGATGAGCTGCGCGCGCTGTTCGCGCGCTTCGGACCCGTGGCCGAGCTGCGCGTGCACAGCAAGCCGGCGCAGCCCGGCGCGCCGCGCCACCCCAACTACGGCTTCATCACCTACGAGACCTCGCAGGCCGCGCACGACTGCCTCAACGCCGCTGTTAGTATATACTTATAATCTAATAGGTTGGGGAAAAAGTTTCTTCGCATTTTTTAAGAAAATTCAAAACATTTTTTAATATAAGTACATTATTTACATTTATCTAAAGTATGTAGGTACCTTTTTGTTCGATAACTTTTTGCCATCTTGTAGGTAGGGACATGATCCCATTGCTATAGAAATTTTGGGACTTCTGATCAAAATACCGCGTCAAGTCCTCTCGTGATGTTAACTTGACACTGCCTAAAGAATTCTGAAGAGACCGAAACAAGTGGAAATCTGAAGGTGCAAGGTCAGGACTATACGGCGGATGCATTAACACCTCCCAGCCAAACTCTCTTAATTTTTGCTGAGTGGCTAAAGATGTGTGAGGTCTAGCGTTATCATGATGAAAAACCACACCCCTTCTGTTGATTAATTCCGGCCGCTTTCTCTCAACTTCTTGCTTTAATCTCATCAGTTGTTCGCAGTAGAGTTCAGTCAGTCCTGCCTGGTGGTAACAGCTCATAATGAATAATGCCCTTCCAATCCCACCACACACACAGCAACACCTTGTTGCGAGTTAACTCGGGTTTCGCCACAGTCTGTGAAGCCTGACCGGCCTTTGACCACGACCTTCTTCGCACGTTCTTGTCGTACGTGATCCACTTTTCATCACCAGTTATCAGCTTCTTCAAAAATGGTTCGGTTTCATTACGTCGTAATAAAGAATCACAAATGAGTACATGGTTCATTAGGTTTCTTTCAGTGAGCTCGTGAGGTACCCAAATATCGAGCTTTTTTGTGTACCCAGTTTTTATCAAATGCGCCAAAACTGTTTTGTGGTCAATTCCCAGTTCTTCAGCTACGTCGTAACTACTGATATGCCGATCTTGCTCCACTTTTTCAAAAATTGCATCCATTTTATCCGTAATAGGGCGACCAGAGCGAGGTGCATCTTTGACATCAAAATTTCCGGATTGAAAACGCTAAAACCAAATGTGTGCTACTCTCACAGACACTGCACTGGGTCCATAAACATCAGAAATTTTTTTCGCGGCTTCCGTTGCATTTTTACTTTTTTTGTAGTAAAATTTTAAAGTGTATCGAATTTCTTCATTAGATTCACTCATCTTGACAGTACGAAAAACAAATGAAAATCACACATTTTCCTAATTTGATTTTGGAATTATGTTCTTTAAAATTTAAACTTTCAATGATACCAAAACCAGCCAGATACAAATAGTTTAGCCAAAGAGATTTTATTTTAAGTTCATACATACTATAATGCGAGAATAGAATAATAGAGAAGTATGGAAAAAAAGGACATGTTGCGCCGACCCCAAATAGATTGGGAATTGGGCAGGAGAATGATGATGACATACTATAATGCGAAAAGACTTTTTCCCCAACCTAATATTAGGTCTTTACCTATGAAATTGCCGTTCTGCAGTACTGGCCATTTCAAATCAAAATAATTTTTGTTTGGCTAAGAATTCTAATTTCAAATTAATTTTATTTTAAAAACATGGATTTTTTTTTCCAAAAGTAGTCATTTGTTTATTGATTAGTGTTACATTTTCATCGCATTTCAATCTTTTTCGTCATCATGGATACGTTAAAAATTCGAGTAATTATGGAATATGAGTACCGTCGTGGCAGCAACGCGGCACAAGCGGCACGCAACATCAACGACGTTTACGGAGCTAACACTAGAAACCAACGCACCACTTGTTATTGGTTTGCTCGCTTCCGTTCTGGAAAATTCAACCTGAAAAATGAACCTCGCGGTCGTCCGAAGACTTTGGTCGACAATGACGAATTAAAGGCGATTGTAGAAGCTGATGATACACAATCTACGGCTGAATTAGCAGCAGCTTTCGACGTTAGCGTCAAAACAATATTGGTCCATTTGCGTCAAATTGGCAAGGTAAAAAAGCTTGACAAATGGGTGCCCCACGAACTCAATGATCGCCAGCGCGAAGTACGCGTCGAGACGTGCCTTGCACTGCTCAACAGACACACAAATGAAGGAATTTTGAACCGCATTGTTACCTGCGATGAAAAATGGATTCTGTTTGATAACCGCAAGCGCTCAGCAAGTTGGTTGGATCCTGGTTCAGCACCTAAACAATGCCCTAAACGAAAACTTACCCCTAGAAAAGTGATGGTCACTGTTTGGTGGTCTAGCGCCGGTGTGATTCATCACAGCTTCTTACCAAACGGGGTGAGCATTACTTCAGATGTGTACTGTGAAGAACTGAACACAATGATGGAGAAGCTGGCACATCTCCAACCAGCATTGGTCAATCGCTCGTCTCCGCTGCTCCTGCACGACAACGCGCGACCTCATACTGCACAGCAGACGGTCTCCAAGTTGCAAGAACTGGGGTTGGAAGCTCTCCGTCATCCGCCCTACTCACCAGACCTTGCGCCTACAGACTACTACTTTTTCCAGAATTTGGATAACTTCTTGGCAGGAAAAAAATTCAATACCCGAGAGGCAGTACAAAATGCCTTTGAAGAATTTGTTGCCTCCCATCCAGCTGATTTCTTTAAGAAGGGCATCAATAAACTGCCACTGCGTTGGCAAAGATGCATTGATTGCATGGGTGATTACTTCGATTAATACAAATAAAAAATGCATGAAAAAAATTCGTTTAAATTTTTTGATTGGTTAAGAGCTAACAACCTTCTAATTAATTTACAGAAAACTAATTTCATGACATTCAGAAATAGAACTAAACTGACAGCAAACTTAAATATAAATTATGCCGAAACACAAATTAATGAAGTTAATGTAACAAAATTCTTAGGTTTGAATGTCGATTACAATTTAAATTGGAAATCACATGTGGAATCTGTCTGCTTAAAATTAAATAAATGTTCCTATATGTTATACATGTTAACAAAAATTGTAAATTTATCCACTGTGATGACCGCCTACCATGCATATGTGGTGTCCACGCTGAGATATGGTGTAATTTTCTGGGGGAACTCGACAGATTGGGAGTCTGTCTTTAAAGCCCAAAAAAAGTGTATACGAGCAATGTGTAGACTTAAAAGCACTGACAGCTGTGAACCATATTTCAGAAAACACAAAATACTAACTTTACCTAGCCTCTACATTTATGAGATATCAGTATTTGTCAAAAGTAATATGCATTTGTACGAAACATTCCGAAGTGCTAGATATAGAAATAAAATTCAGACTGTACCCTGTAGAACTTATTTGATGGGCTCCAGTGTATATTGCATGACATCCAAGATTTATAATAAATTGCCCTGTTATATTACAGACATTGACAACCTACACCTATTTAAGCGGAAGCTAAAGGAATTTGTAACTGACAAGGTGTATTACAGTGTGAAGGAATATCTGCAAGGGAATCCTTACGGCCAGTAATATTTACAGATTTATAGTAATATTGATGACATTTGAAACTGTCAACTATTATTTGACTATGACTTTTGTTTCTTTTATTGACATTCTATTATTTACTTTATTGACATTAGCTTAGTTATTGACGGATACTCCTTGACATTGGCAATTTAAATTTGATATGGTAATGTTTTCCAATTTATTGTTATTGAGCATGTTCTTTTATGTTTTTATTTTCTTTATTATGTGTAAATTTTGCATGCCCATGTGACGGCAGAGCATGGAGTACTTACTCTAATACATACAACATCTATACCATATACCCATGTTGGCAAAGAAATAAATGATTTGATTTGATTTGATTTGATACAAAACGGCAATTTCATAGGTAAAGACCTATTATATAAATAAAAATTAATGGTTAAATGTGTTGCTAAGCGCAAAACTGGAGAATGGCTGTACTACTTTGGCAATTATTTTTTTTCAAATATTCGTTGCAAGTCCGAGGAAGGTTTTTATGAAGAGAAAAATTGGAAAAGTTGCCGGGAAAATTCAGGAAAACTGAAAGTGCTTTTTCTATGAGAATTTTGTATGAATTATTGATAATAGGGGTTAAAGTACGAAATTGCCGTTTATTGTATTAGGAAATTTGAAATGACATAGAGAACCTTCATGGTTTGAGATTTTTGAGTGAACCTTTTTTCACATGGTACCTATGAAGTTCTTCTTTTAAAAAATGTGCAACATTCGATTATCGACTTTCAGTTGTTTTTTTTATTCAGCTTAGACAAGAAAGATGGATACTTCGAAAATTCGAGTTATTTTTGAATACGAGTTCCGACGCGGAACTAACGCGGCAGAAACAGCTCGCAATATCAATGTTGCGTTTGGAGAGGGGACTGCTAATGAACGCACCGTGCGATTTTAGTTTAAACGCTTTCGTGATGGAAACTTTGATTTGAAGAACGAACCACGTGGAAGACCGCCCACACAGGTGAATAACAATGAATTGAAAGAGATGGTGGAAGCCGATCCGAGCCAAACTACCCAGGAATTAGCGGCATGGTTTAACGTTACCTTACCAACAATATTGACTCATTTGCGTCAAATCAATAAAATAAAAAAATATGAGAAATTGGTGCCTCATGATTTGCCTGATCTGCAGAAAGAAACGCGTGTTGATGAAACTTGTGTTGCCTTGTTGAATCAATACAGAAATGAAGGAATATTGGATCGAATTGTGACATGTGATGAAAAGTGGTTTCTTTACGATAACCGTAAGCGAAAAATGCAATGGCTGACCCCAGGTCAAACGCCGCAACAGTGTCCTAAAGCAGTGCTTACCAATAAAAAGGTAATGGTAACTGTGTGGTGGTCTCAGCATGGTGTTATTCACTATAGCTTTCTCCGATCTGGTCAAGCAATAACGGCAGATGTCTACTGTGCCGAACTCCGAACAATGATAGCAAAACTAGCAGTGAAACAGCCCCGACTCATGAATCGATCTTCACAATTATTGCTCCATGATAACGCGAGACCTCATACAGCACGAGAAACCGTTTTAACTACAGGAACTGCAATTAGAAACCATTCGTCACCCTCCGTATTCGCCAGACCTTGCTCCAACGGACTACCATTTTTGTCGTGATTTGGACAATTTTCTACGCGATAAAAAGTTTTCTTCTCAGGAGGCAGTACAAAATGCTTTCACACAGTATGTCGAATCTAGATCACGAGAGTTCTATCGCAAAGGCTTATATGACCTTCCTATTAGATGGCAGCAATGTATAGATAATAATGGTAATTATTTTGATTAAATAAATATGTTAAATTAAAAAAAAAAAACGAATTTCAATTTTTTAGTACAAATCGGCAATTTCATACTTTAACCCCTAATATTTGGATAGGACAACGTCACTCGGGTACATACACAAGCGTGCACAGCTGCACAGCTGCACAGCTGCACAGCAAGCCGGCGCCGACACCTAGTCATGTATTCTTTTATAAAGTATCACAGTTGATGATCCTCTATTTACATTACAATTAGCATATTAGCTAATAAGTAATTTAAATATAACTTAAGCTGCTAAGTAACTATAAAGTAGAATAATCGTCCAATACCGTGTTTCTTATTCACTTTATGTTAAGGAGAAGCCACTCGACTCACGAGTTCTTTACAGTCAGCTGTTACACTGCAGTCAAACAATATAGTGAGGACGATGTCGACATTCCCCGTCCAGTCCGTGCGTACCGAGTGCGGTGCAGTACAGTAAGCAGCTCGTGTTATGTGTTGCAGCCGCTGTACTTCCCGGCGGACAGCGCGGACGGCGTGAAGCTCAACGTAGAGGAGAAGAAGACGCGCGCGCGTGAGCCACCGCGCCGCCGTCCGCTGTCCTCGCACCGCGCCGCCTTCGCGCCGCGCCAGCCCTACCGCCGCTAGGCCCCGCCAGCCCTGCCGCCGCTAGGCCCCGCCTGGCCGCGCCAGCCCTACCGCCGCTAGGCCCCGCCTGGCCGAGCCACCACACGCAACTACGCGGTGCGAACTAGCTAGATAGTAAATTAATAATTTGGCCCCGAGCGAGGCGCTCTTACGTGCCTGACACGTATTTTTTTTGTACATTTTATTTAGTCCGCGCCCGCGACCGCTCGCGGCGGGGCGCGGCCGCGAGCTGCGTCCGAGCCCGGCGCGAGGCTCCGGCTCGTCCGCCCCAGTACCACGCTCCGCTGCCGGCTACCTGCAGGTAGACCGCGTCGCCTCGGACTCGGCTCGGACGCGACGCTCGCGCTCCGTCGGTCACGATGCCGATTTTTTTTTACATTCTGTGATTTCACTGCCTACGTAGCTTGTCCGTGGGATCTTCGCTTCGATATGACGAAATTTGCTAATCCTCGCACAGATTATGTTGAGCCAGCGAGTCGGCGAGCGAGCGACGTCCTAGCGCTCGCTCGGCGACCGTCCCATTCGTCTTCACCTATGTAAGATACGCTAAGCTTCTATAATGTATTTCGTTTTTAATTCGATATTGAAATGTGAGTTTAAGTTAGTGAATGCGGCGCGCAGGTGGCGGCGCGTACGTATCGCGGTAGTGCACGTGTGCGACGTGACGTCACAAGTATCCTACCGCGAGCGCACCCGCTGCAGTGCGTGCAGTGCGCGGCAGGTGGCGCTGTAGTGTAGTATCGTAGCACAACAGTCGTAGGTATTTATTGTTCGCGTGTGCGCTGCCTCGTCCGCACTGCGCGCACTGCACGCACTGCACGGTGCGCAGAGCTCACGACTCGGTTCGTTGACACGTCGACATACCGCTGCCCGCCGGTCGGCCGACACACAGAGCGATACATGTCAGTGTAAATAGTTGTTAGGTAGTATGTCAGGCGGCCAGGTCGCCACGCCACGTCGCCACCGCCACGTCGCCACCGTCGCGTCGCCGACGAGATGAAATAATAAATTCTAGACTAGCTCCAAAAATCTTTCCAGAACTATAAATAACGTATTTTGTATTTAAAAATAAAATGTATGTTATTGTGTCGATTTGCTAAAACGATGTTGATGCAGATGTTCTTATGCATTTACCTAGGTCTGTATTGAAGTAATTATGTGACGGATGCCGAGCGCGCAGTAGCGGTCGCTCATACACGCCTGTCAATTTCGAGGCGGCACGCACACACGCGGCCACATACATATCGCAGCTAGTTGCGTACCGCGACACACGCGGCCACCGACATGTCGCACGTAGTTGTGTGTCGCGACACGCGGCCACCGACATGTCGCACGTAGTTGTATGTCGCGACACACGCGGCCACCGATATGTAGCAGCTAGTCGTGTGTCGCGACACACGCAGCCACGGATATGTCGCAGCTAGATGCGTGTCGCGACACACGCGGTCATCGACATGTCACGGCTAGTCGTGTGACGCGACACACGCGGTCACCGACATGTCGCAGCTAGTCGTGTGTCGCGACACACGTAGCCACCGATATGTCGCAGCTAGTTTCGTGTCGCGACACACGCGGTCATCGACATGTCGCAGCTAGTCGTGTGACGCGGCACACGCGGTCACCGACATGTCGCAGCTAGTTGTGTGTCGCGACACACGCGGCCACTAACTTGTCGCAGCTAGTTGCGTGTCGCGACATACGCTGCCACTGACATGTCGCACGTAGTTGTGTGTCGCGACACACGCGGCCACCGACATGTCGCACGTAGTTGTGTGTCGCGACACACGCGGTCACTGACATGTGGCAACTAGTTGTGTGTCGCGACACACGCTGCCACCGACATGTCGCACGTAGTTGTGTGTCGCGACACATGCGGCCACCAACATGTGGCAGCTAGTTGTGTGTCGAGACACACGCGGCCACCGACATATCGCAGGTTGTGTGTCGGCGACTGCCTTCACTACTGTGTACCGGCATCGATAACGATTTGAAACTGTATTATATTCTAATATTATTAATATTAGTTAAAAAAGAAAACAAAAAAAAAATGGCAATGAATGTATTTTTATTTAGTTTTTCATCGTTTTTTTTTTAACTGTACTACTAATATGTCGTAAGTACATTGTTTTTGTATTGAGTTGTGAAGTATGTGGCGTTACCACGTGCTGTGCAAAATTTCGTGTACTTATTTATTGTAAATAATATTCGAGTCTCGTTACGCTGTAGAAGGACGGACATCGCGCGGGTACCGCGGTCCGCTCGCTGCGACTGTTGCAAGCCTGGCACTACAATCTGTGCAACAATTTAAAATATTTCTCACTCTTGTGGTTCTTTCCAACATGAAATATTTATAATGGACTGTTAAATACTCATGACACGTGTGCACAGAGTCGTGTGACAACTTTGATGACGGATCGTCTTCCTTTTACTTGTAATGTTAAATTTATAGAAAGTGTCGCCAAGCGGCCGGACCTCGGACAGTCGGAACGTTTCTCCGGCGCTCATATTACAGATATCTTCGTATATACCAGTAGTGTTGTAATATCATTGTTCGTTGACCGTGCTATTCACCTTCTAATCTATCGCCAGGGACACCACCGGACGTCGCCGACAATATGCCGTGTTTGCACACGGACCACAGGAAAATAGCATATTTTTGGAGGAAAAATTTGTACATCAATCATTCATTCAATGAAACTGCATACAACTTCATCTTGGTAGTAGAAATGAGGAACTGCAGAGTCCTACAAAAATTTATATGGGTATGGGCAGGGAGAAATTTTATAACATACACATTTAACAAACTAGGCAAGTGAAGTCTAATTTTCTGTTTTTTTTTTTAACGCTGAATCAAATGAGCCCATACCCAAACTTATAGGATCAATATTTTGCGAGTTATAAAGGGTTATTGTTGGAAAAAATAAAAAAAAAGGTATTTCAAGTCAAAAGTAGGATTTAATCAGCAATAAAAATTGGAAAACTTTTTCACTAGGTACAGTATGTATTACCTATGAACATGTTTAGTTATTATTATTAAATTAGTTGTTAATCTTCTCCGCAATCACTGATCATCGTCATCCACGTCTACATGGGCCTTGCCTTTGTCCAAGTCCGAGATCGATTTATTTTTTTTTTTTTTGGAATTGGCATCTCGAAATGTGGCCATGACAGGTCTCGACTACTTAACCGGAATTTCCTGTGGGTGCTTTTAAGCGAGCTCAAAAGCCTCCGGCCAGGGGGCATAATATACTAACTAAACTTATAAACTACACAACTGTGCACTAAGGGCACCCCCTGTGGGGTACGGACCTCGGCTTAGGGAGATGTTGTCATTATTATTAGATCCGAGTTAGAGCAAGAAAGCCCCTCTTATATTTAGCATACAGGCGAGCAGGGTACCCCACTTTTTACGCATGAGCACTTTAGAGTGGAATATCCACTTTTTCACGAGCAAAATATAATGGGCATTATTTCATCCAGGGCTGATGGTAGGGTAGTGCCACAGATAATACAATACTACGGTAGTGTGAACAGGGAATCGATCGCCAGCGACGACTCCACGCGCACTCTTCAAGATTCAGCTTATTTCCCAGCCATTGTTGGACTTGATGGTATGTTTTGAAAGAGTTGCATCGCACTTGCAGAAGTAGGTGGCAGAGTCTCCAATTCTGCTGAGGCACGCTACAGAGATTTGTTAAATAATGCATAACGATGACGTCAGAGTGACGTTACTGAGATTTACTAGCTTTTGCCCGTGGCTTCGCCCGCGTGGATGTCGGAACATATCCACGGGATTGTACTACTGCGATCAAAAGTATTCAGTAGTAACCCTATGTGTTAATCCGGGTAAACAATGTATTCTATGTACTGTGTGTATTCTATTCTATTCATTCCGTAATACAGTATTTTCATATAACTCTAGGTATTGGTTAACGCGACGCGCGGGGGGACTTTATGTAGTTAAAATTATGCCGGTCACGCTCTAATAACAAATAACTTTTGACCAAGTGAGTGGACACTTTTAATAAAATAAAGACTAAATGTTACTCCAAGATACAAAGTATGACTACATTTGTAATCCTTTAAATCTCTTAAAAAGAGATACTTACCCTATTCCCGTAGGACTCTGCTGAGCCTCATTTCTAGTGGCAAGATAAGATATAGACATTGATGTACATATGTTGCCTCCACTGACATCTTTTAGCTTACTTTACCTGTACCATAAATGTTTAGTTCACACGGCATTGTGTGTCGGCGCTACGTTGGAGCTAGTGTGGCCGTCGTGACGTCACCGTCACTGGCAAGCGCGTGCACAGACACCCGCGTGCATTGTGCACGTGACACAGACCCGCGTGCACTGTGCGTGCACAGACACCCGCTGCACTGTGCACGTGACACAGACACCCGCGTGCACTCGGCGATGTCGTAGCACCTGAACGAGCCGCCAGTTGTAAACCGATGTCGGTCCGCGAGTGGGCAGGCCCGCTCCTACGTACACACACACGGCTACTTGTAAACGTAGCTCTTGCATGTTACTGCGCGAGCCACGGAACGATTACCATCATGTTACAGCGGTTGCAAGTTAAATAATTACCTCCTGTAAACAAAATTCAGACCCCAATCCTAGTGCACGCAGAGAATGCTATGTTTGATTAGAGCAGTAGATCACGATCATTGCCAACCTGTACTACCATGACAGTCGTACAGGCGGGCCGCACCGAGTCTGGATACAGTGCAGCACCCTTCGCATCATTCGAACGATACCGCTCCAAGCAAAGGTACGCTAAATGTTCTGCTGCTACAGTAACTCGATATGAGCTTGTGTACGAGTTTCCTTCAATTTTGGGTTCCATCTAATTTCGACTGGCTAGCTCGCGGCGAGTCCTGAAATATGCAGGTCACAAACAGCCGTAAATATTCTAATTGATCACAAAGACGGAACAAACTCGTCGCTAGTAGCACAGTCTATACATCATACAGTCGTCCGACGAAGCCCGAGCTGCATACGAAGTTCGGCGAACTAAGTAAGCAGCTCGGGCTCTCGTCGGACGACTGTATGTGCTAGTAGTATCTGCTGCACTGCGTGTGTTCGGCTCGGTGTGCGGCGCGCCACCAGCGCTCACAAATATCTTTAAAACTTAGTTGTATTTCGAATGGGGTCTAAAGTTTGTATGGTACAGTTTTGTTCAGTAAACTAATGTATCGTGCGCAGCGTCGTGCAGGCGGCGCGCGCACGCGACTGCCCGTGGCGAGCTCGCGCCGCCGCGCGCTGCCCTCTCTAATAGAGATGTACTTTTTGTAACACGCCGTGACTTTTATTTCTGAACCCTTACACCTATCCATTTCTTCCCAAGTCCGAATCCTACCTTTCATATCTCAATAACAATAAGTGGAGTTACGGCCCAACCCCAGTAACATATTTACCAGCAATTTTGGCATACTGGAGATTGAAAAACCTATCTATCTATTGTTTTAACTTCCCAATAATCTATCAGAGATTAAGGAATCTTACCGGCCCAAGCTATCTATTGGGAGGGTCTATATCGCTTACTACGGATAGCTATTTGTATGAAAATCCAAAGTATGTATCCCAATTAGGGACATGAAAATTTTCCAATATTGCCCGAAAGTTGCCGAAGTGGCCAGATCACATAGGTTTTTTCAAATGCCATTTTCAAAGTTTATGCGCTCATGACGATACACGTGTTAGGTACTAGTGAGCCTGTATAACATTGTGCATTATAATTCATAATTTATAACTATCAATGCAAATTTGTGAAAATAAAGAAACTATGATACTGGTAACTGCAAGACCCCATAGCTTTTTCAGAACTTCACTTAAATTTTTTATAAACGAAGAAAGAGGATATTTATTGATAGGTACCGCATGAAATGAATATAAATTGTGCAATGTGTAGAACAATGTCCATCAAGTTTTCATAGAAACTGTTTTACTAGTCGCGTTGCGCCTGTCTGAGGGAGCCTGTCGCTTTATCGCTTAGCGACCCACGCTCTTACGCTCATAGAGTCGCTTAGCCACTGCACAAATAGTGCCATCAAAACGTCATCTAGTTAGCGGACCAAATCGTCTTACAAGGATTAACCCTTTTATACGAAGATATAAGTACCTATACACTCACATGTACCCAGGCCCGGATTGGCCATAGGGCAATTCCGGCAAATGCCCGATGGGGCCGGTTGCCCGAAGGGCCGCCAATTGGCGGTCGACTTTCTTTAACTATTTAAAAAAAGCATAGCAGTACAATACAACGATTCAAATAACGTCCTCTCTCGACAGCGTCGTTATTGTTTTAGTTACGACTCGACACTTGAGCGAATATTTTCTTTATCATAGAAGTAGTCGCACATTGGTTCATCATAATCCTTCGCAATATCTTCTCGTCTCACATACCGCAGTGTCTCAAGACGAAAGTCTTTGACCAGTGCGTGTTGTCAGTGATGACCTACAGCACTGAGTGGTCGCTCACAATGGGCCTTGCTACGAGTAGAAGGCTAAAAGTCACCCAAAGGGCAATGGAGAGGGATTTGCTTGGAGTTTCCCTACGTGATCGAATCAGAAATGAAGTGATCCGCAAGAGAACCAACCAATTGGCAACCTTAACTGGCAGTGGGCAGTGCACATTGCTCTCAGAACAGATGGCCGATGAGGCCGAAAAGTTCTGGAGTGGCGGCCGCGTACCGGAAGACGTAACATTGGAAGGCCTCCCATAAGGTGAACCGGTGACGTCGTAAAAGCCGCAGGAATCCGCTGGATGCGGGAAGCACAGAACCGGTCGAAGTGGCGATGGCGGTGCTTGGGGCAGGCCTATGTCCAGCAGGGGACGTCTTTCGGCTGAAATGATGCTGATGAATCATTTTAGTCGTTACAAACATCTGCATTATCTATCCCAGTTTCGAAGTTGTAATATTTAACTTGGTTAACTAGACAATAAGCATACAGCTTCCGTCACATATTGTTGGGTTTCCTACTCTAACCGAATTCTCTACATTATTCGTATTTTCAACAAGTTCCTCCAGTTTTTTTTTTTTCATCGAGATATTTACAAAGCTCAGCTTTTCGCGTCTCCTACATTCCTCAAGTTTTCTACACTTCTTACATCCATCGACTTCAGTTTCATCTTGTTTTCTGTTATCGAGTTTCCTGCATTCTTCGAGTTTTTTTTAGGTCTTCTAACTTTTTTCTTTCATCGCGTATTTTGCGATCTAGAAGTTTCCTACATTCGTCAAGTTTTCTAAGCCCATCAGGGTTTCTACTCTCATCGGATTTCCTTCATTCTTCGACTTGTCTCGCTCTTCAAGTTTCCTATATTCTTCAGGTTATTTACGTTCAAGTTTCCTACATTCTTCACCTTGTCTTCATTCTTCAACTTATCTTCGTTCTTGTAGTTTCGTATATTCTTCAGCTTGTCTGCGTTCTTGTAGTTTCCTACATTCTTCATCTTGTCGTCATTCTTCAAGTTTCTTACATACTTCATCTTATCTTCGTTCTTGTAGTTTCTTATATTCTTCAGCTTGTCTGCGTTCTTGTAGTTTCCTACATTCTTCATCTTGTCGTCATTCTTCAAGTTTCTTACATTCTTCATCTTATCTTCGTTCTTGTTGTTTCCTATATTCTTCAACTTATCTTCGTTCTTGTAGTTTCCTATATTCTTCAACTTATCTTCGTTCTTGTAGTTTCTTATATTCTTCAGCTTGTCTGCGTTCTTGTAGTTTCCTACATTCTTCATCTTGTCGTCATTCTTCAAGTTTCTTACATTCTTCATCTTATCTTCGTTCTTGTTGTTTCCTATATTCTTCAACTTGTCTTTGTTCTTGTAGTTTCCTATATTCTTCAGCTTGTCTGCGTTCTTGTAGTTTTCTACATTCTTCATCTTGTCGTCATTCTTCAAGTTTCTTACATTCTTCATCTTATCTTCGTTCTTGTTGTTTCCTATATTCTTCAACTTATCTTCGTTCTTGTAGTTTCCTATATTCTTCAACTTATCTTCGTTCTTGTTGTTTCCTATATTCTTCAACTTATCTTCGTTCTTGTTGTTTCCTATATTCTTCAACTTATCTTCGTTCTTGTAGTTTCCTTTATTCTTCAGCTTATGTGCGTTCTTTAAGTTTAGTACTTACAATCCTCAGATTGTCTGCGTTCATTAGGTTTCCTGAAGCAGTCATCAGATCTTTTATGGTCTTCGTATATTCAGTATTTTTTTGTTCCTTTATGGAACGTCTACCACGGGTGGAAAGCACCTTGACCTAATAGTCAAATAGCTTGCTTCACTTTGTTTCGAGCCGCCGCGCCGGCCGTGACTCGTTACGGCCAACATTTGTGTAGAGTTACAAAGTAGTGTAGAAAACGGTATTTTTAATGAAGATTTTTTAAAAACATCTTTCATGAGTTTTAATTTCAATAGGTTGCACAAACCCTGTCTAAACACGTTTTGGGGGCAAAATTTCTACATCGTACGGTTCCAGTTCCAACGGTAGTCGTTTCCTGTGACGCAGCACATTGGCTTAAAAATTCCATGTTACTGTAGGTACCTACACTATTTTACGAAGTATTTGTGTGCCGCCTGGAGTAAGTATTCTCTAAACATGCAGAACAAGTATCCTTACAGCAACCTATTTTTGCTTCTCCTTAAAAGATACACGTTGCTGCTAGTCTTTTTTTTTACTACTTTTTAGAACATAATACATAAATTGATGCTAATACGCACAAGGTTATCTCGATAAGCAGTTATATTGTAATTATAATCCACATTTTTTGGAGGCCCGACCGTCTCTAAAATGCCCGGGCCGGTTTCAGGTCCCACTCCGGGCTTGCATGTACCTACCTACCTATATATTATTAGTATATACTTTCGTAAATACGAGTAAAGTTAAAGAAAGTTGAAAAAAAATGGATGATTTCTAAAATAGTCATGGTTAATCACCAATGAAGTACTTAACATGGATAGCTTCTTTCTTTTCTTTAGTTTATCACCACGGACTAGAAAAAAAAGGACTCCGCGCCACGTGTATCAAAAGTGAAGCACCGTACCGATCTATGTGTGCGTGATTTGACAAAGACGCCGTCATGTCACATAATGGCGGCTGCCGCCTGGCCGGTCGGCATACTATGATGTAAATGTGTGCGTTAGGCGCAAGTGTGTACAGAGGCCAGCACATCAAGCTACCCCAATCTGTCAAATTTTCCCAATTGAATATGAACCTTATCTATTTGTGATAAAGTTGAAAATCTAACAAATAAATTTGACAGATTGGGGTAGCTTGATGTGCTGGCCTCTGTACAAACGGTCCATACGACGGGCATACTGTGTTTCACTTTCGATATGCGTGGCGCGGAGTCCTTTTTTTTCTAGTCCGTGTTTATCACTAAGAAAATAAATGTAAAAACTAAAATTTTCGGTTGGATGTTGTAGATAAACATAAAAACTACCTCCCATTTATTATCCACCTAAGCAGTTAAACATAGGTACATAATAAAATTTGTTTTCTATTTACCCATTTCTTGCCAATGTTGCCGGCAGACTATTAGCGACTAATTTTTCATGTTATCAACATTAAAATCCCTGATGGTGGCGTGGGACTGACACTGGCATGGCCACCATCAGGGATTTTAATTTTGATAACTTATAAAATTAGTCGAAATTTGCCGCCAAATATCAGAATTTGTCGGTCACTGGTACAAAAGTTATAAGCGTTCATTGGTGGCCGATTTGGAGAGCGTCTCCCCAGCATTTTGAATCTCAAAAGCTAGGACACCTATCGAAGATCTGTTTTCTCACAAATTTAGTCGCTAATTAGTCGGAATCAGTCGCCAAATATCAGAATCTGTCGGTCACTGGTTCAAAAGTTATAAGCGTTTCTAGGTGGCCCAGTTGGAGAGAATTTCCCTAGCGTGACCCGTTTTATATCTCAAAAACTAGGGCACCTAGCGAAGATCTGTTTTCTCCTAAATTTAGTCGCAATTTTTCGCCAAGTCTCAGATTTAGTCGGGTCTTAGTTTAGAAGATACCTATATTGACTTACATTTTTAAGGTATAGTCCAAGAGCTAGATCGAAGTGTTTACGAAAAAGTGGCAAGAAAATAATATTTCTAATATACTTCTAGTTTTATCGGTCTAAAGTCCTTGGAAATGTCAGAGAGATAAGTTCTCAATTAAATACATGATTTTATGTTTTAAATTACTAGGCTAAAGAGGCGCTTAAACATCTTTGAAAACAATAAACCTTGCTCTTGGTCTATTTGGTGTCAAGGTGTTTGGTGTTTTACCAAATTATAACGTAAGGCTCTAATTTACGTAAGAATAATAAAACTTCTGTTGCCGAAATAAGAATACCTATATGATTTACCTAACACGTTCAAATTACGAGTTTCGTACCTTTAGTAAAATATTTTAAATACTTAAACGTTGAAAACGTATTGTAAGTATGTAAGTATCAACCTATTGCTTGAAATATGCTACAATACGTTAGAAAAAAATACATAGGTACTTACCTAATAATCTTAAATAAAAAATGTAGACAATGTGCCGCTGCAATGACGACATTGATTTGACAAGCGTATACGGTTCCGCGTTTTGGTTTTATAAAGATATTTTAATTTTATTGAACGCTATTATTTATTAAGAGTATCTTGACCTGTAGCGCAGAGTTGAAATTAAAGCGAACAAAAAGAAAAAGGTATTGGTCAAAAATCTTACCAGTTGACATAGAATAGCTTCATGAATGAGTCCTTTGCATAGAGCGATCCTAATTTTGGTAATTATTTTATTATTTAATATGTTTTTTTTTCAATTTATTAATTATTTTACTTATCTATTTTTTATGATTACTGGCCACTAGCCCTACCTGTGTCTTTAAATAATGTCGCTATTACGGCAGCACGCTGTAAATATGTTATTATAAGTTCAAACTGTCTCTGTGCTGTCTTTGTTAAGCGAGATCGATGAATGGATGGGTTTAAATTCTGGGCCGGAAAGTGTCTTTGTGGTTTTTACATAAAAAAACATAGCTGTATGCTGAGTAGCTTCATGAATGATTTTTTTGCAAAACTCCCAGAAATTAATTCCGAGTGCCGTGACCTTTTTTTTCTTGTTCGCTTTAAGTTCATCTCTGCGCTACAGGTCAAGATGCTCTTAATAAATAATAATGTGTGAAGAAATTGAATTCTTTAATATCTTTGTAATTTCACACCGACAAAATCTGTAACTTTGCGAAAACTTGCGACTAATTAGCGACTTGGGAGCTAACAGATCTTAGCTAGATGCCCTAGTTTTTGAGATATAAAATGGGTCACGATGGGGAAATTCACTCCAGCTGGCCCCCTTTATACCCTTATATCTTTTGAACCTGTGACCGGCAACCCCTTAAGGAGGATGCGCTGTGGTAGCCCGCGAAATTCAATTTTTTTTTGCGTTTTATGCAATTCACAGGTCCGTGTCAGGTTGTATCTTGATCAAAATATGATACGCGGGAATAAAACATGTATTTACATAATTTTAATCATAAAAATCATCAGTACATCTCTCTAAGTTAGATTTCGTGCAGATTCGTCGAAAGAACGAAATCTAACGACTCTGCACGAAATCTAACTTAGAGAGATGTACTGATGATTTTTATGATTAAAATGATGTAAATACGTATGTTTTATTCCCGCGTCTCATATTTTGATCAAGATACAACCTGACACGGACCTGTGAATTGCAAAATCCCAAAAAAAATTGAATTTCGCGGGCTACCACAGCGCATCCTCTCAAGTGGGAGTACGTTGAGCGGAAGTGATTTTCAAATGGTAAGAGAATTGATTTGTACTTTATGTGATTTTGGGGTCCAATCACATAATTCACATAGAACTTAGGTACCTAACTCCAAAAGCCACATCAAATTGAGTTGGTATAAATAAAACAGCCCTAAGTAGATCATTTAATCACCGAAATGATATTATCTTCTCCTCAAAAGGAACCTTAGCAAGGTGTGGTGTTTCCCGTTAGGGTTGATATCAATGATTGTGAGACGTCATTCAGGGATAGATACCTACAGCTTAGGTGTAGCAGAAAGGTGTGGTCAAACTTAAGGGTGTGGTGCAGACCATCAAACTGAACAACTTGCTCCATGGAACCAACATTGTAATCGAGAAAAAATTATCAGCCGTCCCATATACGTGGGTCGAGTAGGTGTTGAAGTTTTGTACGGGACAGCTGATAATTTTTTTTGATTATGATGTTGGTCCCACATTAGAGAAAGTTGTTCAGTTTGATGGTCTGTAGTTCTGTACCACACCCTTAAATTTGACCACACCTTTTTGATAGCTACAATCAACAAAAGAGATATCTAGGCAGGGTATACTAACATAATTATTTGTATGTGAATTGCTTTTTTTTTTTTTTGAGGATTGGAAATCATCAAATGACTTCCGCTGATTTGACATCGAATGATTGACCGCTCTGGGCGAAGCGGGAGGGCGTGTCAGACTTTTACTGACTAAAATCCACCCGTGTTCCTTCAGTTGCCCGTGCCAGGGCCACGGTACCTCTTTCGAACAACCCGCGACCCCGGCGGCATCGGCCCTATTGGACCCCGTCACTGATGACATCTCTTTGAGGCGAGCGTGGAACACAACGCGCCGTCGACCCGGGCCGCCTGGTCCTTACCGGACGGCGAGCTGCCCATTACTCGTCGTCCGCAAGCCCGCGCCTACGGTGGCCGGGAATCGGCGATAGACTCCCGCCGCCCAGGGCGTCTCCTGCGGCGGCTAGGGGCGCGAGGGCGCAGCTGTTGCCTCTCCCTCACGCGTTCCGCCTCCTCCTTCGCGAGCATTACTGCTTCGCAGAAGGAGGTGACGGCCTCCCATGCACTCTCGCTCCGCACCATGGCCTGGACCAGGTTTGGACGCGAGAGATCGCCGCCGCCGATTGCCTCCGTGAGAACACGGCGGTGCTCCGCCCAAGCCGGGCAGAACTCCACTGTATGCTCCACCGTGTCCTCCGGGCGATCCACACAATGGTGACACCCGGGCGTTTCCTCCCGCCTTATCCGAAACAGGAGGGAATCATGTTCCCTCGGACCGCCAATCCCCTGCACTCCCGCTCCAGATCCTCATCATCGGACAAATCCTCCGTCATAATGTGCCCTAAATACCTAAAACTGGTCACTCTCTGCAGTTCCTCACCACACAATTTAATTAGAGGAACACAAACTGGCGCGGAAACACTAACTTTACTCTTGAAAAGTAGAACTTTGCTTTTTGCTATATTATACGTCAGTCCATGTTCCACCGCATAGGTCTCACATATTGCTATCAACTTACGACTAGCACCCACCGATGGTCCCAGCAGCACCATATCGTCAGCATAGCTAATATTATTGACGCATACACTATCGATGTGACAACCGGTATGAGTGCTGCTGAGCTCACCGAATGACGACTAAAATCAGATTCAGTAATTAGTTCATAAGTACAATTTTGTATAATTTTTCTACAAGTATTAAAATATTTCTTAACATACTGGGTTACTTTTATTTAAGCACACAACACGTTATATTTTATACGTATATCATTATCACTGTGTTTGTGACTAAGCTTTTTTCATGAGAGAGGCTGACTCTCAGCAGTTGAATGCGATAGGCTGCTGTTTGCTGCCCTACCTCGTGAAGCCTATAAATTATTACAATTAATAAAAAAAATCTACTAAAACCATGGTTAGTTCCTGTAGTGCTTGTATTGTAGTCTTCTAGTTATAAACATCCTTATAGCTTTTAATTGATGGCGTTTCGTAATAGTGACCACCATGACAAGTTGAAAAGAAAACCGTAGGTAGGTACGTAAGTTAACTTATCCAATGTGTATAGTTACAATACGAAAATATGCCCGATTAGTGCTTGATTCTAAACTTCAGGCTTTATAAAAAATATAGGTTTCACGTTATATTTTATACGTATATTCGTATAGGCCTATGTTTAATTTTTTAGAAGTAGGTGTAAGTAATGAATGATATTGATTACAAGCTGATTTTCATATTTCCTAGGAGTATCTATGGAATCACTTAGAAAAGTATTTTTATAATGTCGCAATAGTTTAACAAGCGCCACTGTTATAAAATGTGTAAGATTGATTCTAAATTTATAATAGGTAAGTTACGATAAAAATGACTACCTGCTGATTTCGGTAAAACGCAATTGAAGCTGGTGGAAAAATATTACGTCAGCAAATATTGTATTAATTTTTCGGAATTTTCAGTATTTTATTCGGTCGTTTCTTTATTAGTAGGTTCGCTTATAAGTTGTCGGCAAGTTAGTATTTAAAGTAGTAAATTTTATATTTTGAGTTTGCTCATATTTTTTTTTTCGGAGCTTTTATTACTACCCATTTTTTGATATATAATTACGAGTAATACTTAAATATTTAAAATAGAGTGAGAGCATTTGTTTTACAACAGGTTTTTCACTATCTTTCACGATGTATATAAAACCGCACGTCCATTCGCGCTTATGAAACGTTAACACATTGCAAGAAAAAGTAAGGATTGATAATTAATTGAATATCGCCATGTTGCTAAAAATTGTGTTAGTTTATATTGTACGCCATTATACTTAAAAACATAAACATTAAAATAATAGTATCTTGTTCGTTAGGCTATACAGACCTTTTGGTTTTAAAATTGCATTATGAAGAACAGCTATCATGAACTTAATATAGTCTAAAAACTATCTAGAAGTAAAAAAATGCTCTTAAAATTATCTTGTAGCATTCTTGATAGCTTTCTTGAGTAACAAGATAAGAAAAAGACAAAAAAAATAGGTACTACAAAGTGAAAAATAACTTTAATTCCGGAAGTCGGTGTCTTTGGATTTTGTTAGTTTCATTTTTTGCCACCGACTTCCGAAATTAAAGTTATTTTTCACTTTGTAGTGTTTTTTTTTGGGAGTCGGTTGTTTTTTTTAATAAAAAGTTTTTATTTTTCACTTTGTAGTGGTGCCTACCCCACACAAATTCGAATACCACTCTGCAAAATAAATTGGAACATCATTCACATAGACTATGTGGGAAAAATAAGTACCTAAGTATTAAATGATTGAAGCTAACTCAAAAGCCACTCATAAGAACTTGAAGATATTTATATTTTTATTTATTATTTATTACTGAAAACAAAGTATTGAAATAGGTACACGTTAAAAATACATTTTTACAAAATAAGCACTATTAGATATCTCAAAACGTGTGGGTGAGCACTGCTCTCCTAGCTAGGTTATGGAAACCTGTGTTAAGGAGAAGCAGTCCGGTCCCCTAAGGTACAATGACGTAAAATTATATAATAGTTCAGATTTAATTGTTAATTTCGGAGAATTGAGTTAGACATTAAAGTACAATAATTTAAGATAGATAAGTATATAATATGTGTGTGAGGGTGTGTGTGTGTGATTGGGTGTGTGGTGTGGGGGGGTGTGTGTGTGATTGTGTGTGTGGTGTGGGTGTTTGGTGTGGGTGTTTGGTGTGGGTGTGAGAAGGTGTATGATCATCACCTATGTTAAGATCCTTTCAGTGTCGTCATATGACTTATTTTGCAGGTACGTTTGTACAACCTTTTTGCATTTGTAATACGGTAAACCGTAGATTTGGCAATCTTCGTTAATTTTGTTGTAAAGAAACGGACCAAGAAAATGAAAAAATCTCTTGACAAAAGATGAGTGTACACGCGGCAGGGTGCATATCCCATCCTTTCGGCGTTTACTACGTTTTTTATTTTCTATTTTTCGGTATGGGGTGTTGCGGTGTTGCAAAATGACTGTCTGTAGTATGAAATGTTGCCGAACATTTAGCACTTTGCAGTCATTGTAAAGTTGATCGGTTGGAAACAGAATAGGACGAAAAGTGGCTACTTTTAATATGGCCCTATGTGCTACTTCTAGCGGCTTGAGGGTGGTTTTAGCTGCGCCGCCCCAACAAGAAATGCAGTATGTTACGATGGATAGGCAAAGCGCAAAATAGACATTACGTATTATAATGGGATTGGCAACCTGCCGGAGACTTTTAAAGATGTACATCAGTTTGCGAACCCGTCCAGTTAGCAGACCGATATGAGACTTAAAATTGAGATTCCTGTCCAAGACAATTCCCAGGTATCTGATGCTTTCAACAGAGGTTAAAAGAGGGCATTGACAGCTTGAACCCTGTAGTAGTGGATGACCAGTGTGAACTTTGATAAAAATTGGAGTCTTTGGTTGAGAGACCGAGCTGTTAGAGTAAGTCAGAAATTTGGTTTTGGAGGCATTAAGGGTTAGAGTGTGGGAATTAAGCCAATTTAATGCCATGTCAAAGCCAAGCTGAGCTTGATGCTCCAATTGAGACCAGGAATCCGCAGCGAAGGTTATTGCTGTGTCATCTGCAAAAGATATTACCTTGGCATTAACGATATTGAGATCACACAGGTCATTAATAAAGATTAAGAAAAGAGTGGGGCCCAAAATGCTTCCTTGTGGTACCCCATAGTGAATTGGTAGCTCGTCGCTACTATGGCCATCGATCCTGACTTTTTGCGAACGATTAGAGAGGTAACTTTGGAAAAGATCCAGCTGTAGCCCCCTGACGCCTATTTTCTCAAGTTTGATTAAGAGTGTGGAAATGGGAACAGTGTCGAACGCTTTCGCGAGATCTAGAAATATAGTAAGGACCTTTTTATTTTTATTTAGATGATTTATGACAAAGCTGATTAGGTCATGAACAGCGTCACAGGTTGACTTATTTTTGCGAAAGCCATATTGCTGTTGCGAGATTATCTTGCAATGCTCCAGGTAACTAACCAATCTTTTGTTTATCAAGCGTTCAATTACTTTAGATAAGGTGGTTAAAACAGCTATAGGACGATAGTCATTCGGCAAGGTTCTGTCACCTCCCTTGAAGATTGGATAGATTATTGCCTTTTTAAAAGAAGTTGGAAAAACAGCTGTTTCAAAACAAATATTGAATATATGGCATAAAATAGGCGCCAGAGTGGTGGAGAATTTCTTTAGTATTGTAGGTGAAATGCCGTCCCAACCAGTAGCAGCGTTTGGTCGCAGTGAGTTAATTGTGGATATAATTTCTTCTGGGTCAGTTTTATCCAAGACAAAGGATGAAGTTGGTATAGAACTGTTTTGTGGGTTAGGTGGTTGTTGTGGGGGCCTCGTTTTTATAATGTCATCTGCAAGTTTCTTGCCAATATTGACAAAAAAGGAATTCACATTGTTACATGACTGTGCTGGTGTGGGTGATGAGGATAGCAATTGTGCGGACGAATGTGTGGTTTTTGTGGTGTTTGTTATTCGTTTTATGGTATCCCAGAGTAGTTTTGGATTATTGCTCGCTTTGCTGAGTTCTTCTGCATCAAAGAGCCTCTTCGCCTTTTTAAGAATTTTGGTACAAAAGTTTCTGTAACGTTTGTAGGTTACATTTAGCGTTACGTTATCTGGAGACTGCATGAGGTTTCTGTGCATAGCATCTCTGTTTCTCATGCATCGTAATAAGCCAGGAGTTATCCAGGGCTTAAGAATCTTCTTTTTTGCTGTCACTTTCTTAAGTACAGTGTTTTCGGCTATGGCTGAAGTTAGTATTTCAATGAACATGTCAGTAGCGGTATTTGCGTCTGTTGTACTAAGAATAGGGTCAAAGTCTATGTTCAAAATTGATGCACCAAGTGCATCATAATCAAGTTTTGCTATGATAGCCGTAGAGGCGACAGGGATACGTTTGTTATCCAGACATAGCAGTGAAGAACCATGGTCGGTAACCGTAGACTCATAAACAAATGTGAGTGCGGGCGACCTTGTTCTCAGGATAATGTGGTCCAGGCAATTTTTGCCCCTGGTTGGGAGGGTATGTGCAGGGAGAAAACCATGAAAAGCGAGACAATTCAAATACTCGTGGGACCGTGTATCAAGAGAAGAAGGTTTGATGTCGAGATTCAAGTCACCCGCTACCACAACCGTTCCGAGGCCACGGAGCGATGGAAGTATGCGATTAAGGGCGGAAAGGAAGTTCTGTATGTTTTCTGTAGATGGTGAGCGATAGATACAGAGTAAGGCCACGTCAGGATTGATTTTTATTATTAATCCTGAGGCAGATTGGCACAGGTCTGGTTCCTCACCGACCGCTACAATGTCTGACTTAATATAGATCACGACGCCATCACTTTGGTTTATGTGCTTGGTTGTTTTAAATATCGTATAATTTGGAAGAATTGGAAGAATTGAGTTACTAGAACATGGAAGCCAACATTCAGTTAGGACTATTACGTCACAGTCAAGTGAGATACGATGCAATAGAGTTTGTAAGTTTATGAAGTTACAATTTATTGATCGAATGTTTTGTGAAAATAATTTTAGGTATTTATTTGGGTTTATTAAAAAGGATTGAGTTTGTTCCGGAGTGCATGTATGCGTCACTGATAGAGAGAGTTCATCGATGTTATTGATTAGGTCAATTGCGTTATTAGCCATTTGTAAAAGATTTTATAGTTAAGAAGGCAACTACGAAAGTTTGCAAGCGGTAGGTATATGTAATTGTGGAGAGCTTATGTTGTTGTGAATGTGTGTGTGTGTGTAGAATATGCGATTTTGAGACTGATTGTGTGTGTTTTGTATGACTGTAATTTGTTATGTTTCCTAGGATTTGTTTGTGTATTTTGTGTATTTGTAAATCGTGAGCGCAGTGTGTGAGAATTGTGTGAAATGTTAAAATTAAAACTAAAATTAAGATTAAAACTAGAGTGAGTAGAAAGCTGTGGAATTTAACATCTAGTCATTTCCCTAGCTCAGTTTTATAAAGGTCTGCTTCGCTTTTGATCAAGAAATGTTTTTTTCCCAAGGCTTGACGAAGAAATACTCTGCCCAGTGAAGTCCAGCAAAACTTAAAGTCATTTTCTGTTGCAAATTTCCGTGCCAGATAAAAAAGCCGTTGCGATTTAGGGGTGAGACTCTCTGAGAGGTAGATCGGTTTTGCATCACCGGCTAATTTTATATGATTAGTATTTAACTTATTTTGACTATTCTTTTGATTGAAGTTCCGTAGATTTTGCAGAATATTGTCTTTTGTAGTGACACTGACAAAGTCGACTATGATTGGGGATGAACCATTTTTCTTATTTATGCGGTAAATATCTTTAATTTCCTGGCGTTGCAAGGAAATATCTAAGACGCTAGTTGTTGCCGTGATTAATTTACAGAGATCTTCTTTACTTTCTCCCTCCAGTTTTGGTATATTTCTAACCTCTATCTTGGACAAGAATAATAACCGCTCCATATTTTCAACTTTGTCCTCGAGTTGGCTTATATAGTTACGGTCAACTTTTCGTTCGGACTCAATTTGATCAATCTTGGTCACCATATCATCATACTGTTTTGTGGTAAAATCTAAGGATTTCTTGATTTCCTCATTTTGTAAAATAATTTCATTCATCGATTTTTGAAGAGAAAAAAACCTACCGTCGGTCTGAGCTGTGGCCGATTCCAATAGCTCGCGTATCTCCTCCATGAAGGATGTAACGTCCTCTTCGCGTTTGAGGTTCCTGTTACCTGGGGGCCTATTACGCTTCGTTACAAACTTAGAATCAACCGTCGCTAGATTCGGGGTAGACTCGGATTGTGTTAAATTTAAATTTTGATCATCCGATTTGGTAGTTTTAGGTGGCGTGCGTTTCAGCGACACTGAGTTCATTTTTCTCCTCAGGTACCACAAGCTTAGGGTTGAAGAGAACGCACCGCGTATGTAGCTAGAATAATTAGTACTGTTTATGGTCGGGGTTGCGCCACTAGTCCCATTCACTGATGCAACGAGCTCGCTTATATTTGTCGCTGGAACCCACCACGAACTTTGCCGCCTGGAGGTTGGTAGCTCTGATAGCGATATGAAGAATGCGCGTACGCAGGACTTTCACTTTTAAAACGTTCGTACAAGCGTCAGAATTCTGTGCACTCGCGGGATGGTCACTGATGATACGGCACTTTTTCCTATTTTTTCATTGTTTACTATAGCTTGAATTTCACTTCGTGAAGAACCGAAAACGATTATTTGTACGATTGAGTATACTAGATTTGAGTTTAGCAAAAAGTAAAAGTAGTTACATTCTGATAAGTAATTTTTCGAAATAGAATTACTGAGGACACGACTTAGCGGTCTCTGAGCGCGTTCCGGGATCCGGGATATGTAACCATCTCAAATAAAAACTTTGCAAAAAGACAAATATATTTCGCGCTAAGCCGTGTCAGAAGCTTGGAAGGCGTAGTTTTATGTTGACGGAGATAACGTGGCTACGAAATCTGACAATCAAGGGCACACTTAACATACAACTCAAGTACTTAGCGCAATTTGAAGCGGCATATAAAATTACCATTAAAATCATTTATAGCCAGAGTGCACCTCATGACAATTCGAATAAGCCCAAACACGGCTAGAATACATTGATTTATTATACTGAGTTCCGGTGCCTACGTTCCGGCTTCTTCATCAGATCGGTTAAATGATACTATTCTCATCAGAACCATTTATTTAAAAAGCTTCGTCATAGTCGCTTAACTATCGAGATATCTTATCGCCACCCGTGAAATACTTATTATCGTTGAGAAGTTCCCGTGGCCATCTGTGGTCTTCTTCATCAGTTCCACTTCACCAGATGCTACTTTCTGAATGCAAATGCTTGATTTGTTGATGAAAATACCAAAATCGCTATATGTAAGCCTATAATTTTTGAGGAGTTCCCTCAATTCCTCATGGATCCCAGCATCAGAACTGGATTTTAATAAAAGTGGGACCAAGCTGGAAGCTTATCTTTTCAAATAAAAAAGAATTTTCCAAATCGGTTTATAAATGTCGGAGTTCTGAGGTAACAAACATAAAAAAAAATACAACCGAATTGAGAACCTCCTCCTTTTTGAAGTCGGTTAAAAAATAAAACGATGTAAGAAATCGAACGTCAGGCCTCGCGCACCGAGGGTTCCGTACCGATTTCTGAAAAAGTGTGCTATTTAGAGACGTCGCGTCGTCGTTTTAGTTTTCCTGTAATCTTTACATAAACTTCTATCACATAGAATAATTTCAAGATACTCGTATTTCTCTATGCAAACTTCGGAGATAAGGGGGGAAACGGTATTTTTTTTTACATTTTTCATCAAAAGTCGAAAACTATGCCTAAAAAAAAAAAATGTTTGAAAATGTGTAAACAGAGTTCTTTCATGCTCTAGTAGCTCATATGCCCTAGTAGATCTTCGAATTTTAAAGAACCCCTTTCAGTCCCTGTTGCAAAAAAAATATGTTCTATATTTTTATCAGTTCGCGCCATAGAAATAAAATAAGCGGTAGGCAACACAAAAAAGCAGTATTTCGTAAAAATTTCCTGGGCATGGCACCACATATCTATAATAAATTACCTAATACTTTGTTAAATATAAATGATATTAATGTATTTAAGAAGCAACTAACTAATCTACTGATAAGTAAGACATACTACACAATTAATGAATACCTGTCTGATAGAAATGTGTGTGTATAATAATAATACAGAAAATTATGGTGAATACTTGATTGAGTCCGATTTTTATTAAAATTATTTTGTTTTTATTGTTTGTATTGTGTTGACTGTATTAGACATCACTTTTTTATAATGACATTATTATACTCTGACATTACGTACTTATTAATTTGAATTTATGACATTGCATAACTTATTGATTTGAATTTATGACATTATAGAGAGAGAGTATTATTAATGATTTTTATGAATTTTTGGTATTAATTGGAATTTAGGACAGTGTTTATAATTTTGCATGCCTGTATTGGTGCAACACAGTGGACTGCGCATTCACTTGACATCTAGAAATGTAAGATTATGTAATGTGTTGAGCAATAAAAATTTGAATTTGAATTTGAATTTTGAATTTCTTTCTTATTAACCGACTTCTAAAAAAGGAGGAGGTTCTCAATTCGGATGTTTGTATTTTTTTTTTTTTAAGTTTGTTCGCGCATAACTCCGTCGCTTGCCAACCGATTTGAAAAAATATTTTTTTGTTAGAAAGGGTATACTTCCCAAATGGTCCCATTTTTGTCAAAATCCAGTTCTGATGATGGGATCCTAGAGAAATCGAAGGAACTCTTCAAATATTATAGGCACACCTATAACGATTTGGGTATTTTTTATAGTAGCTCGTGCATTTGCTCTCGGAAAGCACCACTTGGTGAAGTGGAACTGATGATGAAGACCACAGATGGCTACCGGAACTACTCAATGATAAATATTTCACGGGTTGCGATTCGATTACTTTAATATGGTTGCTAAGCAATTTCCGCTCGTCACACAATGCGTGTGGTGAGTGGTTGTTGAGGAGTTCTCCTGGTTCTTACCAGCAGAACTCCTCAACAATTAACGTCCCAGCATCGGGAAAAGCAATATTTTGTAACATGTGATGAGCAATTGACATTAGACTATTGTAACTTATACAAATTATAAACAGACCCACTAAAAAGTGAAAAATAAAAACTTTTTTACAAAAAAATACAACCGATTTCCAAAAACAACACTACAAAGTGAAAAAAAACTTTAATTTCGGAAGTCGGTGGCAAAAACGAAAATACATTTAATCAGACACCGACTTCCGAAATTAAAGTTATTTTTCACTTTGTAGTGTTGTTTTTGGAAGTCGGTTGTATTTTTTTGTAAAAAAGTTTTTTTGCAAAATGGTTGGCAAACGTCATCTAAAACAGTTCCAAATTTCAAGTTGATAGCATTAGTAGTTCTTGAGTTATCCAGCTGTGACAGACGGGCAGACAGACAGGCAGACTGAGTCGCACCATAAGGGTTCCTTTTTACCATTTTGGTACGGAAGAATGCATTCTCTTTAGTTTTAGGGTTCTCTTTATCTTCGGTTTATACAAAAGCTGGATTGCGGAAAGTTGATGACATGGACTCCACAAATGAAAAAATTGGTCCTATGTTCGTATACCTAATGTGTCAGTTATTTGTGGTAGGTCTCCTAAGGTATGAAGACAAATGGTAACAATGAAGTCACTGCCGCATAACACCTGTCCCAAACCTGCCTTCTCTTATTAGCATTTCGCCAATTTTTATATCTAAATGTGCCAGGTGCCTATCCCGTCCGTTAACAATATTATTTAAGCGATCATTTGAATTAGGGGTAGTGCCTATTGTTTGCGCGGAACGCCTACTAAAATCATCATAGCACTAGTGCAGCTACGTGTGTTGTAGCTAATGACTTTTTTTTTTTATTTTAATCACCTTCTACCGACAGTTTTACATTTGTTAATATACACATTCTTACTGAAGAGACAAGTCGTATTTTTTTTCATCTCCCGCTGATAGACCTGATGGAATCCCAACAATGGTCCTTCGAGCCGGATTAGAAGATTTCACGATGGAAAACTTCGATCAGCTATTATTTTAAGGATTTCAAGAGAATTGGTGGACATAACTCGTAATTACAAGCGAAGTTGGTTGTGCGACATTCATTTTGCTGTGTCATTGCGAAGATGTGGAATTTTCCGTGGTCTGGATAATCGTAATCATCATTAGTTCCACCCAACACTCTAATATCAGGTTGTATTTAGTGGTAATTAGCTGTTAATAACCAGGTTAGTACAGAGATAAATACCTAATCGTTGTAAACCCTATTAGTGCTTACAAATTGTTATAATTGATCAGACATTAGCGTGTTAATCTTATGATAATCACAGTTATTTGTACCTTTCAAAGAGTAGCTATAAAAAGAGCTGCATTATTATAACTTTATTAGGTAGGTAACAGTTACTGAGTCATTTATTCATGTAATCACATTAAAAGTTAGATAGGTTCATAATTGCATTGTGAATGTAATGCAGTTAGTTAGGTTTTGTACTGATTTTGTTATTGTTAAAACGTTTGATACATTATTATGAAATTATAAGAAAACAATTAACACTAAAGTTAGCAGTTAATTCGTATTTTATATGTAGGTATTTTATATGTAGGTATTTACAGGCAGGTATCGTAACAATTTTAGACGCTGTTAAATCTTTAATTGTATACATTCCAGGTTGACTGCACCAGCTTACGCAATGCCAGAGGATAAGGAGCTCGTTAGAAAAAGGGCAAGTTACAAGGGAAGGGTAACAGTATTCTTGAATTATTTGAATTCATTAAAACCTCCTATAAGTCCTTCTGAGGTTAGCGAGTTGCGATTGCGTTTGAATAGGCTTGAGTCATTGTATGGCCAATATGACGAGGTGCAACTAGCACTGGAATGTAGCACAGATAATTTTGATGGTCAAATGTTAGAACGTAGTGAGTTTGAGTCTCTTTATTATAAAACCTTATCTGAAGCTCATAAAGTGCTCGATGATTATAAGAAAAGGGATCCAACTGATAGTGAAGTAGGTTCACGTTCTAATAATCACAGCTTTGTTAAGTTACCGACTATTCAATTACCTAAATTTAGCGGTTCTTACATAAATTGGTTGGAATTTCACGATACATTTGTCAGCCTTATTCACTCTAATGACGACATAAACGACATAAATAAATTTCATTATTTGAGGTCATCACTAGAAGGTTCAGCTGCAGTGGTGATAAACTCAATTCAGTTTTCTGCCGCTAATTATGTAGTCGCTTGGAAATTACTCTGTGACCGGTTTGATAATAAACGTCTGTTGATTCAACACCATGTTTCAGCATTATTTAATATTGAGACGATCAGCAAGGAGTCGTCTGTGAATTTAAAAGCTTTAATCGATCACATTAATAAAAACTTGCGTGCCTTGGAATCCCTTGGCGAACCGGTTAATCACTGGGATACTCTACTCATTCACATTATAAGATACAAGTTGGACAATAAAACTTACCGTGAATGGGAAGAGTATAAGGGTCGACTTGACAAGGACTACGAGATTACATTTACTGTGTTCCTCACATTCATTAAGAATCGTGCTGAATTAATTGAAACATTAGAAATGTCAAGTTCAACAATTGATAAACATTCAAACACCAATAAAAATTCCAAGGTTAGGACAATGGTAATACAGGATTCTAATAACAAAATAGACAAGGATAATCAGGTGAATAATAGTTCTTCTAAACCTAAGAGTTGTGTTCAATGTAACGGTGAGCACAAATTAAGTAATTGTCCTCAATTTTTAGCGTTGAGTAATGAAGCACGGTTACAATTGCTACCGAAATATAAGATTTGTTATAATTGTTTGTCTTCAGGACATTACGCTAATAACTGTAAACAGGCAAGTTGCAAAATATGTCGGCGCAAGCACCACACTCTGGTGCATGTCGCAGATCATTCAAAGAAGTTAGACTTGGTTATCACTTCTGCTAACAATGATAATGCGACCAGTGCCCCTGCTCCGTCAACTTCCAGTGCAGGTTTGTCTCTTTCTGCAAGTGTTGAACGTGGTGACGTATTGCTATCCACGGCTTTAATTAAGGTCATAGGTAAAAAAGGTAAGGAATACGTTACTCGCGCTGTGCTTGACAGTGGCAGCACATCGTGTCTCATGACTGAAAGACTGTACAAGCAACTGGGTTTAACTGCCAATACTGTGAACAACTCCATATTAGGTATTAATAATTCATCTTCATATATCAATAAAATGTGTCCCGTCTCAATAAAATCTTTAAGCGATAACTTTTCCATTAACATTAATTGCTTTGTTCTACCTTCAATTACCGATAATATTCCGAGTAGACATGTAGATTTATTAAAATTGAAAATCCCATCAAATATTTGTCTGGCTGACCCTAACTTTTACTCACCAGCCCCAATAGATATCCTGCTCGGTGCTGACATCTTTTGGGACTTACTGGGATCCCAAAGAATTAAGTTAGGGGATGGACAACCTATTCTTTGCGAAACTAGACTGGGATGGCTGGTTTCAGGCCCAACTAAAATTAGTTATGCTTCGACACCATCAAAAATGATAAAATGTAATTTTACAAAGATTGTTTCTGACGGTAATGATGAATTAGATAATAGCATAGATCATCAACTCACAAGGTTTTGGCAATTGGAAGAGGTCTGTACTACATCAGTGTATTCGCAAGAAGAAAAACTGTGCGAGGAGCACTTTATAAACAATACTACACGTTTGGAGAACGGGCAATTTTGTGTTCGAATTCCACTGAAATGTTCCCCGGATACGTTAGGTGAGTCCTTTTTAAGGGCTAAACATTGTTTTTCTTCTTTAGAGCGTAGGTTCAAAAGCCAGCCTCAACTGTCTAAGTTGTACAAAGATTTCATGGCAGAGTACGAAAGTCTAGGTCATATGTCGAAATGTAAAGATGTTGAACATTCTGCTCATTACCTCCCACATCACGGAGTTTTGCGTGACAGCAGTGTCACCACTAAATTAAGAGTGGTTTTTAATGCCAGCAGCGCCACTAGCACAGGCACTTCTTTTAATAGTATACAGATGATCGGACCTGTAGTACAGGATGATCTTCTATCAATATTAATACGTTTTAGACAACATAAATTTATTATTGCTGCCGACGTGGAGAAAATGTACCGGCAGATAGTTGTTCATCCAAATGACAGATATCTCCAACAAGTCGTCTGGCGTGATGACCCGTCAATTCAGTTGCAAACGTACCAGCTCAATACCGTAACGTACGGCACGGCCAGCGCTCCGTTCCTTGCAACGAGATGTATTAAACAGTTAGGTTCAGATTGCGTTGATAAAGGAGCTGCTGAGGTTATTCTGCGTGATTTTTACGTCGATGATTTGCTGACGGGAGGAGATGATCTCAATGAAGTAAGAGACTTGCGTCATAAAGTTACTTCTACTCTTGCTTCAGCTAGAATGAACCTAAGAAAGTGGAAGTCAAATGATATGCGTTTGGTGACTGGTTCTGACTGTCCCCAATCTTCACTTGACTTGAATATTGGCGGATCTGAGTCTACCAAAACCTTAGGTCTGGGTTGGCAATCACAATCTGATCAACTCTGTTTTCCCATTAGTCAACCAATTATTTGTAACGATACAAAACGTGACATGCTCTCGATTATATCACAAATTTTCGATCCTTTGGGGCTTTTAGCTCCATGCATTATAGTGATGAAGATGTTGCTTCAAAAACTATGGTTACACAAACTATCATGGGATGAACAGCTATCGCCGGACATTAGGAAAGTTTGGACTGAACTAGTAATGAATTTACCAAAATTAAATGAAATTTATATCCCACGTCATGTTCTAATTGATTCAATGCAACTTTTAGAGATTCACGTTTTCACTGACGCGTCTGAACGAGCATACGGAGCATGCTTATACGTTCGCAGTGTCAACAATGAAAATCAAGTGTTGGTACGTTTATTGTTAGCAAAGAGTCGTGTTGCCCCTCTGAAACCAACTACCATTCCCAGACTTGAGCTTTGCGGTGCTCTGGTCGGTGTTCGAATTTATGAAAAGGTGGTTGCATCATTACGCTTAAACACTAGGCCGCGTACATTCTTTTGGACAGACTCCACTGTCGTCCTAGGATGGCTTAAAATGTTGCCAAATAGGCTGCAGCCCTTCGTTCGCAACAGAGTGGCTGAAATTTTAGAGAAGACTGGCAACTGCGAGTGGAGACATGTCCCAACCGATCAGAACCCCGCAGATTATGTCTCTCGAGGCGTAGACATTAATTTATTACCTTCTTTAGATGATTGGTGGTCTGGTCCAAGTTTTTTAAAGGATGACGTATCATGTTGGCCCTCTAGATTTACACAATCTATTGATGAATCATTGCCGGAAGTTAAATCAAATGTCTCTTTGCATGGTAATGTCAACGAGAATGTGGCCAATGAATTTCTTAATTTTAACCGATTTTCGAGTTTTTTAAGGCTTCAGCGCACGGTAGCATACCTTTTACGTTTTATTGCTGCATGTAAAAAACGACCTGTTTGTGGTCCCTTGAGTAATGATGAACTACAAAATTCTCTATCTTTGATTATTCGAATATGTCAAATAGAATCTTTCAGTGAATACAAGTTGTTACTTCATAATAAACAATTACCAAAGAAAAGTGCTTTATTGAAATTTAATGTTTTTCTAGACGACCATAAAATAATGCGTGTTAGGGGTCGTTTACAAAACTCGGATTTACCTTATGATAAAAAATGTCCAATTCTTTTACAATCTAGTCATCACTTTACAAAATTACTATTTGAGTATGAACACAAACGGTTGTTTCACGCTGGGCCCCAGTTGCTGCTAGCTTCTATACGGGATACGTACTGGCCCATACGAGGTCGTAATTTAGCCAGATTGTGCTACCGTAGGTGTGTACGTTGCTGTCGTCTTAGAGGTCAAACTGTCACACCGATCATGGGTAATTTACCACGGCAGCGACTTCTAGCTGGAGGTTTCCCTTTTGAAAGTATTGGCTTGGATTATGCAGGTCCAATACAGTCTGCTGTTCGACAGGGTCGTGGCTGCAAATTGGTTAAAGTGTGGATTGCCATTTTTGTGTGTTTTACGACAAAATCAATACACCTTGAACTAGTCGGTGATTTAACCAGCAATACTTTTATCATGGCGTTAAAGAGATTCATCTCGCGTAGGGGTAAACCGGTTAATATATTTTCCGATAATGGCACCTCGTTTGTTGGTGCATACAATGATATATCAAAATTTCTTAAAGCTAATTGCAACTCGTTATCCGAGGAGATGGCTAAAGAGGGAATTAACTTTAACTTCATCCCTGCATACTCTCCTCATTTTGCTGGCCTTGCGGAGGCTGGTGTCAAGTCAACTAAACATCATTTAGTCAGGGTGCTGGGCCTTTGTAACCTAACTTATGAGGAGCTTTATACTACGCTGGTGCAAATTGAAGCTATCTTGAACTCCAGACCACTGACTCCACTTTCATCGAACCCTGAAGACTTGGCACCATTGACACCCGGACATTTTTTAATTGGACGTCCTTTAACATCTTTGCCGACACCAGATTACCATGATCGTTCCACCAGTTCCTTATCTCGATTTCAACGCATTGAACAACTCCGACAACATTTTTGGAACCGATGGAGCAAGGAGTATATATCGGAGCTCCAACTCAGGACGAAATGGCGCACATGTAAGGGTTCTCTGAAGCTGAATTCCCTGGTACTGCTAAAGGAAGACAACATGCCGCCTCTGAAGTGGAAAATGGGTCGGATTGTCGCTACCTATCCAGGTCCGGATGGCGTGATCAGGGTTGCAGACGTCAAAACCTCCAGTGGCCTGCTCCGAAGATCTTTCAGCAAAATTTGTCCGTTGCCCACCTACCCCGAGTCTGAGCATTCCGGTTGAAAGACAGGCTTTCAACGCCCGGGGGTATGTTTGCGCGGAACGCCTACTAAAATCATCATAGCACTAGTGCAGCTACGTGTGTTGTAGCTAATGACTTTTTTTTTTTATTTTAATCACCTTCTACCGACAGTTTTACATTTGTTAATATACACATTCTTACTGAAGAGACAAGTCGTATTTTTTTTCATCTCCCGCTGATAGACCTGATGGAATCCCAACACCTATCATCTGGAAGTCAGCGTATATAACGCCGATTTCCAAACTCTGTGTGTTCGCTAAAATTATGGAGAAAATTGTGCACAGACAACTTTTTTCTTCACTTAAATTAAGTTTCTGTGAACATCAACATGGGTTTCTAAAAGGTCGCTCAACCACATCCAATCTCGTGGTCTGTAGTGACTATCTTACAGAGCACATGTCCAGACGGTCTCAGGTCGACGTTATATACACTGACTTCAGCAAGTGTTTCGATCGAATTGACCATGCGCTTCTTATGCACAAACTCTTAATGGTCGGTGTGAGGGGTAATTTGTTTAGATGGTTCTCGTCATACGTGGAGAATAGATGCCAGACGGTGGTTCTCAATGGGTATACGTCGAGAGCGATGTACATTCCGTCGGGAGCTCCCCAAGGATCTTTGCTAGGACCTCTCTTATTTAATATCTTCATAAATGACGTTGGATCTTGTTTCTTTAACACTAAAGTCTTATTGTATGCGGATGATATGAAGATTTTGGGTCAAGTGTCAACTGTTGAGGACGCACGCCTATTACAGGACGATCTGGACCGGTTCCACGAATACTGCGCTAGAAATAGGTTGGATTTAAATGTATCTAAATGCTATGTATGTACATTTACGCGGAAACCAAACCCTGTTAATTTCGATTATAGGCTTTCGAATACCTTGGTAGCCAGAGTGAGTGTCATCAGGGATCTTGGAGTTACTTTTGACTCTAAGCTTCTGTTTGATGCACATATTAATAACATAGTTAACCAGGCTTCTAAAGCCTTGGGTTTTATATTTAGGGTCTCTTCAGATTATAAGAATGTTAAAACAATGAAAATTCTTTATTGTGCGTTTGTCCGTAGCCACCTGGAATATGCTTCTCAGGTTTGGAATCCAAATTATAATGCATACATTAATCGGCTTGAAGGTATACAAAGGCGATTTTTGAGGTACACTCAATATCGCTCAAATATCTATCTCCCGAATTATATAAGTCGGTGTAAAAGATTTCATATTCTGGCTCTACACGAGCGAAGAAAAATTGCGGATCTTGCTTTCTTGTTTATTGTTATGAACGGATCTACTGACGTCCCTGAGTTGGTAGGCAAGGTCGGACTTCATGTAGCGAGTGCATTTCTTAGGGGACCAAGTCTTGTCCATGTGCCTCAGGTTAGAACTGTATACAGACAGAACTCGTACGTGATAAGAGCTTGGATGTTGAGTTAGATTTATTTACTAGTAGCATTAAGGAAGTAAAGAAGACTTTCAATAATTGTTTTTTCGATGTATAACCATTTCTTCTTTTTAACTTTTTTATTGTATTTTTTGAGCGTGAAATTTTAGTTATTTCTTACGTCGCTGTTTTCGCGTATTTGTTAATGTTGCTCACTTTAATCGTTGGTGGAAGCTTGTAATTGGCCATCTTTTACACATTGTACTTAATATGGAAATTTCCTAAAAGTAATAAAATAAAATAAATAAAATAAAATAGTACGATACACTGAGAAATATGAATACGGATGGCTGTTACGTTGCGCTACCGGCTACTGTACTCCGGCTCTCATTATGTAGGGGAAGTCAGCTCAAAGCGGCCATAGGAGGCAAAGCGGCCACGCTTCATTTTTCGGTTATTTAAAATGATAGCACGGCGTAGCCAATCTGCTTTGGTCAAACCTCTTTATATTTCAATGCTTTTATTGAACGTGTATTGTTACTTATCTATTTGGCTTTGTTTGTGTTCTATTCTCTCTGAAATATAATAAATAATGTGAGAGCAGTTCATTATTAAAACAAAATGGCCGATAAAGGCAAAGCCACAGACTACTCAGGGGATACTACGGGCAAAGCGGCCAACTGACCGCTTTGCCCTTTGTAAAATTATTATGATTCATTAGATAATGCGTAATTATTTTGTTTTGATGGTTAACAACTATAAAAGGAAGACTACCCAGGCGTCATGGGATGAAGATATGATGGGCCGGGCAATTAAAGAAGAAAATGAAATTTTACTTGGTTTTTAATTAAGTTTTTAAATTTTAGAGCATTCATTTTCATAGAGACTGTTGAAATAATTAAGTAAGACTTACTGTTAATTAATAAAAATGTTAAATATTGTCAAAAACTATACCGGATTATAAGTTCCTAATAGTTTAATAGAAGTTTATAAAGCAAATATAACAATATAGTTAAGTTAAATTACCCTCACGACAGATTGTAATTAAAATATAGTATAAAATGATGATTATTTTATACAAATGTTAAATAATAATAAATAAAATTTTAAAATATTTTTGGTATTTTTATTTTGTCAAGCACAATATTTTCAACAGAAAACAAATACATTTCTTGTGTATTTTTGGGGTGGCCACGTTGCCCGTACCCCCATGGCCGCATTGGGCGGCCACTCGGGCAAGGCGGTTTTTTGACAATTTTGCGTAATTTACAAATCACATGATTGTTTTTAAATTTGCTCGAATTTTAATTTCACATTATGAAAATTTTATAAGTTCTCTGGCTATTAGTATAAAATTCTCTTTAAAAGTCTATCGTTTACTAGGTTTTTTTTAACTCAAAGTTAAGGTGGCCGCTTTGAGCTGACCTCCCCTACGCATCAACTCGTATTGTATGGAGTGGGTCTTCTGCAGTAACAGCTCCTGTGCGGAGGCGCGGGCCCCGGGATGCGCCGGCGCAGCCACGCCGCGCCGCGCCAGTCGGTTGCGCGCTCTCACCCCGCGGAGGACGCTTGCTGGCACAGACTTTCGGTAAGTATTTACCTATAATACACACATTTATTAGCCTTATATTATTTACACAATTGAATGGAGTACTCAATTGCCTGTACCACAGAATATCCTGAACGAGTTTTTCAGGAACAGGCTGACATAAAAATTGTGAATCACGGGAAAATAATGTACCTAGTTTTAAGCGACTTTATATGTTCAGTTGAAAAAGCTTAGTTAGCATTTACTCAAATACGGTGTGGCCTGGGTAGAAAATAATTACCTTCGCTTGAATTATCGTCTTTTTCTGAAAGTCCGTTTCACTTGAGCTCGGTTCAGTCAGGACTACTCCAGACGCGGGCCATTCTGCTCGGAACAGTCTTGTTGCCAGCCACAGTCCACAAACTGGTTTAGGGTGTTTGAAAGTGCTAGTTATTTGTTTTATTTTCCTGAATATCGCCGGCCCAGGTATATTCCCGGACTAACGGGACACCTTGTATTAATAAGTTGTCCCGGGATTTTTTTGGGTTTTGTCGGGACTATATACTACGTAAGTTCGTAACAATTTTTAGGGTTCCGTAGTCAACAAGGAACCCATATAGTTTCGTTATGTCCGTCCGCAGCTTAGCTCAGAGACTCTTAGTACTAGAAAGCTATAATTTGGCATGGATATACAATATGCCTACATATAAATAAATATAAAAAAAAAAAAAAAAAAAAAAAAAAAAAAATGTATATAAGTAGTTTATCAGCCATCTCGTTACCATAACACAAGCATTAGGTTGCTTAGCTTGGGGCTAGATGGCGTTGTGTGATATGTCCAAACATATTTATTTATTTATTTATTTATTATATAAATCATGTTCAAAGTGGTAAATTAAAATCATGAAAAAAATTTTTTTTAGGGTAGGTACACGTAAAGTGGGGATAATTTTTTTTTCTCGTGTACCCCATGGTGTGGGGTGTTGTTAGAAACTCTTTCAAAAATATTGCGAGTTTGTGAAAACAATTTTTCGATTTAGGGATCCGTTTCTGAAATATTAAGGTTTAAAGTGCTAATTTTTGGGGTCAAGTGTCCCCCCCCCTGCCAGCTAAACGGTTTGTTTTGGATGGGTGAAAATATTCACGGTAGTAGTATATATAACGAAGTTAAAAGGAAAACTATCACAGCTAAGTAGGCTTTTTAAGTTTACGAGTAATAGTCAACCAACTTATAAAATGTACTTGGAAAAGTAAAAATTTCGTACAAATTCCATTAAAAATTACTTACCTATATAACGTTGTTAGTTGTGTAAAACCGGTAGTAAATATACGTTTATGAACCAACACTGTTTATGATTGGTATACCTACTACTGTTTGTTTTGCCAAATGAAATAAATAAATAAACCATGTAAAAATATAGAAAAATAAAATCATAACATTCTTATTAATAATCATTTCTAAATTAATTGTGCAACTACGGAACCCTATTACTGCGCATGGCCCGACACGCATTTGGCCGGTTTTTTATCTTGTAGGTACCGATATGTATTGTGTATTGTTCAAATGGTGATTTGGTGAACTAAATTGAAGGACTGAGAGGTGGCTCATTTATGGGGATATATCGATAATTTTGTGTTTTTATAATTCCTATAAAACCAAATGTATATGGTTAAATCATTTAGATTTTCTAAATATGTTATTGACTATATTGTCTACTGCTGCACTAAAACCGAAACATGATTACTTAAAATTTTCCCAAAAGAAAAAATTCCAAAGTAGCACCGTCTATTTTCAGTTTTATACGATTAAACGTAAACAGTTCCTTAATATGCAGTCAAATTTGCTTTAAATCGAAGGTATTTAAATATGTTAAGAACTTACTAAGTTAAAAATTTATTTAAGGGCCTGCATTACCTCAGATTGCGCAAATTGTCTTATTATGAATGGCTGCAGTTTCAACAGTTCTGCAGTATTCACTTTGTAATTAATAAACAGTAAAGATGAGGACTACTGCTAGGTATCATAGGTTGCGAATTCACGATTCCATACAATTTTCTCGATACAAAGAAATCTCAAAGTTACCTCCAAACCGTACAATAAATGGAAAACAATCAATGAAAAATTTCAAATTAGGTCATGAAACTATTAGGTATTAAACTGAATTATTAGGTACCAAGCCTAGTCCATAAATAGCACAGTTCACCCGAACTGAATCAGTTTGACGGTGCGAGTGAGATAGAGTGATACCCGCGCGGGGAAGTGGGGGCAACATATGAATTTGAGCTGAGGTATTACAAGCTCGTATTACCTGCATTTTGTCATAAATCTACATTTAAACGATTCCGGTGGTCTTCTATCTCGCGCGTCAAACTAGACAGCAATAACGCCATTTTTAGGGTTCCGTAGTCAACAAGGAACCCTTATAGATTCGCTGTGTCCGTCCGTCTGTCCGTCCGCCGCTTAGCTCAGAGACTCTTAGTACTAGAAAGCTATAATTTGGCATGGATATACAATATACCTACATATAAATCATGTTCAAAGTGGTAAAATAAAATCATGAAAAAAAAAAATATTTTAGGGTACGATTTATAGTAAAGTGGTGGTGGGTAAAGTGGGGATGTTTTTTTTTCTCGTCTACCGCATGATGTGGTGTGGGCTGTTGTTGGATAGCTCTTTCAAAAATATTATGGGTTTGTTCAAACAATTTTTCGATTTAGGGATCCGATTCTGAAATATTAAGCTTTAAAGTGCTAATTTTTGTTAGAGTCAAGTGTCCGCTCCCGCTGCCAGCTAAACGGTTAGGTACTTTAGGATGGGTGAAAATATTCACGGTAGTAGTATAACGAAGTTAAAAGGAAAACTATCGCAGCTAAGTAGGCTTTTCAAGTTTACAAGTAATAGTCGACCAACTTACATTTGCAGTTGGTATGTATGGGAGACCATGTTTTTCAACGACAGTGTTAAGTTTGTTCTTGGGATAAATTCATCCCATCTACGGAACCCTTCATTGTGCGTGGTCCGACACGCACATGGCCGGTTTTTTGAAAAATGTAGTCTGTTATTATGGGTAATAAATAATATTGATTTAATAGGTAATTGTTTGTTTGGTTGAACGCGCTGATCTCATAAGTTAGAATTGACCTCAAATCTAGCGATTTGCACACGCACTTGGCCGGTTTTTCACTTGCACCACGCTTCGATGTAAGACAAAAACCAACACCATATTAGATATACGAGTAGTAGGTACATACCAGCCGAATTACAATAATAAAAAATTCAAATTCAAAATAATTTATTTTCTCTTCACAAACAAATGAAATGATAAATAAATTAAAATATGCTTAAAAATGATATGACAAAGTTTGTAAGAGAGTGGTGTCTGCACCAGCAACACCTGCACAGCATCACCAGGCTCCCCCCACACACTAGCAACACCTGCACAGCATCACCAGGCTCCCCCCACACACTAGCAACACCTGCACAGCATCACCAGGCTCCCCCCACACACTAGCAACACCTGCACAGCATCACCAGGCTCCCCCCACACACTAGCAACACCTGCACAGCATCACCAGGCTCCCCCCACACACTAGCAACACCTGTACAGCATCACCAGGCTCCCCCCACACACTAGCAACACCTGCACAGCATCACCAGGCTCCCCCCACACACTAGCAACACCTGCACAGTATCACCAGGCTCCTCCCACACACTAGCAACACCTGTACAGCATCACCAGGCTCCCCCCACACACTAGCAACACCTGCACAGCATCACCAGGCTTCCCCCACACACTAGCAACACCTGCACAGCATCACCAGGCTCCCCCCACACACTAGCAACACCTGCACAGCATCACCAGGCTCCCCCCACACACTAGCAACACCTGCACAGCATCACCAGGCTCCCCCCACACACTAGCAACACCTGCACAGCATCACCAGGCTCCCCCCACACACTAGCAACACCTGTACAGCATCACCAGGCTCCCCCCACACACTAGCAACACCTGCACAGCATCACCAGGCTCCCCCCACACACTAGCAACACCTGCACAGCATCACCAGGCTCCCCCCACACACTAGCAACACCTGTACAGCATCACCAGGCTCCCCCCACACACTAGCAACACCTGCACAGCATCACCAGGCTCCCCCCACACACTAGCAACACCTGCACAGCATCACCAGGCTCCCCCCACACACTAGCAACACCTGCACAGCATCACCAGGCTCCCCCCACACACTAGCAACACCTGCACAGCATCACCAGGCTCCCCCCACACGGAATGTTAACATCATTTTATATCGTAAATGTCAACGAGTTGAGCATAACAATATAAATCATATACTTATAGATAGATAAAAGATAAAAACCAAATCAAAGTAAAATACAAAAAACAAGACAAAAAAAATCATTACTTCGTCTTTCTTTTTTTTTTGCATTTCTGTTGAAAAATAACTTTTTTTCATGAATTTATTTTACCACTTTGTCGGCGTGATGAAGTATATTATACTTACATATTCATCACGCCGACAAAGTTACTAGAACGCATAAGGCATGGATATTATCCATGTCTTATGCGTCCTAGTACTAAGAGTCTCTGAGCTAAGCTGCGGACGGACAGACGCACGGACTTAGCGAAACTACTTATAAGGGTTCCTTGTTGACTACGGAACCCTAAAAAGCATCCTGTATTTTTATACTCAGCGATAATTTGCTGACAAGGATCAAATACTGCAAAGGAATACTTTGTAGGTATATAAAAAACTTTTTTGCAAAAAAAAACAACCGACTTCCAAAAAAATACTAGAAAGTGAGAAATAACTTTAATTTCGGAACTCGGTGGCAAAATAAAAACACGTGTCGAATTGAGGACCTCCTTTTTTTTCGTCGGTTAAAAATCAAAGGAAGTGTCAGTTTTTTTGCTATTTTTATGTTTCACAATATTGGATTCCGCATGAGGAGAGTCCTCTGCGCTGCAGTGGCACAGTTTGGTGGTCTTATCTTTACAGCAATATCTTTACTGCCGACGCCATAGCAACTGTGTGCGGCTCATACAAGTCTCCGCCCTCTGCGGCCGGTCTACTACATAGTAACTGTTCGGCTGCGAGTGTGTAGGTGCTGGGATGTGCTGCGCGCGCGACGCCTTACTCTAATGTAAACATCAGTAACGGCAAGGCGCCTGTTGACAAACAGAAACGTGTTGCGAAAATATTTCGTAACGTGTATCAATAATAGTAGTCGCCATTCCTCACGATTGTTGTCACACGACAGAATGCTATGCATAACATAACATAATTATAACATAACATTACCATCAACATAGTATCAGAAACGTGTGGTACAGACCATCGAACTGAACAACTTTCTCCATGGGACCAACATCGTAAACGAGAAACAATTATCAGCTGTCCCGTACAAAGCTTCAATACCTACTCGACCCAAATGTATGGGGAAGGATGATAGTTTTTTCTCGGTTACGATGTTGGTCCCATGTAGGAAATTGTTCAGTTTGATGGTCTGTAGTCTGTACCACATCCTTAGGTTTGAGCACACCTGTCCGATACGCCCTGCACGTACCTATAGGGCGTTGGCAATGAGCCCTACTATCGTTCAGTTGGTGGGGCTTACCAAAGTTCGGTGCGGAATCGATCCCGCGCCCGCGACTGGCAGCACTGCCACTGTACCTACCTAATGTAACCGAGCGTGCCCCTACGCCTACCGTGTCTTTCGGTGGCCAAAGCTCGGGGAGCTCGCGAGATTCAAATTTTAAAAAGTTTTTTGCAATTTGCAGGTTGTATGGTAATAAAAAAATATACTCGCCCGTAGCATAATACTTAAATACCATTTACCGAATTATGTGTGTACATAATTAATCAATCCCTACAACTCTAATTTCAAATTGACAAAATGAACGACTACGTATTTCATGAAATTGAGGCCAATTCTAACTTATATTAGAGATTGTATTGATTAGGTATAATTGTAACGTAGGTACAGGGCCTAGCACACCTACGCCGCTAAACCACGACACTGCATGATGTGTAGCGGAACATCATTTTGTCAGTTGAATTGAACTATACTGCAGTTTCCCTGTTTCGCGGCGGAGGGGTGCTAAAGCCTGTAATGAGTCAAACTGAACCGGAGGTCGAATTCGGCAATTTATTGAAGAGGATATTCAAACAGATCTTCCAATTAAAATAATGTGTAAATACACCAGTATCATAACTTAACAAGTGACACAAAAAGCGTTGTTTTGAAGTCGTTATCGCGCGAGGGTCACGTTATCAGCGGACACTGCTGCCGAGCTTCCGTCCACGCTTCGCAAAACCGCGACGCCCACCGCGCCGCCGCCCGCGCCGGCGCAGAATCGCGCTCTGACCCACTTAGGTAAGCTATTTTATTATTTGCAACGATTATCAAACAAAGGATTACACTCACACTTTATTTTTTTGTCGCCATTCAAATAAGAGGAAGTCTCAGGCTGAGGCACTATATTTTCGAAGTCGAAATACCTACGAAGTTTAGCTAAGCTTGATGGATAGGTTGTACCTCATAGGTAAAGAACTTCGCTGAAAGTCCTAAAGTACATAACTAAAGTAGGTAGGTAACTGCGTCAAAACTAAACAACGATTTAGAAAGCTAGTACTTAGGTACCTAAGCATAATTAGAGGTGCCCCAGGCCCCAGGTGCACTCTGAAGCACTGACAGATTCGTTACTCCCACAGCTCTGTGTAACTGTCGGAGCCTCAGAACAGACTGTATAGCTGTTCTGTGGTCGGAGCGATTCTAAAGATAGGTATATCCTACTTTTAAAGGATAACAGGGAACTTCACAGAAGTCTACTTCCCATGTGGCACATTCCCGGGAATACGTGAATATTTTTTTCAATTTCTAGAACCGCCATGTAAACTGTGCTTGCCAACTCCTACTAAACCACGAAGTTGTACGAACTTTATAAACAACGTGTCGTTTTGCATCCTCGTCAAATTTAAGGGTGTGGTTTTATCACAGAAAAGATAATCTCTTTATCTGTTCTGTGGGTATTATAGACCATCAAACCGAACAACTTTCTCCATGGCACCAACAACGTAATCGCGAAAAAATAATCAGCCGTCGCATACATTTGCGTCGAGTAGGTATTGAAGTTTTCTATGAGACAATTGAAATTTTTTTCACGAATGCGATGTTGGTCCCACGGAGAAAGTTGTTCAGTTTGATGTTCTGCACCTACCACACCCTGAAATTTGACGAGGATGCAAAACGATACGTTGTATTATGCATTGAAGGATTTTTTACTTTATTATTATTGGAAACTTTCTTCTTGCCATTCGCTTCGCCGTTCAAAGTTTTGTAGCATGGCATGTTATTATGGCGAAGACGGTCAAACATAGATATCCTCCGTTGTCCTGCTTGACGCAGCGCTCGGTCCCACGTTGCGTAAACACAACACAGCTGCATCTCACTTTTTATAACCTCAGTGAAATGTGAAGCTTATTATGATGCGCGCAGGGCGCAGACTGCTGGATGTTATCGTAATGTCTATGTCTTGAAAGGAATTTAGTGTAAGTTGGTCTATGTTTAGCAGTTTTCAGTTTTAGTTAGTTTCACGTGGCCGCGTACGGCCGCGCGCCGCGCGACACACTTGACGCAAGGTTGGAGGCTATCGCGGCTGATAATGTGGGTTCAAAAATAATGATGACACCGTAATCTTAATTAAAAAACGTTTGTTAAACACACAAATTGGGTCTTTATAGATTAAATGTTTTATTTATATTTAATATCCAACGACCAAATGGCCTGATTTTATCTGTTTGTAGAATTATTTTTTTAATGTTTAAATACTTTTGGTATACTGTGAGCTTATATTATATTTTGCAGTTTGTAACGTATTTCGCGCATCATCACAACAGATTCTGAACCAACAGAATGATGCTTCATTCGCTGAATTAGGTACTTACTTACTTGAACAATAAAAAGATTATAAGTACCTACATAAATAGATAAAGTACAAAAACCGTGTTTGTAACGAGTGTACAATGTTGTAGTTGAACACGAAGTGTGCGGCTGTTGTACTCGTCAATAATACGTGTTTGCCATGCATCACTGTAGCTGTAGGTACAAACGATTAGTAGAAGCGCACCATTCATGCCCATCCTGTGCCAGCTTCCATCAATGAGCCACTATGCTAATAGACACGTGCTGTGTGCTCTGCTGTACGGCTAAACACGGCCTTGTATAGGGAGCTTAGGAGGTCTACCTTTAAGTAGATTTCCTAAGCTCCCTATACAAGGCCCTATATAGGTAACTGATGCATCAATAAATAATATTCCTTGATACCGATTACCTATGTAAAAGCTTCGCGAAATGTATCTATGTAGAAGCCTACATTTCGCGAAGCTTCTTCGCGAAATGTAGGACTTTACCTAATGTTTGGATCGCAGCCATGAGTGAGTGGCCTACATTTTCGGCGTCCCTGATCCTTCCATTTGATTCCAACTGACTGGAATCACGACTGTGTTTTTTAAATAAATACTGATTGCTCTTTGATTGTAGCAACAGTCTGCAACAGCCTAGAAGACAACAAAAGATTGGGTGCAGGATATCTTCCAAAACATTTGGTTTTCACAATGAGTCAGTAGGTCACTCTGTTCAGGTGCATTATTTTATAATTTTAAAAAAGTTTAAGTGAGCCAACCTTAAGAGATATACTTTCTTATGCAATCGCGGACTTTTTAGAAAACTAACAATTCCGGTGCTGTCGCGGAGCGGAATGCGGGAATATTGTCATTTTTTGTATATTTTATCTATACCTTTAGAATTAACTTTATATTTTATTTATTTTTTAATTGCATTATTATTTGTTACATGCTGCACCGGTCGACGTCATCGCGTCAACGCCGGCTATCGCTGAAAACCAGCGCTGGGGCTCCGTTTCGCATGGGGTCGCGGCATTATGCTGAGCGGTAGCCGTTTTGCGTAGATGTGACGCATATTTTCCCCTAAACTTGCTTTTTACATTCTTATTTTATTTTGTTGTCCTTTGCGTCATGTTTACCGCAAATAAACGTATTTTCTTTCTTCTTTCTTTCTTTCTGTCATACTTACATGATTCATGCGTAAGTTCAACCGTTTACGCAGCGCTCGCAACAGAAGCTCTCAAAAGGAATCAATTTTCCTCGTTTTTGCAACATTTTTCATTGATGCTCCGCTCCTATTAGTCGTAGAGTGATGTTATATAGCCTTCCTCGATAAATGGGCTATCCAAGACTAAAAGAATTTTTCAATTCGAACCAGTAATTCCTGAGGTTAGCGCGTTCAGCCAAACAAACAAACAAACTCTTCAACTTTATAAGTATCGATTTACATAATTATAAATGTATAACCACGAATCATCAATAACATCTGTTTAAGTTAGATTTATTCTTTCTTTTTCTTTATTTTTTATTCTTTAATTTTGCCATGGTTTGCCATGGTTTGGTCTGATTTCGGAAATCAGGCCAAACGACGGCAAATCTAAATATTTGTTATTATCCCGAATCTATTTTCGAGATTAACATTTAAATTCGGTAGCATATTTCTCGGAGGGACCACGGGTAACCAAATTCTTCGTGCGGGCCTTCCAGGGGCTATGGGAGTGAGCACGGGTAACAAAATTCTCCGTGCTCCCTTCCAGGGGCTACGGGAGTGAGCACGGGTAACAAAATTCTCCGTGCTCCCTTCCAGGGGCTAAGGGAGTGAGCACGGGTAATAAACGGTTTTTCTTTCTGTCTGTTTCCATGTTGTGTTGCATCCATAACGTTCGCTAGTTGCGCGTTCTGTCGGCGGGGCGCGCGGCGCGGCAACTTGTGACGCGCGTCCGAATTGGGTCATTGGAATTGGAAACAAATGGCGCTGAGATTCAGCCGAGCTGATGTAGCCGTTCCAGAATGCTCTCCTCATTCACTATGCGATGCAATTGAATACCACTGCCGATCACAATGTCAAATTATAATATGCATTGATGCTTGCTCAGGGACACTGATGAGTTATCTCTACGAGCCTCATCATATGGCTACTGATTCTCAAATAGTATCAGCTCGTCAGACGGTCATTTGGGTCTTGGAACTGACACGCGACAATTTGTCTGAAGAAATATTGATTTAAAATAGAATTTATCATTCCTTTTTTTTGTGGTGTTTTCCGATTTGTGATAAAATGCAAAAATATTCTAAATTGTAATGCATAGTCGATACAGATAGATACAAATGCGTCATAGTGCAGTGTGCAGTTGGGCCGCGGCCCAATTGAGGCAATTGTGCTGCAGGCAGGGTCACGACTACGCCAGCCAGGGCCCCGGGCCGGGTGACGCGTGACGTCATCCGCTCGTTGAGCGGGTCCGGTGCCATCCATCACACGAGACGGCTACAATTGTGCACCTACCTTCTTTCTTATGTCTATGGCACCTAGCTAATCAATTAGTTACCGACGCCTTTAGTATCAGTGTGTGCTATGATGGGTAGCGTACCTATATTCAGGGTTGGCAGTTATGCTTCTTGAAATCATGAAAACATCAGGGGCTAGCAAGTCTGGCTCACGAATCACCGATTCGAGTTCAAGCAAAGCTGGGTATTGTGTTACCTAGTGGTTATTCTTCATCAGCAATGATTTGTCAGCAGAGGAGTGTTGGTTTGGCCGGGTAGGGCAATAGGCTCGCTTAGTCGCTTGGAACCTCGACGTAGCTGCTTCCTGCCCCTTGGGAGAATATAGGTGTAATCATATGTTTATGTCGTGTTGGTATTTTGCTCAAAGGGCCTCATTATGTTCGTCCTCCACAAGCGGCGCTCGAGAGCTCCGGCGTGGAGTCGGCCGCGCAGATCGATGGAGCCCCGAGCAATGCCTGCCCAACCCCAGGTCTTTCACAACAGGCCAGTGTTTACGGTACAATAATAAACCTCCAAGGAGCGCTCCCTGATAGATACTTATTTGGAGATCACGTGCTCAGTACAGAGGTACAGATACCTAGTTTCAAGCTAGCAGTAAACATTTAGTGATTTCACCTCGGTAATCTGGGAAGTTGGCCCTAAAACTCAACTCGCAATACGACTGTCGTGAAATCGTGATGCTAAGAGACAAGCTGTAAGTTATTCGACCGTCTCGTTCCCTGCTGAGGATAGCTCTGCGGTTTGCGCCAAAGCAGTTCCCATTCTTGTTTCCACTAAGCTGCAGCGTCGGTGGACACCCCCTCAGGCACGGCGGCGGCGGTGTCGTTGCTGTAAACATACGAAACATAAACTATTCATTCACTTCAGAAACCATTAATCGTGTCGTAGATTTCGCCGTAGACATAAAATATAAAAACGATGTTCCACATTCACTCCGTAGTCGGCTGGTTTAGTGCAAACTGCATACGCCGCAGCGATCAAGTTCTAGCGTTAGGTATCCATAAGAAGTCGTTGCACCTACAAACAATAAGTAGCCAACTGCAACACAACACTGAGTAGGTAATATTATGAAATCGCTTATCGAAGTGTTTCATTGACAAAGGATTATCTACGTCGGCAACCCGGGTAGGGTTGAGAGTGTTGAGGCCCCCACCCTTTCTTTTTAAAAAAAAAAACAACAGGTTCTTCCCCCTTGTACCAATTCACTGCGTAAATTTTTTGAAAAGTTCAGGTGTTCACGTTGGGGCAGCCCTCGATACAATAAAATGCAAAGCTAGCGCAGGACACTGCTATAGTTTTGTGCGCTGAATTCTCAGAACTGGCTCATAAAAACTATGCGAGTTGAATTGTGCAGATGTGAGGATGAGATCATCACCAGGCGACCACCATCCGCCGCGGGCCTGCTGGAGCGATCGTTAAATTAAATAAATGTGCTACGTAGATTAGGTACATATCGTTGTTGATGAAATCATATTTTTAAATAAATATATAGACCTTACAGAGCAAGGATTAAGAGGTTATCGCTTGAAAAAACAATAAATGTACTTACGCAAATTGTATTCGGTATATTTCTGAGCTGAGATTAAGCAGAAACAGAATGAGTTGTCGTAAGTGAATTAATTATATGTGGAGGGATGCTTGCATGTTGCTCCGATTAGCAACAATGACGACTGACTGGGAACAGACCCCGCGCGGGTGGCTGGTGGAGCAGTGGAGCGCTGTAGACCAAGGTTTAACTGGGTTCACAGTCTACCATTAAAATACAAATCAAGTCTTGTTGTTATGATCCGGGAAAGCAATGCAGCCCTTCGCGGTGAATAACGACAACATCAGCAGTGTTATTCTGTACAAATCTCACCGTGAAAACTTAGGTGAAGTGAGCGTGGGGTGAGCTGTCACTAGTGTCAATCCAATCTAACATTGTAGAATGACAACTGACTTCACCTAAGTTTTCACGGTGAGATTTGTACAGAATAGCACTGCTGATTTGTGTTTTTTTATTTTCAAACAAACCTTGAATAAGAGTCCGGGACTATGCAGGGTGTCCCTGGAAGTATGAATCAAATCGAATAGGGGCGTGGGCAAAGTCATTTCCAAACTTTTGAAGCCTGAGAATGTTGGTGAGATTGAGTAAATTTTTTGCCAGATCGAACCCTTTGCAATAAATGTTTTTTCTTATGAAACACATAATATGTTTTCTAGTTGCATAAAAGTAATTAAACGCCCATTCTTCAAGAACGACCTAAAAAAATATTAAATTTATAGCCCTGATAGTTTTTTTAATGATTTTATTCTTTGAGCACTATGCTAAGTAATGGAAAAAAATTGGTCATAACTTTTGAACCCTAACAAATTGCACCGACATTCTCAGGGTTAATTTGGAAATGGCCTTGCGCACGTCCCTATTCGATTTTATCCATACTTGCAGGGACGCCCTGCATAGTTTAGTTGCAATGTTACAACCAGCTGTACAAGCAAACTTCCACGCCTACAACAGGTCGATCACGTTCCTAACATCCCTAATACGGTTCATTCAACGTGAGGAATGGCATCATACATTTGTTCGCGATAAGGCCGTGTCGCCGTGTGTCGTGTGCAGCACAGATTCCGAGTCGCGCACGCGCCCGTCGGCCGCGCTCCGGGGTGAACGCACCTCGGGCCTAGCCCCTCGATACCGATGCCGTTGACACCGTGAACCCTACCAACCTGCCATGACTTCCAGTTATACTTCAAGCCCTACAGATCAACCACGATTAGCGCAAGTTCGCTGTAAAATGTAATATCATCAAATGTAACGTCATTCTTATCATTACTCTCAAATCACGTAGCTCGCAGACAGGAAGGCTTTTTTCAGTTTAGCTTTTAAAGCCAAATATGAATTCCAGACAGTACTCCAGCAGTCAGGAAGTCAGGAAGATAATTACAAGCAAGAGCCCCAAGTTAATTCTAACTCCATATTATAATGAACATCGCTCCACCTGCAAGGTTTCTGAAAAAAAAAAAGATAGTACATATAATTGAAAGTCCAAAATACCGTAATTGAAAGTAATTAGAAAAACAACGTCAAACGAGCCACTCACAGTGCAGGGCACAGGGGGCTACTTACTTACACTGATAGAGCTTTCGTTGATCTACTCAATGCGTCCTCAAGCTAATTCAGACAACAGTGTTATCGGTATTACTTACTCGTCACTCGTCACTCGTCACTCGTACGTATAGCTTTGCTTTCAAACGATACCTTCCTTAATCTTTATCGTTAATAATTAGGCATTTATGACGAACAGATTCGTTCAAACGAACAGCTCCTCGTGAACCGGGAGTTATTGAACACTAGGTGCGGAAAACTCGGAAACTCGTGAGATATAAATTATTTTGGCGGGTCACTTGAATTAATCATCTACCGATTTGCTTCAACGTTGCCTAAAATAGTCCAGTGCACCGGACTTCGGCAATAAACTCGATTGATTCGCGCGTAAATAGCACGCTGATGAACGTTACGAACGTAAATAGCACGCTGATGAACGTTACGAACGTAAATAGCACGCTGATGAACGTTACGAACGCTTAGCCACGTTCACACGACTAACAGATTTCACTCAAATTTGGCTTTTAGCTACATTTTAATACTATATTTTAATTAATATAATAATAGTTACTTATTTTTCTCACCACAATATCCTTACAAAATAATAACAAAAAAAAACAACATTGTCCAGTCATGGGCTTAAAGAAAAGTATTGTGGGAGACTGGTACCTATGCTAAGCCGAAGCCTGTATTTCAGCCCACCAGCCGTGCTATTCTGTAAATATCTCACCGTGAAAACATGAGTGAAGTGATCTTAAAGTGAGCTGTCAATAGTGTCAACCCCTAGCGTCAGGTGGAATGACGGCTCACTTCACGCTCACTTCACCTGAGTTATCACGGTGAGATGTTTACAGAATAGCACTACAGGTCTCCGTCCCAAGTACAAAGTATGGTTTCTCGTAAACTAAAACTAGACAATAATTTCTATTTTATATATAGGAAGGAGTGTTTGAGTGAGTGTGTGGGAGTGTGGGGGTGTCGTGTGTGAGTGTGAGTGAAGTAGTTTGCCTTTGACAGTGGATTTGGCCCCCGAGTAGGGTCTTGACGTGACACTTTAGATTACCTACTAGTTTAAAAAAAAAGCTTTAGTGTTGGAACTTATGGTTGATTGGCTAATTAGGTACAGTCAGCAAGAAAAGTCGATTGACACTTGCAGTTTTGTAATCTTAATTATTAAGCGAAATATATAATTCAAATCGAAACAGAAGTATTTAAAATTTTAAGAACATTAACTCTTAACAGTTAAACGAAAAAAAAAACAGTTTATCGAATCATTTTGTGTTAATTTAGAGGACGTCAGAAGTAGCAGTGTTAACCCACTTCTGTTGCTGACCGTACCTGGAACATCGGCCTAAATGTGAAATGGAACAGAACTCATGAGTGTTCTCTTATTATAGTATTTTACAACGTCCCATAAAATGTGAACGACACAACAATATCGTTCTCGTCGCAGCTCGGGCCGCCCGCCTGGGTTCATCACATCCGTGTATATAATCTTTTTGTACAGAAAACACTGGTCTGATTGAACGGAACTTTTTCTGTAATTCTTCATAACCCCTGTTCCCCTGGGTCTACTCAAGACGTGGTGGAATTCCGCTCAGCTGTAGTAATCCTTGTTCCCTTGGGTCTACTCAAGACGTGGTAGAATTCCGCTCGGCTGTAGTAACCCCTGTTCTCCTGGGTCTACTCAAGACGTGGTGGAATTCCGCTCGGCTGTAGTAACCCCTGTTCTCCTGGGTCTACTCAAGACGTGGTGGAATTCCGCTCGGCTGTAGTAACCCTTGTTCCCCTGGGTCTACTCAAGACGTGGTGGAATTCCGCTCGGCTGTAGAAGTAACTGAAGATAGTGTATTGTTCCAGGTAGACAAGTGACACAATGAGGGGTCTCCTAGTGCTGGCCCTTGCGGTCGCAGTCTTATGCACAGTCGACGCAGAGGTGAGTTATTATAATATTATTTAACACCTCCATATTAATTACATCGTCGAAGCTGTTTCTACTGGAATATCTTGATGCAGTACCTGCTGCAGGCAACACTAGTCTCGTTCGACCAACAGTTGGCAAGAAAACTATCTAACTCGATACCCTGGGCCAGCAAGGGTTACGGGCAGAGCTTGGCACACAATGCTACGTAAACCTGAGCTTTGTCGTTTTAGTCTACGTCTATTTTATACGGCAGAGCCCGACTAAACTTCCTCTTCAGTCAGGTGTACTACAATGTAAATCTAGATGGCAATAACCCGTGTGTTGTGTTGTTAGCGTCACCGGCGCCGGCACCGGCGCCTGCGCACGACGACCACGGAGCGCCCCGGGCTGCCGGACACGGCGCACCCCATGCGCGAGGACTCGGAGGCGGAGCACTTGGAGCTCGGCATGGCGGAGAGACTTGACGAGAAGCGCTTCCAGGTAACAGCATCATCCTGCCTGGTCCCCTAACTTTGAATCGGCGCACTTTGTTTATGAACGTAGGCTATTATATTATCTGTGACGTAGGTACTTTCTTTGTTGTGGTGAATGGCTTTAAATCTAATGCTCGAAATAATGGGTGATTCATTTGGAGTTACTTTTTCCAAAACTAAAAAAAATACGAATACAACAAATTTATCAGGTAATCTTTATTATAATACAAAAGAACCATTCCTTACATTTACTTTTTAAGGATTATTTCTTTCAAATGTTGTCCGTAATTATCGGTCACCATTGACAGACTGTCAATGGTGACCGTTATCGTACCATGATAACGGACTATTTGTTTCCTGAAATTGAAGCCCGTGATCTTCAGAACTTTTGGTACCAACAAGACGGCGCCACACAGCACGTGAAACCATGGCTTTGTTGCGAGAAAAATTTGGTGAACAGTTCATTTCGTGTTTCGGACCAGTCAGTTGGCCGCCTAGATCCTGTGATATCACACCCTTAGACTTTTTTCTGTGGGGTTATGTAAAGTCCAAAGTTTATATGGATAAGCCGCGTACGATTGATCAACTGGAAGCCAATATTACTCGCGTTATTTGCCAAATACCACTGGAAATGCTCGGTCGGGTCATCGAAAACTGGAACTCCAGAATGGACCACCTTAATCGCAGTTACGGACAACATTTGAAAGAAATAATCCTTAAAAAGTAAATGTAAGGAATGGTTCTTTTGTATTATAATAAAGATTACCTGATAAATTTGTTGTATTCGTATTTTTTTTAGTTTTGGAAAAAGTAACTCCAAATGAATCACCCATTATTACGTCTGGTGTGTCGCAGGGCTCCCATGTTGGCCCGGTGCTTTTAATGTTTTTTTTAATAACGATTTGCCAACTTGTTTTCGATGCAGTGATGGACTCACAGAAATCTAAATACCTTATTATTTAGATTTCTGTGGATAGACTCAACAATGAGTGATACCGTGTCTGCAAAGCGACCTCAGTGTGCGTGGTGTAAACGTCACGGCATGCAAAACATGCTTTCACATCAATTTCTCGAGAAGAGTTTATCTAATTGAAGGTGTTACATATTTTTCATTAATATTTTTTTTTAATTTAATTAATTTATTCAACATACACAATACATACATACATACATATTACAATTAACATTGTGTTGAATATTACATAATAATATAATATAGAGGAGCTCGTGGCTAAGTAATAACAGCCGCACGGGTTGATCCATCAGGTTAAGCTACGCTTACCGCGGTTGGTCCGTGGATGGGTGACCATCTTTACATACCGAGACTCCTCCGTGCCTCGGAAAGCACGTTAAGCCGTTGGTCCCGGCTGTCATTCGTAGATCTTTGACAGTCGCTACGGGTCGTCAGTAGCCCGAAAGTCTGACAACCAGTCTTACGAAGGGGTATCGTATTATTACCCAGTAACTGGGTTGTGGAGGTCAGATAGGTAGTCGCTCCATGTAAAATACTGGTATTCAGCTGCATCCGGTTAGACTGGAAGCCGTCCCCAACATAGTTGGGAAAAGGCTAGGCAGATTGATTTGATTACATAATAATATAGTTGTTTAAGTATTGGCAATGAAATGATTGAAAGTAGACCAACTGAAGGATCAAGGCGTAATATTTGACCGTAAGCTCACCTTCATCCCGCACCATCAGGGTATCATTAAACAGGCCTCTAAAATGTTGGGCTTCGTCAGTCAGAACGGAAATAGTACATTTTGATACAAGTGGAGAATGTTTGTTATTGCATTCGAGGCGGAATTAACACCCGAAGTTTTGAGTCGAGAACTGCATTAACAAATGTCCACGTGTATCAAACAACGTTTTTCAATACACTTTTGAAGATAATAAAATAACGAAAAATATTTTTGTAATGAATTATTAGGAAACTATGATTTAATTTTTTTTCCGCGCTTTGCTTTCGCCAGGTTGAAGGAGAAGCAAAGGTATAAAGCCGATAAACAGCGTAATATGAAAAATAGAAAATTCTAATATTTTTGAGTTTAGAACACAAATAAATGTTAATTTGTTCATAAACGTTTTTTTTATTGTAATATTCATGTAATAATCATGGTTTTTGATGATATTCTATTTATAAACATTATTTAAATATTCAAAAAATATTAACGCCGTAAAGTCATTTACCTCCGAATAGAGAGGACCACAGAACAGATAAACCTCTTTATCTTTTCTGTGGAGCTGACCGTCTCACGCCAGTTTCATTTTGGCACTTGGCACCGGCAAGTGCCAAAATGAAACTGGCGCGAGACGGTGTGAATAGAGGCATTGAACCAATTTGGACTAAGTATAGGTATAAGTTATCTGTGGCAATTTTTATTCCCGCACACGTGTTGGAAAATGAAAAATCGCACGCGTGTGAAATAATAACCTATAATTATTGATAGATCAGTGAGTCACTGCTAGATGAACTGCTCTACTATGCTGTATATAATTATTGTTTATTACATTTATTTTCTGTTGCTTCCTGTACGAACCAACAATAACATAACAAACGAACACATAACATAACATACGAAAGTTCTTAAAGTATTATCACGACAAGTCTTCTGAATTCCGTCTTGCTTGTAAAAACCATATGCCTGTATATTATATATAGGAAGGATTTGAGACGTGGACGTGTTGCAGGATTCGGAGCGGTCGCGCGTCAACGAGATCATGAACGAGGCATCGTCGCACGAGGCCGCCGGAGACAACGAAGTCAGCATCCTCGACGGTAACACTCGCTGTTTATCTTTAAACTATGCAGTCACTATTACTACTGTAGTAGTGAAGCGTTGGCTTCGCGACCGCAAGCACGTACGCCGAACGTGGGGTTCTAGGTTCGATTCCCAGGACAGACAAGGTGTTTCTGGGTTATTCCGGAATTTCTCAGTAATAACCTGAAGTTGGTGGTGTGAAACCTTCAGAAAGTACGTAAAGCCGTTGGTCCTGCGCCTGATTCCTCCCCGGTCGTGTCGGATTGTCGTCCCGTCGGACGAACAGAGTAAGTACGTAAAGCCGTTGGTCCTGCGCCTGATTCCTCCCCGGTCGTGTCGGATTGTCGTCCCGTCGGACGAACAGAGTAAGTACGTAAAGCCGTTGGTCCTGCGCCTGATTCCTCCCCGGTCGTGTCGGATTGCCGTCCCGTCGGACGAACAGAGTAAGTACGTAAAGCCGTTGGTCCTGCGCCTGATTCCTCCCCGGTCGTGTCGGATTGTCGTCCCGTCGGACGAACAGAGTAAGTACGTAAAGCCGTTGGTCCTGCGCCTGATTCCTCCCCGGTCGTGTCGGATTGCCGTCCCGTCGGACGAACAGAGTAAGTACGTAAAGCCGTTGGTCCTGCGCCTGATTCCTCCCCGGTCGTGTCGGATTGCCGTCCCGTCGGACGAACAGAGTAAGTACTCAAACTCAAACTCAAAGCATTTATTTCAATTAAACCAATTACAGGCACTTTTGAATTGTCAAGGGGTCGGTCAGTCAAAAAGATGAAGCTAGACGCCCATTCCAAAGCATAGTAGGTACCTATGGAGAAGAACGGGCAAGAAACTCCACGGACACTCTTTTACATCAAGATATGGTTACAAAATAATGGTTACATCATTCATGTTGAAATTTTACATGTGAGAACGATGCGGAACGTTAAAAGCGTCCTTAAAAAAAAAAACAATTCAAATATTTAAATTAAATTAAAATAAGCCGTGGCCGCTAAGGTATGACCAGCCTTCACTGACAGCGCTTGTTCACGAACCTGACGCATGGATTAGCTAAATGATCCAACATGCGCCACCATCAGCGAGACATTAGAGTGAGCGTCACATACTCTCAGCCGCCAGGGCATATTCAAGTCAAACAAAGACGTACCCAGTAAATGGTAGCTTTAGAGTATGTACATAGTACTCACACATGTGCTATGCAATTATATAATACAATGGAGATTGAGTCTATACAATGCAATGATAGTCTTACAATCTTCAGCAGCTCCAACAGTATCTTCAAATGTTAATTAATTAGTTGTGGTTGTGGAGCAGGACCAGCATTGAGCCAAGCATTTTTATCAGTTATGTAATCCCCAAACTTATAATATGCCTGCCTGCATAGTGTGCGTTTTATACAAGTTTTGAATTTAGTCTCATTGAGTTGAAGTATGTGTGGAGGTATTTTATTGTAACATTTTAAACAGTACCCCATGAACGACGAGTCTACTTTAGCTAGTCTGAAACCTGGTTGAGCTAATAGGTCCCTTTTTCTAGTACTATAATTATGCCTTTCACCTCTTTTACTAAAAAGATGTAAATTTTTCCTTACGTACATGATATTTTCGTAGATATATTGACAAGGTACCGTCATGATGTTAATTTCCTTAAACAGTTCCCTTAGAGAATCGCGCTTGTGGACATTATATATGGTTCTAATGGCTCTTTTCTGCAGAATAAAAATTGACTCGATGTCTGCAGCCCGTCCCCAAAGTAAAATACCGTAAGACATGATACTATGAAAGTAACTAAAATAAACCAGCCGCGCGGTATCTACATCAGTAAATTGACGGATTTTTCTGACAGCATATGCTGCTGAACTTAGCCGTCCTGCAAGTGATGTTAAATGAGGACCCCATTGTAGCCTTGAGTCGAGCGTGATCCCCAAGAAAACGGTTTTATCGACGAATTCTAGTTTCTCTTGATTCAATACTATCTCACAATCACTACTTTTACGTAAAGCCGTTGGTCCTGCGCCTGATTCCTCCCCGGTCGTGTCGGATTGCCGTTCCGTCCTCCCGTCCCACCAACACAGTAAAGCTGTGTTTCCACACACACTCTATATATAATAGGTCTTTACCTATTAAATTGCCGTTTTGTATGAAAAAATTTAAACGAATTTTTTTCATGCATTATTTATTTGTATTAATCGAAGTAATCACCCATGCAATCAATGCATCTTTGCCAATGCAGTGGCAGTTTATTGATGCCCTTCTTAAAGAAATCAGCTGGACGGGAGGCAAAAAATTCTTCAAAGGCATTTTGTACTGCCTCTCGGGTATTGAATTTTTTTCCCGCCAAGAAGTTATCCAAATTCTGGAAAAAGTAGTAGTTTGTAGGCGCAAGGTCTGGTGAGTAGGGCGGATGACGGAGAGCTTCCAACCCCAGTTCTTGCAACTTGGAGACCGTCTGCTGTGCAGTATGAGGTCGCGCGTTGTCGTGCAGGAGCAGCGGAGACGAGCGATTGACCAATGCTGGTTGGAGATGTGCCAGCTTCTCCATCATTGTGTTCAGTTCTTCACAGTTTACATCTGAAGTAATGCTCACCCCGTTTGGTAAGAAGCTGTGATGAATCACACCGGCGCTAGACCACCAAACAGTGACCATCACTTTTCTAGGGGTAAGTTTTCGTTTAGGGCATTGTTTAGGTGCTGAACCAGGATCCAACCAACTGGCTGAGCGCTTGCGGTTATCAAACAGAATCCATTTTTCATCGCAGGTAACAATGCGGTTCAAAATTCCTTCATTTGTGTGTCTGTTGAGCAGTGCAAGGCACGTATCGACGCGTACTTCGCGCTGGCGATCATTGAGTTCGTGGGGCACCCATTTGTCAAGCTTTTTTACTTTGCCAATTTGACGCAAATGGACCAATATTGTTTTGACGCTAACGTCGAAAGCTGCTGCTAATTCAGCCGTAGATTGTGTATCATCAGCTTCCACAATCGCCTTTAATTCGTCATTGTCGACCAAAGTCTTCGGACGACCGCGAGGTTCATTTTCCAGGTCGAAATTTCCAGAACGGAAGTGAGCAAATCAATAACAAGTGGTGCGTTGGTTTGTATTGTTAGCTCCGTAAACGTCGTTGATGTTGCGTGCCGCTTGTGCCGCATTGCTGCCACGACGGTACTCATATTCCATAATTACTCGAATTTTTAACGTATCCATGATGACGAAAAAGATTGAAATGCGATGAAAATGTAACACTAATCAATAAACAAATGACTACTTTTGGAAAAAAAATCCATGTTTTTAAAATAAAATTAATTTGAAATTAGAATTCTTAGCCAAACAAAAATTATTTTGATTTGAAATGGCCAGTACTGCAGAACGGCAATTTCATAGGTAAAGACCTAATATATGATTACATAGGTACACTAGTATCATATCTCTATGAGATTGACCGCCGTGACCGAAGGTCGGTCAGTGTCAGGATGATATTCTGATTATTAGATGTGCAACTCTAATGTAGACAAAGTGGACCCGCTGACTCTTAGCAGCCCTCAATGTTCATTGCATAGAAAATCCAATCTTGGCACTTTCCAACCTGAGGTAACGGAGGACCCGTCCCAGTCAGAAAGTGCTCAGGTATCTATTCGCTTTCAAGATACACCAGATATTGAACTAGGTCCATTGCAAGTAGTTCAGATAGATGCTAGTTCTGTCCCTTATAGTGGTAAAGTATGTTGCAGTTCAATTATGTTTTCTGATAGTTTTGGAAAAGGGTTAGGAAAATTACTTAGCAATAACCTGAGTCATTCTTCTCAAAACTTTTGTATGCCTCAGGCTTCCCACAAACAAATAATGGCTTCAATAACTAGGAGTAAATGTGATCCTAATGCCATTGTTACTATACTTATAGGTAACAGCCTTAATGTTACAAAAGATGATATTACTGATAGTGTCACCGAGCTATTGAAGTTAAATTGTAAAAAAATTATTATGTGTGCTTTTCCATATTTTGAATACTTGTCAAACAGACAAAACAACTACATTCATATGTTAAATAGTCACATGCAATTCTTGGTTAGTCACCATGGTGACAAGTTTATATTTTTTGACACCAACATTTTTGTTGATAAGCTACGCTCGACTAGGGATACGGTGTATCTGCCCAGTAGTTTTAGACGTCAAATAGCTAGGCTATTAGCTTTTAATATTAACTCAGACTGTTCCGTTACCGCAACGTTTTTCTAGACGTATACATAGTTCAATTTCTCGCAAGATGGCAGCACCGGAAGCAGCCTAACTAGCTGCCATTGCACACACGCATTCGTTAATTTTGGAGCGAAGGCAAAGGCCGTGTGGGTGAAAGCCTGGCGCGCGCGCGTGTTCTAAATCGGTCGATATCCTAAGGGAGATCGAAGCATCCCCTATTTCACGTGTGCTAAACACGAAAGCGTGAAACCCTGAAGCTAGCTGAAGGACAATCGAAGGTGGAAGCTCAACGAACGCCGGAGCAGACCAAGGTACGTGAGTGCATTTTGTCCGTTGCGGCTTGTGTCGAGTTTTTGAACATCGGAATATACGAAAAAAAACGTTATTTTCCCAGTGTAGTGTCAAAGCCACCCCTATTTCGGTTTGGTGCGTATGCTACAACTTTATGGTGCCGAAACCAGGGATCTTCCATCTTACTTCAAGTCCATCATTTTGCGTATGGTATTTCTGGTCAAAACCTTTCTGTTTTAATTTAGAATACATAAATCCATCGTTAATAACATTCTACTGCATTCTAAGTTATTGCATCATCTTGTAATCTTACAAATATCGGACCTATCATACCTACATGTTGCAACGGCGTCCATAAGTAATCACCATTGAACAGGGTTTTAATTCAAATATTCATTTCACACGAATCGGGAGTTATTGTGAGATCTAGTTATGCAATCACTAACAATCATCGGTGCTTAATTCCATCGGCTTGCAATAATTCTATTATTCAAATCATCAATCACATTCATAATCGTTTCTTGTAACTAAATATCTAGCATACCTAAGTAAATTCATCTAGTAAAATCGTAAAATTGCAAATGTACAAAACTTTTCTCAATAAAAAATATTGTACGGTAGACGCGTGAACCAACGCCCAAGCGGGCGAACGTACCCATCGGTTTGCTGTAGGTATAGTTTTACCGCGCAAGTTATATAAGTAAATTACGTAACGAGGTGAACAATCCTTATCGCTGTAGAAATAAGATCGTAAATTCTGTGCGCGTTCTTTCCATTCAGTGAACGAGATCGAAGTTATAAGTTCTAACATTTTATTGTGTTATCAACATATCATTATAAAATTATTTAGGTACATTTTTAACTTTAATTTTAACTATCCTGACACATTTTACACTACAAGACATTAACTTATAGGGAAGAATGTCACCTATAGGTGGATATTCCACTAAACTAAGTGGTAAAAGAGCCATGCTAAAGAAATCAAAATCTAAATCTGTTAACGATGAGTTCACGGTTATGGACTTGCCGTCCTTGCGCAGAAAGCGAACTATTGCGTATAAACGCTTAGCTAAGGCGTTAGAGATAGGTGCCTCAGCGTCAAGTGATACTAGTCAGCGCGACTTGTTTTTATCGTATCATCAAGACTTAAAGCAAATTGCATCGGGTTTTGAGGACGCGCATTTCACGATTCTAGGACTCATCACCGACCCGAGTAGTGAAGATGATCAAATACAAGAAAATTTTGATGACATGTACTATCGAGTGTTATCAATTCACCGTAGTTTAGTAAACAATGAATCGATTAAATCGCACAACGTCTCGTCATCGAATAATATTCGGCTACCGAAAATCGTACTACCAACTTTCGCTGGAAATATTAAATTATGGCCAGAGTATTTTGATACTTTTAACGCGTTAATACACAACTCCACTTTTATTACCGATACGGAGAAGTTTCATTATCTGATATCTTCTCTCAGCGGCGATGCGTTATCAGTAGTCAAAGCGTTTCCTATGACCCACGAATGTTATGATGACGCGTACCAAGCGCTCGTTGCTCGCTACAAGAGTAAACGCACCCTAGCTTTCACATGTTGGCGGGACATTTTAAACATCGAATTTCAAAGTAATAATGCGCACGAGTTTCAAAAATCGCTTGACCTTTTCGAAGAGAATTTGAGTATATTAAAAACAATCGACTTGCCGATCGCACACTGGGATTTTGTTTTAGTTTATCACATTTTATCGAAACTTAACAAAGATTTACGCCGCGGGTTTGAGGAAAGTTACTCAAATGTCGAGTTACCGTCTTACGAACAACTCAAGGGTTTTCTAAAGTCTAAATGCGAAGCGTTATTACGTGATTCTCACTTTTCCGAGTCGTCCAAGGCAACTAAGCCTGCCACCAATCCTGTGCCCAAGCGTTCAAACAATCCGCACACACTGGTAGCTGCAACCGAAAATGAAGCTCCTGCTGCAAGTGTCGATGATAATAAAATCGGTTCCTACTCGAGTAAATGTTCCCATTGTAACGAGTCACATTCGATAACATCGTGTGAAGATTTTCTTAAAAAATCGATTGACGAGCGAATGACAATCGCTAAAGATAAAAATTGGTGCTTTAACTGTTTGAAGCCATCACATCAACTGAAGAATTGCAATTCAATATTTTCGTGCCGCACATGCAAACGTAAACATCATACCTTACTCCATCGCGATAATTCTAATAACGCATCAAATCAAATCGGATCGTCGTTGGTTTCAAGGTCTCAATCGAACGTTACCGTGTTGCTGGCAACTGCGATCGTGCAAATTCAGGATGCTTCAGGCAATATGCAATCGTTTCGCGCTTTATTTGACACCGGAAGTCAAAGCAATTTCATCACTGCTTCCGCAGTAAAGCGTTTGAATCTTAAACCAGCTACAACAAATTCCAACATTAGCGGACTAGGAGAAGCTGCCGCTCCGATCATCGGTGACGTCACTTGCTCCGTTGGCACAAATAATCGGATTTTATACAAACTCGACATGCACGTCATAGCTAAAATATGTGGCGATCAACCCCTTGCGCAATTAAACACATCGGGATGGTCACATATTGAATCACTACCGTTGGCGGACCCTGGCTTCGACATTCCAGGTCCGATCGATCTATTATTCGCTGCAGATGTCTTCGCCGACTCTGTACTCAATCATTATATTAAAGGAGGTGCCAACCAACCTACCGCGTTTAATTCAACATTCGGTTGGCTTCTCTTAGGCAAAACTTGCCTCTCGGCTAGTGCTTTATTGCATACGCTGCCCGACATCGACAATGAGTTAAACTCTTTGGTTCAACGCTTCTGGGAATTAGATTCTTTACCGAATTCATCGAGGTTGACTCCAGATGAATTTCTATGCGAGCAAAAGTTCTGTACCGATCATTATCGCGATCAATCTGGACGATACGTAGTTCGCATTCCCTTCAAAGACGAATCAGAACCCACCTTCGAAGGCTCGCGCGACCTCGCGTTACGAAGGTTCCACGCTACCGAACGAAGGCTGACACGTGACTCATCTTTACAAAGCCAATACGTAGACTTCATGAATGACTATATCGAAAGCGGCCACATGTCCTTGGTTCCTATAGACGAGATGAGCACGGGTAAATACTATATTCCACATCACTGCGTATTACGCCCTGACTCTGCTAGCACGCGTCTACGCGTTGTTTTTGATGGATCAGCAAAGGATTTAAGCTCTCGATCACTTAACGATACGCAACTTATCGGACCAAAATTACAACCCAATATTTTGGAAATTCTCTTGCGTTTTCGTGAACACAATATCGTATTCATGGCTGATGCTCGTCAGATGTACCGTCAAATTCTAATAGCACCCGAACATCGTGACTATCAGCGCATTTTCTGGAGGACCTCGCCCAGCGAGCCCCTTCAAGAATATCGCCTGAACACCGTAACTTATGGCTTGGCCTCGAGTGCATATCTCGCTTGTCGTGCTCTGAAACGGCTTGCTGAAGACGAAGGAGACTCTTATCCACTTGCCAAACAAATTCTCCTATCGGACGTGTATATCGATGACGTCACCACCGGCTTTCCATCCTTAGAAGTCGCCCAGGAAGCTAAATCGCAAACTATAGCTCTTTTCGACCGCGGATGTTTCCAACTCAGAAAGTGGGCTAGTAACAATCCTCAGCTATTGACCGACCTTCCCCGCGAACATTGTCTAACAGGTTCTGTATCGCTCGACAATACCGAGACACAAACTTTGAAAGTTCTAGGACTCAAGTGGGATCCTACCTCAGATGCGTTCCTATTCGAAATCAAGTCATCAGAGCGGGCATGTACTAAACGCTCCATACTAAGCGAGATTGCTAGAATATTCGATCCTTTAGGGCTACTTTCCGCCATCACAATTCAAGCGAAGTGCTTAATCCAAAAACTTTGGATACTCGGTGTTGGTTGGGATCAGACCCCCCCTGATGAGGTCATCCGTACATGGAACACTTACCAAGAACAATTACCGTCAGTGACTGAACTAAGAATACCTCGGCAACTTACATGCAAAAATACGTATCGTACGTACGAAATACACGGATTCTGCGATAGTTCGGAAATCGCGTTCGGCGCAGTGATTTATCTGCGCGCTGTCGATTCGGAGGGTAATATCCATACCTCTCTAGTCTGCTCTAAAGCACGGGTAGTACCTCTTAAACGTACCTCTCTGCCTCGACTCGAACTATGCGCTGCTGTGCTTCTATCGGACTTGTACAAATTTGTGCGCGATACTTACCTCTCTCGTATCAAAATCGACGCTGTTTATTTGTGGTCAGACTCCACCGTGGTCCTTTCATGGTTAAGGTCTCACTCCTCTCGTTGGGCTACGTTTGTTGCGAACCGTGTCAGCCACATACAAGACATTGCACCTACCGAATGTTGGCATCATGTTTCTTCAGGCGATAACCCTGCTGATATTTGCAGTCGTGGTCTGTTCCCCAGTGAAATCGTTCACAATACGCTATGGTGGGCGGGGCCATGCTGGCTATCTGAAGATCGTGAATCTTGGCCTATAAGTTCAGCAAACCTATCGCACGAGGAGGAGGTAATCGTAGACGCCGAAGTACGGAAATCAGCAGCCTTGAACTCCACGGACGCTAACAAAACCGAACCCACCATTTTCGAAAATCTAATTAATCGTTTCTCGTCATTGTCAAAGATCGTAAACGTATTAAGCCACATTTATCGTTTCATAAACAACTGTCGCAATCGGAATCAAGCTAATCGTAACAAGTATCTCAACAATGTTGAAAGACACAACTCATTGATGCAAATCGTAAAAAACGTACAAAGCATTGCTTTCGCTGAGGAACTTAGTAATCTAAAATCAAACAAACCGCTAACGAAACCGTTCCGCAAACTCAACCCGTTTATCGATGGTCTAGGTATCCTCAGGGTGGGCGGCAGGATCTCTCGATCAGGTTTAGAATACGAACAAAAGCACCCAGCCTTCTTGCCGTCTGAACATCCACTCACACTTTTAATCATCGACTTTATTCATCGCAGCTATTTGCATCCCGGTATCAATACCACTCACTTTCTGCTACTACAACAATTTTGGATCGTTTCTGCCAGACGCACAATTCGTCGTCGCCTTGCTAAATGCGTACAATGCTATCGGATTAATCCCCAACCATTACAACCTTTCATGAGCGATCTCCCGTCGTACCGCGTCAATCAGGTAAAGCCTTTTTCAATCGTAGGTGTGGATTTCGGCGGGCCCTTCCGTATCAAACTCGGCCCTCATCGCGGCGCTAAAATCGACAAAGCGTACCTATGCTTGTTCGTGTGTCTCACGACCAAAGCGGTTCACCTCGAAGTGGTTTCAACTCTTTCAACAGATGGATTTATCGCAGCTCTACGACGCTTCGTGGCACGTCGCGGTCGTTGCAACGAGATACACGCGGATTGTGGTACAAATTTTACGGGCGCACGGAATCAACTATCATCACTCATGCAAGAAGCTTCTAACGCGGAGAGGATTAATTTCAAATTCAACCCCCCATCGGCTCCCCATTTTGGCGGTGTGTGGGAAATCCAAATACGTGCTTCAAAATCGTTCTTACTTCATGCAGTAGGCAACCAAGTACTGACGTTCGAAGAACTCACGACACTCTTCGTACAAATCGAAGCTATTCTAAATTCGCGACCTCTCTGTCCAATCAGTTCTGATCCTAACGATCTATCAGCACTAACTCCCGGTCACTTCCTCACTTTAGAGCCCCTGACAGCCGTCCCCGATCAAGATCTATCCAATGTTAACGTAAATCGGCTTAATCGGTGGCAGCTGATACAGGCATTCCAACAGAACTTCTGGTCCAGATGGAAACACGAATATCTCAACTCTTTAACGCAACGCGCCAAATGGACCAAAGATTCGAAACCGCTGCAGATAGGCTCAATGGTGATTATCAAAGACGACAATCGCGCCCCACTTCAATGGCCCCTCGCTAGAGTCGTGGAACTTTTACCCGGTGCTGATGGGATAGCTCGGATTGCAGTAGTTAGAACCGCAACAAATCATACCATTCAAAGACCGTTGGTTAAGTTATGCCCTCTCCCGCTTGAGGACTAGCTTAAATCGTATCTAATTTCCTAACGTTATTATCAAATTATTATTGTATCAAATATAAATCGTTTCAAATTTCCTATCGTTAGTATCAAATCTTTATCGTATCGTATCTAAATCTTATCAAATTTCTATCGTTAGTATCGGATCTAAATCGTATCAAACTTATCGCCAGTATCAAATCTTTATCGTATCGAATCTAAATCTTATCAAATCTTTATTGTATCGAATCTCTATCGTATTGAATCCAAATTTTTATTGCATCAAATCTATATCGTATCTAACCCAAGTATCACATTTTATCGTTAGCTAAGCAAATATTTATCGTACTCTACATGCATATCGATCTTTGGCCTCCAAATACCTTTATCGTTCGACCAGAAAATACCATAGGCATTTTGGTGGGCGGGATGTTCCGTTACCGCAACGTTTTTCTAGACGTATACATAGTTCAATTTCTCGCAAGATGGCAGCACCGGAAGCAGCCTAACTAGCTGCCATTGCACACACGCATTCGTTAATTTTGGAGCGAAGGCAAAGGCCGTGTGGGTGAAAGCCTGGCGCGCGCGCGTGTTCTAAATCGGTCGATATCCTAAGGGAGATCGAAGCATCCCCTATTTCACGTGTGCTAAACACGAAAGCGTGAAACCCTGAAGCTAGCTGAAGGACAATCGAAGGTGGAAGCTCAACGAACGCCGGAGCAGACCAAGGTACGTGAGTGCATTTTGTCCGTTGCGGCTTGTGTCGAGTTTTTGAACATCGGAATATACGAAAAAAAACGTTATTTTCCCAGTGTAGTGTCAAAGCCACCCCTATTTCGGTTTGGTGCGTATGCTACACAGACATAATTAGTATGTCGAAGTCATCTATAATTAGCACCACAGTTAGTAATAGTACTAATGTTAAGGTAGTCAATAATTTAAACTAGTTTGTAAGACAACAGAAGGTACCACTAACAGTATAGTTACACTTAATAACAAAAAGGTATTTTCTAGCACTAAAATTGTTAACTGCAGAAAAGGGGCTAAGCAGAAATCCTTGAAATTATTTCATCAAAATATTCAAGGTTTTTCATCCAAACAATTGGAAATTGAATTGTTTTTAGAAAAAACAATGTTTGACATTATTTGTTTAACTGAGCATTGGTTAAAAGATTACGAAATGTTAATTAATTATGAGAATTATAGTGTGGCCAGTTGTTTTAATCGAACATCAATGATGCGAGGTGGTTCACTAATCTTAATTAAAAATTGTATTAAATCAAAAACTCGTACAGACATAGTTGAACTATCGGTTGAACATAGCATTGAACTTTCCTGTGTTGAGCTGGATAAGCATGTCATAGTGTGCGTTTACAGACCTCCAAATTATCAAAACTACTACATATTCGAGTCAGTAATGGAAGAAGTTTTGGCAAAACTTGCAGCTGGTAATAAGTCAGTAATTATCTGTGGTGACTTTAATATTAATATTTTAGAAAACAATTCAAATACCAGTAGATTGTTAAATTTGTTTAAATCATTCAATTTGTCAAATGTGTTTGTAGAACCAACCCGAATTACTACGACTACTGCTACATGTATTGATAATGTTTTTTGTTGCTGTGACTATTTAGATAAATCCATCGTTAATTATCTCCCTTCTGATCACAGCGGTCAAACTGTAACTTTTGAGTCCAACATACCAATACAAAAAGTGCAGATACAATCCAGACCAATAACATCTGCTAATTTAAAAAAATTTAATAGCACTTTAATTGGTAAGTTAAATGACCAAGAACTAACAATGAACAATGTTAATATTTTGTATGAAGAATTCTTTTCGGTAGTCCAAACAGAGTTCGATAAATCTTTTAAGAAGATCACAAAAACTATAAGCCCTAAGTTTTTATTTAGTGACTGGGCAACTAGAGGACTCAGGAAAAGTAGGGAAAGACTTTTCGAGCTGTATGGCCTTAAGCCTTATATTAACACGGAATCTTTTAATAAGTATGTTTCTACTTACTCTAGAATTTTTAAGAATACTTGTAAGGCAGCTAAAGCTTTATACATTAGCAACAAGGTTAAATCAGCAGAGAATAAAATTAAGACAGTTTGGAAAATTATCAATAATGAAACTAATAGGATCAAAAAGCATAATTTTGATTACACACTGGAGACGTCATGTGGTCTCATTTGCGATAGCAAAGAAGTTGCTCAAGAATTTGTAAATTTCTTTACCAGTATCCCACTTAAAACTACTGAAATATTAAACTCCTCGCCCTCACTTTCTTTTAATTTAGTAAAGGCGAACGTTTCGGCCTGCCCGATTGAATTTAACTTTAAGCACATTAACCCCATAACAGTAATAAAAGCTTTTAAGCAAATTAAGATCAAACCGACCGAAGATCTTTGGGGAATGTCTATTAAAGTCTGTACCTCCATAATTGAGACTATAGCGCCTTACTTAGCCTTAATATTTAATTTGTGTGTGGATCAGGGAGTTTTCCCGGATTTAATGAAATACAGTAAGGTAATACCACTTTTTAAATCCGGGGACAGTAAGGACACAAATAATTATAGACCCGTATCCGTGTTGCCAGTTTTCAGCAAGGTTTTTGAAAAAGTAATGCTTAATCAAATGCTCAATCATTTTAACACGAATAAAATACTTCACGATCAACAGTTTGGTTTCACCAAAGGACGTTGTACGACCGACGCCGGTGTAACCTTATTAAAACACATTTTTAACGCGTGGGAAGAGGCCCAAGACGCCATAGGAATTTTTTGTGACCTCTCCAAGGCATTTGATTGCGTTGATCACGAAACCCTACTCTTGAAACTTGAGCATTACGGACTTGGAAAACTTGCGCTCAGTTTAGTAAAATCTTATTTAAATGATAGACAACAGCAAGTTCAAATAAATGGTATCACTTCACTTGGTTTAAATGTAAAAATGGGTGTTCCACAAGACTCAATATTGGGTCCTTTCCTCTTTTTAGTGTATATTAATGATTTACTCCATTTATTAAAAAATCAACCACAAATGGTGTTATTTGCTGACGATACTTCCTTGATTTTTAAGGTAGGTAGACGTGATACAAATTTTGACGAAGTTAATAACGCCCTACTGCAGGTCCAAAATTGGTTCACTGCTAATAATTTAGTATTAAATGGGAAAAAAACTAAGTGCATTAGATTTTCTTTACCAAATGTAAAAAGTAGTGATTGTGAGATAGTATTGAATCAAGAGAAACTAGAATTCGTCGATAAAACCGTTTTCTTGGGGATCACGCTCGACTCTAGGCTACAATGGGGTCCTCATTTAACATCACTTGCAGGACGGCTAAGTTCAGCAGCATATGCTGTCAGAAAAATCCGTCAATTTACTGATGTAGATACTGCGCGGCTAGTCTATTTTAGTTACTTTCATAGTATCATGTCTTACGGTATTTTACTTTGGGGACGGGCTGCAGACATCGAGTCAATTTTTATTCTGCAGAAAAGAGCCATTAGAGCCATATATAATCTCCGCAAGCGCGATTCTCTAAGGGAACTGTTTAAGGAAATTAACATCATGACGGTACCTTGTCAATATATCTACGAAAATATCATGTACGTAAGGAAAAATTTACATCTTTTTAGTAAAAGAGGTGAAAGGCATAATTATAGTACTAGAAAAAGGGACCTATTAGCTCAACCAGGTTTCAGACTAGCTAAAGTAGACACGTCGTTCATGGGATACTGTTTAAAATGTTACAATAAAATACCTCCACACATACTTCAGCTCAATGAGACTAAATTCAAAACTTGTATAAAACGCACACTATGCAGGCAGGCATATTATAAGTTTGGGGATTACATAACCGATAAAAATGCTTGGCTCAATGCTGGTCCTGCTCCACAACCACAACTAATTAATTAACATTTGAAGATACTGTTGGAGATGCTGAAGATTGTAAGACTATCATTGCATTGTATAGACTCAATCTCCTTTGTATTATATAATTGCATAGCACATGTGTGAGTACTATGTACATACTCTAAAGCTACCATTTACTGGGTACGTCTTTGTTTGACTTGAATGTGCCCTGGCGACTGAGAGTGTGTGACGCTCACACTAATGTCTCGCTGATGGTGGCGCGTGTTGGATCATTTAGCCAATCCATGCGTCAGGTTCGTGAATAAGCGCTGTCAGTGAAGGCTGGGCATACCTTAGCGGTCAGGGTTTATTTTAATTTAATTTAAATATTTGAATTGTTTTTTTTTAAGGACGCTTTTAACGTTCTGCATCGTTCTCACATATGAAATTTCAACATGAATGATGTAACCATTATTTTGTAACCATATCTTGATTTAAAAGAGTGTCCGTGGAGTTTCTTGCCCGTTCTTCTCCATAGGTACCTACTATGCTTTGGAATGGGCGCCTAGCTTCATCTTTCTGACTGACCGACCCCTTGACAATTCAAAAGTGCCTGTAATTGGTTTAATTGAAATAAATGCTTTGAGTTTGAGTTTGAGTTTTGAGTTTGAGAAAGAGAAGCGTTTAAAGTAACTAGTGCGCAGTCAAAAAAGAAGAGGTGGAAAAGGAGTAGTCATGAATCAGCGACCAGTAATCAGCGACCAGTAATTGATGACCTTTATTTGGTCTTGTTTTGTAAATCGAGCCATAATCATTCTTCTATGAAACTATGAAGTATGTAAACTTTGTTTATAATGAATCTGATGGTGTTGCTCGTAGACCCTTGCCTGAAGGTGCACTGCAGCGCCGGCCGCGTGTGCGAGATAGACGAGCACGGCGACGCCGTCTGCAACTGCATCAAGGAGTGCCCCTACGAGACCGACTCCCGGCGCATGGTGAGCTGCTTCCAGGGCGAGGAACAAATGCAACCAGCCCTACTGGACTGACAGGCAAACAAGACTTAGGACCTGTTTGTTTGTTGTCTGTTGTTTTAAGTTCCTATTAACTTACTTGGCAGATACAGTCCGCGAGGTCTGAGCTGAGCTTTGTATTTGTGTGAGTGCACATAGATAGTGTAGGTGTGACGTCTGGCCTAGAGCGCGACGCGTCCTTTGCTTGGATAAAAAAGCAGTTTATACTGCTTTTTGGCAATCGACTTTTGTTCTTTTAGCACGAGAGGCCATGACCAAAACCATGACGCATCGTTGTAAAACGTAAAACGATAAGACGATTGAAGATTTGTCTTACGCAAAACGATAAGTCAAAAATTTTGATCCTGGGCTCTCGTACCATTTTGGTGATCACTCACACAAATACAAAGCTCAGCTTAGGCCTCGCGGACTGTAATTTCATACAAATTCTGTTCCATTTTTGAATTTATTCGGTATGTATGTGGCTATTCGGACATCGTGAAATAGGCCCTTGATGTTTGTCATCGGTTCTAATTTCTTATCAAACCACGAAATGTACAAAAACTCCTGAACCAGTAGGTAGGTACCTATGTGTGCAATACACCGGGAGACTTTTCTATGACAGCTGATATTTAGTATTCACATCAGTAGACGGCGCCTGGAGCAACTAATCGAGATTTAACAAAATTCAAGAGTTTTTTATAATACAGTAAGTATTAAAAACTCTTTGGTCTTTTGTTAAGTTTATAAAACATCTCCCCTCAAGCACCGGTTTTGCCCGGAATCGCCGCGTGCTGGTACTATTTATTTATCTAATCTAAGTATAAGTTAGTTATTTTTTAACCGACGAAGATAAAGGAGAAGGTTCTCAAGTCGACATCTTATATCCTCGTTCCTCGTAAGGCCCAGCTCGATAAAGGTATATTAAAAAAAAGAAAAAGGTACTTAAAGGTATATTACGACCCAATAATTAATTAATTAATTGGCGGTATTATCTAACCAAAAAATACATGTCATGAAGCTCTGCAAAGTTATAAAAAAGTCGATGCATTTAGTTATGGGTTGGTACCTATGCCTGTACTTTAGTTATGGGTGGGTACCTATGCCTGTACTTTATTTTTGTTCACTGCGTGACATCTGTAATTCTGATTAGGTACCTACTAATTACTTAGATCATCATCAGATTCTGACCATTAATGTAAATAGTTGATATCATACCTACCTACTGATAAATTGATAACGTACGGATTATGGAGCATCCGATACTGTCCGTATTGGAAGTTATCAATTTTCAATATGATATCACCGATGTGTAAAGATAACAATCTATTTATCATTTTGCAGTTAAAACCATAAACGTGATTAATTTAGCCTCATGTTGTCGCTGGCTTACTATGCGATAGAGGACATCCCGATAGGACTATGTGTTAGTGAGCGTGCGGTTGTCCCGCAGGTGTGCACCAACCACAACGAGACCTGGTCGTCCGACTGCGAGGTCTACCAGCAGCGCTGCCTGTGCCTGGACGGCTCGGAGCTGTGCCGCGGCCCGCAGTACCACCACGTGCAGATCGAGTACTACGGCACGTGCCGCGAGATGCCGGTCAGTGCTACAACACAAACATAAACACACACACGACCGCATTGGAGAATACAGAGGACAACACTCGACGACAACAGAGGTCGAACCAGGGATTTCATTCCAGGATTCCATTGAAATCCGGTGTTATGTACAACCATAACCAAAATACAGTATTTAGTAGTCCTTGCAAACGATCAGATAGCGGTTCAACCTATTGTACAATGTGTTGACCGCTTGACGACAATGTTCAACTTCCTAACAGAAACCCACTCACACACGTTTCACGTTATACAATGTGTTGACCGCTTGACGACAATGTTCAACTTCCTAACAGAAACCCACTCACACACGTTTCACGTTATACAATGTGTTGACCGCTTGACGACAATGTTCAACTTCCTAACAGAAACCCACTCACACACGTTTCACGTTATACAATGTGTTGACCGCTTGACGACAATGTTCAACTTCCTAACAGAAACCCACTCACACACGTTTCACGTTATACAATGTGTTGACCGCTTGACGACAATGTTCAACTTCCTAACAGAAACCCACTCACACACGTTTCACGTTATACAATGTGTTGACCGCTTGACGACAATGTTCAACTTCCTAACAGAAACCCACTCACACACGTTTCACGTTATACAATGTGTTGACCGCTTGACGACAATGTTCAACTTCCTAACAGAAACCCACTCACACACGTTTCACGTTATACAATGTGTTGACCGCTTGACGACAATGTTCAACTTCCTAACAGAAACCCACTCACACACGTTTCACGTTATACAATGTTTTGACCGCTTGACGACAATGTTCAACTTCCTAACAGAAACCCACTCACACACGTTTCACGTTATACAATGTGTTGACCGCTTGACGACAATGTTCAACTTCCTAACAGAAACCCACTCACACACGTTTCACGTTATACAATGTGTTGACCGCTTGACGACAATGTTCAACTTCCTAACAGAAACCCACTCACACACGTTTCACGTTATACAATGTGTTGACCGCTTGACGACAATGTTCAACTTCCTAACAGAAACCCACTCACACACGTTTCACGTTATACAATGTGTTGACCGCTTGACGACAATGTTCAACTTCCTAACAGAAACCCACTCACACACGTTTCACGTTATACAATGTGTTGACCGCTTGACGACAATGTTCAACTTCCTAACAGAAACCCACTCACACACGTTTCACGTTATACAATGTGTTGACCGCTTGACGACAATGTTCAACTTCCTAACAGAAACCCACTCACACACGTTTCACGTTATACAATGTGTTGACCGCTTGACGACAATGTTCAACATCCTAACAGAAACCCACTCACACACGTTTCACGTTATACAATGTGTTGACCGCTTGACGACAATGTTCAACTTCCTAACAGAAACCCACTCACACACGTTTCACGTTATACAATGTGTTGACCGCTTGACGACAATGTTCAACTTCCTAACAGAAACCCACTCACACACGTTTCACGTTATACAATGTTTTGACCGCTTGACGACAATGTTCAACTTCCTAACAGAAACCCACTCACACACGTTTCACGTTATACAATGTGTTGACCGCTTGACGACAATGTTCAACTTCCTAACAGAAACCCACTCACACACGTTTCACGTTATACAACCAGGAATGCAGCGACAACGAGATGTTGGACTTCCCGCGGCGCATGCGCGACTGGCTGTTCAACATCATGCGTGACTTGGCGGAGCGCCGCGAGCTCACGCCGCACTACCTCAAGATGGAGCGCGAGGCCGAGTCCAACCTCACGCGCCGCTGGACCAACGCTGCGATCTGGAAGTGGTGCGACCTGGACGCCCACGACAACGACAGGTACGATCCCTGGCGAACTTTCCCAAGCACGCCTGAAGCTCAGACACGCACGACAATGACAGGTACACTTTACTCTTCCTAACCCACCCGAATGCCCGAAGTTGTATCACAGACGGTCAGCATTCACCGAAACCCGCAGGGAATGCATTCCTGCGGGTTCGCAAATGTTGACCATCTTACAACTTGTGGTGGAACACTCCTATCGCTGATGCGGCAGTTGCCGAGGTAGACGCTGTCAGTAAATAGCTGTTTTCAAAAATAAATCGAGGTTTACAATTTTTGATTTCCATCGCGTCACATCGGCGGGCCCCTGCAGCCAGCGGGGCACAGAATAAGTAATAATCATTGATACGCCAGATACGGGCGTAGCTACGCCCCTGCACTTGACTTTCGTCAGAATTATTTTGGCGCCTCCCTGGCTAAGGGCCCGGGGCGGTCGCCCCTTTGCCCCCCTTTTGACACGGCTCTGGCGACGAAACGTGAGATGCTGCGATGCGAGTGCATAAATATCCAGATTGAATCTAAGCGGATACTGAGAGTTAGGGTACCTATGTATGATAAATGGTATCGGAACAAGATGAGTTAGCTCTGCTATGAATCTCGGCAGGGAGGGACCTGATACTAATCATTTACAAACGTTTCAGTGTATGTAAGCATGTAATGTAGATATGTATGTAGTATGTGTATTGTGTGTTTGGGATACATTTAGCGTCCGCACTAATGTTCGTATGCAAAAGCCGTTATAATCACAGAACAGATAAGACCTCTTGTATCTTTTCTGCGGTTATAATGGATCGTCACACTATACTAATGCCATCATTTTCCTCACGCGCAATCTTATATTATTAATAATCTTATCTTATAATAATTGAACGTCATCACATAACCGAGGAAGTAATAAGTTGGTATGGCGCAGGTTCGTGTCCCGGCACGAGCTGTTCCCGATCCGCGCGCCGCTAATGGCGCTGGAGCACTGCATCGCGCCGTTCCTGGACCGCTGCGACGAAGACGACGACCACCGTGTCACACTGGCCGAGTGGGGCAAGTGCCTGCAGCTCGACGAGGTAACACTGCCCTCTGACCACTGGCACACTCACTGCCACTGACTGCTGCTGCTGACTGTCGCAGTCCACTGCAGCACATAGATAACACTGCCCTCTGACCACTGGCACTCTCACTGCCACTGACTGCTGCTGCTGACTGTCGCAGTCCACTGCAGCACATAGATAACACTGCCCTCTGACCACTGGCACACTCACTGCCACTGACTGCTGCTGCTGACTGTCGCAGTCCACTGCAGCACATAGATAACACTGCCCTCTGACCACTGGCACTCTCACTGCCACTGACTGCTGCTGCTGACTGTCGCAGTCCACTGCAGCACATAGATAACACTGCCCTCTGACCACTGGCACACTCACTGCCACTGACTGCTGCTGCTGACTGTCGCAGTCCACTGCAGCACATAGATAACACTGCCCTCTGACCACTGGCACACTCACTGCCACTGACTGCTGCTGCTGACTGTCGCAGTCCACTGCAGCACATAGATAACACTGCCCTCTGACCACTGGCACTCTCACTGCCACTGACTGCTGCTGCTGACTGTCGCAGTCCACTGCAGCACATAGATAACACTGCCCTCTGACCACTGGCACACTCACTGCCACTGACTGCTGCTGCTGACTGTCGCAGTCCACTGCAGCACATAGATAACACTGCTCTCTGACCACTGGCACACTCACTGCCACTGACTGCTGCTGCTGACTGGCGCAGTCCACTGCAGCACATAGATAACACTGCCCTCTGACCACTGGCACACTCACTGCCACTGACTGCTGCTGCTGACTGTCGCAGTCCACTGCAGCACATAGATAACACTGCTCTCTGACCACTGGCACACTCACTGCCACTGACTGCTGCTGCTGACTGGCGCAGTCCACTGCAGCACATAGATAACACTGCCCTCTGACCACTGGCACTCTCACTGCCACTGACTGCTGCTGCTGACTGTCGCAGTCCACTGCAGCACATAGATAACACTGCCCTCTGACCACTGGCACACTCACTGCCACTGACTGCTGCTGCTGACTGTCGCAGTCCACTGCAGCACATAGATAACACTGCTCTCTGACCACTGGCACACTCACTGCCACTGACTGCTGCTGCTGACTGGCGCAGTCCACTGCAGCACATAGATACCTCTCCCAAGCTGCGCCACGACACCCGGTTCTCTGCCTTCTGCATGCAGCATTTGAATGCTTTGTTTGTAAACAAAGGCACAGAAGTTAGGCCAGTCTACTCTAAGTACCCACAGCATCTACAAGTCCACACGATGTCCTGGTGATCCAACAGCCCGTGTACTGCACTTTTGCATAAGCATTTATAAACTGTTACTATATGACCGGTCGTGTAAGCGATGCTTTGTGGTAATTGGTGCTCCGATTGTGTGATATGTGACCTATAACTGAAAACGCAACTCTCTGTGTGTGCGGAGACCTAGTGTGCCTAGGAGACTGTCCTGGTTTGTAAGGGAGTACTTATTGTATTGCGTGAAATTGTTTCAGTACGAGCTGGAGGACCGCTGCGACGAGTTCACGGAGGAGGGGGCGCCAGCGCCGGCCGGGCTGTAGCGGCCGATCACCAGCGGCCAGCACGCCCAGCACGAGCGGCACGACCAGCTCGAGACACTGCCAGTGACGGCACCCACAGGCGTGCTGCAAGAGATTCATACTTTTACATTGTTCAGTGTTAAACTTAGTTGAATTACGTTACATATTAATTAACTATAAAATAAAAACTTTCAAGTTTAGCGCGTGTAAATAGCAATACTGTGATGATGCTACCAAAACTTTAACATTTTACAATAAACATCAAGAAATTGTAACAAATGTTTTCTTTACGTATTACCTTCAAATATATATTGTTACGAGCTGGGGTTCGGGATAAATAAATTTATAGTAATTTACACCAAAAACACACTATATTTAAATAATCCCAAATACAGTAATCAGAAACTTTAAAAAGCAGAATCACTCGTAGTTCACTAAAGTTTACTGTTGTTCACTGTTTCGCAATCTATGGTTTCGCATTCATAGCTGAACTGCCTTACGCCGCTGGCAATCCTCTATTTATATGACGTGTGTAAGCTTAATTCTCGAAAGTTCGAGGATATAATTAGAGAACATTCTAGTACTAACAGGAATGATCTAGAATGCTGCAAAACGACACTTAACCATCTAGAAAATTCGGGAAGGGTTTAGAATGTTCTACAAAAATATGTCACGGATCATGTAGTTCTGCTACTCGATAACAGATGGCGTTTGCGTCTACGTAAGACTGCCCCTCCTGAGACATGCTCGTCTCGAGCATCTTTATTCCCGTAATATCGTGCCAGTTTGCTGAGCATGCTGTATAGTTTCCTTCCATTCGTCGCTAAGGTCCGTTCTTTGCATCCAGATAGGTAGTACTTCCTTAGCCTCACCTTTTATGATCAGGCTGTTCCCATCATGGGCTTGTGAGATGGATATCCTTGAGGCTATATTAACACTAGCCAGCACCCGCCCCGTAGTCCTGGCGTTAACTCGTTGCTGCTGGGCGGTGACAGCAGCCGCCCTTCTTTCCTGATTGTGATCTTCGCTGGCAGTTTGCTTCGGGCAATTCACCCGTAGGTGGCCCTTTTCTCCACTAGTATAGCATCTAGGGCTGTACCTAAAACGGTCACGTGCAGGTGACGCCGCAACCTCCCTGATGCGGGGGCTAGATGCTCATACCTCACTGCTTCCACCTCCAACGAATGGGCCAAGGCGTCCTTCAGCGTCTCATGGTGCCCAAGGCTAACAGCGGCTCTAACTTCCAGTTCACCCATACCATCGATGAATGCTTAAATCAGAATCCCTTCGTTGGGCGTAGGTGCAGACTGGTACGTCTTTCGAACCAGCTTTTCTATTTCCAGGGCCCACTGCTGCAGGTTTTCACCACTGGGTTGCACACGATCTTTCAATTAGGCACGAAACACGTATTTCAGGTGTCCGTCACCGTATCTGGTTTCTAACGCCTCAAGCAGCTGCTCGTAGGTCACATTCTTGCCGAGAGCCTTCAATATGGTTAAGGTCTGGTCGCTAAGGCCCAAAGTAAGTTTGCCGCAAGGGTGTCGGCGGGACTGTTGCTCCTATCGGCGGGCCTGCTCCTGCAACATCGCCATCAGAGCAGAAAGATCCATGGCTGCTGATGCTGTAGGAACTCCAAATGCTTTTGAAACTGGCTCCGTCATCGGCTGATTACCACCAGGTGTCTTTATCGGAGAACCTTCAAACTGCCTCTGATCTACCCTTCTTTCATATATCTATGGATCTATCTCCTGCTGGCGCTGTCTCCTGGTAAGGATACCCTTTGTGCCGTGTCGTCCTTCACTAAAACTGGCAAACATTTATGCCAGTTTTAGTGAAGGACGATACGGCAACGAAAGTTCGAGGACATAATTCGAGAACATTCTAGTACTTCGGGAATGATCTAAAATGCTGAAAAACTACACTTAACCATCTAGAAAATTCTGGAAGGGTTTAGAATGTTCTAGAAAAATCTGTCACGAATCGACGTATCGTGTAGTTCTGCTACTCGATAACAGATGGCGATAGCCATATACTCGATAATAGATGACGATAGCGATATATATATATATACGTAACACGAATTATGTCCTCGAACTTTCGAGAAGCATAACTGTTATATATGTGGCCTCTTTACTTCGACTTCATTCATTATCTCATTTACTTTTTTGTCACTTTGTCATGTCATTGTGTGGTCACTGTCATATTGAATAAAATATTGAAGATTAATGTAATTATTTAATCATCCGAAACATAATATTGGCGACGATGGAGGCAGAACTGGCGCGACTTACTCGCCTGCGCGCAACTATACGCGGCCAGCTTACAAAGTTCGAACGTACACTGGAACAATTACAAAATCCTTCGGATTACGAAGTAAGTTCACGTCTGACAAGTCTAACAAATTATGAACAAAAATTTGAAAAATTACAAAATGAAATCGAATTGCAAATACATGATGTTGAGACTGAAATTGAACAGCGGCATTCTACAGAAGAGCACATATTACAATTAAAGCTAAAGCTGCATGGCTTACGCCCTACACCACCGACCACACCATCGACTTACGTCACGGCTTCACTTGAAAGTACACCGGAAACGACACCAAGAATTAACTTTCAACCGTTACAGGAACGAGAAAGTTTTAATAACTTTGTTCAGAGATTAAAAACCTACATGAAGCTAAATAATTGTAACAATTCACAAATCCAGACCCTCACGCTGCTTAGTTTATTGCCACCAGAATTACACCAGAAAGCTTACGACTTGTGCGCACCAAACGATCCTTGTGAACTAGAATTTGGCAGCTTGGTTCAAATATTACAACATTATATAGATCCAAAACCGAGCATTTGGGCTCGTCAACATAAATTTATTTCGCGACTTCAAGGTTCTGACGAGACAGTCATGACATACTCGTCACACTTGAAACATTTAGCTCAAGATTGCGAGTTCACGTGCAATACCTGTAAGAAGTCGATCTGTGATAATTTTCTTACCTTACAATTTATAAGAGGATTAAATGACACCGATATTCGTACCAAAATACTACAGGAAACAATGGTAACCGATTTTTCGGACTTAATTAATAAAGCAACCACTATTGAATTAGCAAAATCTGCCAGTAGCTATATGTCATCAGCTCACTCTTCGAACCAAGGTCTAATACATGTGAAAACTGTTCAAGCTGACCCCAAACACCGCAGTCAAAAGCCAGAGTATAAACCTTTAACGATTAAGGACTTACGAGGGAAATGCTTTCGTTGTGGAAGTAAGGAACATCAAGCTATTAGATGTCGCAGCATCAAGGATACTTGCAGCAAGTGCAAACGAGTAGGTCACCTTGCTCGCGTTTGCTTACAATCAACACCTGGGAACAACCAACTGGAGCCTGAACATGTAGTGGTGCAGGACACGGACAACTCTTCAGATACAGTCGATGACACAACCCCCTGGGATATGAATTTAATACGATCCAACAACACAGACAAATTTATGATAAATGTAAGCATAAATGACTCGAAACTCAAAATGGAGGTAGATACAGGAGCAGCTCTGTCATCTATCTCTCATAAAGATTTTAAAGCGTTGAACACTGGATGCAAGATTTACAAAACTAACATTACGATGAGAACATATACAGGAGAAATCTTCGCACCTCTCGGAGTAGCCTACGTTACGTGTAAATACAATGACCAAACACTTGAAGGAAAATTATACATCATCAAACAAGATGTTGACCCTATCTTCGGTCGAGCATGGATACGAGCAATCAACTTGGATCTGGCAAACATAAACGCAGTTACGAGTAATGCTAAAGAATATCAGCTAAAACTGAATAGGCTACTTTCGGAATACTCGAATGTATTTGATGGCTCCCTTGGCTACATACCGGATTACAAAGCTCATTTGACCCTAAAGGAAGAAGTGTCACCAATTTTTATTAAGCCAAGACGTATACCGTATGCTCTTAAAAATAAAGTCGATGAGGAAATAGTACGACTCTGCGAACAAGGGGTAATTACAAAGGTTGATAGCTCTGAGTGGGGAACACCAGTGGTTCCTATTGTCAAACCAGATGGCAGTATACGCTTATGCGCGGATTATAAAGTCACCTTAAATAAAGTAATAAGAGATGAACAATACCCTATTCCGATCATAGAGGACATTCTGGTAGAAATGAACGGAGGTCAAATATTTTGCACACTTGATATCAAACAAGCTTACTTAAACATGATGATGGACGAGGAGAGCGCTATGATGCAAACATTAAGCACACATAAGGGAACATTCAAAGTAAATAGACTTATGTTTGGCGTCAAGGTTGCCCCGAATTTATGGCAAAAATTTATGGATTGTTTGCTTCAAGGAGTATCTGGAGTGAAATGCTTTTTCGATGACATAGTAATTCAAGGACATTCAGAAGAACAACTTCTTTCAAGACTACGCTTGGTATTACAAAAATTACAAGACAAAAATTTGAGACTCAATAAGGATAAATGTAACTTTTTCCAAGAAAGAATCGAATACTTGGGTCATACCATTGATAAAAATGGACTGCACAAAAATAGAAACAAGGTGAACGCTATTCTGGATACAAAATGTCCCAGCAACATCAACGAACTGCGGACATTTCTAAACCCAGAAATCGAATTCGAGATCAAAAATGTAAACAAAGAAATGTCATTGTCAAAGTGACAGTTCAGGGATAGTCAACATTTCCTTAGTCATTCTAATTATTTGATTTTGAAATCAGATGACAGTACTTTCCTCTATGCCGACCAGGTTGGGACGCTCAACTTTAATCGATTAATAGTATAACGCAATATTATTAATGATTTTTTTAACGATTCACTTATTAGAAGGAAAAACATTTTATAAATAGAAAATAATTAATGAAAGTCCAAATGTTTAGAGCTTCTGCCTTATTGCCAGTATTATAAAAATAAATTGCACGATTTTATTTAAAACACTTATATTTTATTCTTGGATCGTAATTTACGTCACTTTAAAGCTGAAAACTGCGTGCAATATTATATTTTACCTGTTTAAGATATGCCTACAATTTTAGCACTATGTTATAGTACTTTTCGGCAAATTGCACAATTGAGGTTATTATTTAAAATTGGCAACACCTTTGTTTACATTTTTGATCTCGAATTCGATTTCTGAGATTAGGAATGGCTAATTATTATAAAAAGTTCATAGCGAATTTAGCTTCAATATCCAGCCCTCTTAATAACCTACTCAAGAAGGACATTAAATACGAATGGACGCACAAATGTAATGAGAGTTTCAAGAAAATTAAAGAGGAAATCCTCAGTGAGAGAGTTTTAATGCATTTTGACCCTGAGAAGCCCTTGGTTCTCGCTACAGATGCTTCACCTTTTGGACTTGGAGCAGTTCTATCGCATCGATTATCGGACGGAACTGATCGGCCTATTGCTTTTGCATCACGTTCATTGACGAGTAGTGAAAAAAAATACAGTCAGATAGACAAAGAAGCGACGTCTTTATTCTGGGGATTAAAGAAATTTTTTCATTACTGCTACGGAAGAAAATTCATACTTATTACAGACCATAAACCATTAACTACGATCTTCAATCCACACAAAACTTTACCGGCTATGAGCACAATGAGACTCTTTCACTATGCACATTTCCTATCTGGTTTTGACTACACTATTGAATACAGAACATCGGATGATCATAGCAATGCAGATTATCTATCACGATTTCCGGTAGATACAGTAGTAAATAACCTGATTGACGTACATTGCGCATTTCAATTAAATCAAATGAACACAATTGCCGTTGACCGTATAAAAATTGCCGAAAATACACAACTAGATGACGAATACAACAATTTATTGAAAGCTTTACAAAATGGTACCTCAGTGAGAAGACATGGCTACAATGATAACGAATTGACCATACAAGACGGTTGCATTATAAAAGGAACACGTGTGATGATACCGGCAAATCTGAGGCAGCATGTTTTAGAAGAACTACACACAGGACACCTTGGAATAGTAAAAATGAAATTACTAGCGCGTGGATACGTGTTCTGGAGAAATTTGGATCAAGATATAGAAGACATAGTTAAAAGCTGTCGAGAATGTCGACTTAAGCAAAATCAACCTGCATGCGCAGTACTACATCATTGGGACTCACCATCAGGCCCATGGCAAAGGATCCATATCGATTTTGCTGGGCCGATTAAGGGGTATTCCTTATTTATAATAGTAGATGCTTTTACAAAATGGGTGGAAATTATAGAAACGAAAACAACCACAAGCTCATGGTGTATCCGCCAACTTAAAGAACTTTTCGTGACATTTGGATTTCCGCTTACTTTAGTATCAGACAACGGTCGACAATTTGTTTCAAATGAATTTGAATCATTCCTTAGAGAAAGCGGGGTTGTTCACAAAACCACAGCCCCATACCATCCGGCCACGAACGGACAGGCAGAGTGATACGTACAAACAATTAAAAAGGCAATACATAGCGTCAACGCAGAACCAGGCTTTATACAAGACAAACTGCTGGGTATAAAGGAACGCCTACGGAGGACGCCGAGTAGCAGCACAAATAAAAGCCCATATGAGCTCATGTTTGGCAGGGAGATAAGAAACACCCTAAGTGTTCATTTCAAGGCGAGGTCGAGAGATGAAACACGGCCGCCGACTGATGAGGCAACGGTACGCTCATTTACTGTTGGGCAGAGAGTGCAAATACGCAGCTACACAAACGACCATATTAAGTGGGAATTCGGAACCGTTTTAAGGATATTAGGCCAATTACATTATCAAATAGAAACTGATTCCGGTCAGATTTGCAAAAGACATATTGATCAGATGCTGGGTACATTAATACCAAGAGAGGAACAGTAAAACCGTAACAATAACCTCCGGAACTTAACAACTAGACGATTTGGGACGGAGGTGTTATATATGTGGCCTCTTTACTTCGACTTCATTCATTATCTCATTTACTTTTTTGTCACTTTGTCATGTCATTGTGTGGTCACTGTCATATTGAATAAAATATTGAAGATTAATGTAATTATTTAATCATCCGAAACATAATAATAACCATCTAGAAAATATTGTTACGTTGACGCTAACACCATCTGTTATTGAGTAGCAGAATTACACGATACGCCGATTCGTGACAGATTTTTCTAGAACATTCTAAACCCTTCCAGAATTTTCTAGATGGTTAAGTGCCGTTTTGCAGCATTCTAGATCATTCCCGAAGTACTAGAATGTTCTCGAATTATGTCCTCGAACTTTCGAGAAGCTTACACTCGTCGTATAAATAGAGGATTACCAGCGGTGTAAGGCAGTTCAGCTAGGAATGCAAAACAGTGAACAGCAGTAAACAACAGTGAACTAATGGTGATACTACAAGTGATTCTGAATGTAATTGTTTTGAATGTAGTTTTATTCCAACACCCTAATGTTTATTTTAACCCAGTACCTTCAGATAGGAGAAGAAAAGATTTGGTTTGTGCTACCTCTCAGACTAAACATGCTTTTGCTAATCGTTTTTATTTATTTTTAGGACCCTACTTGCCTAAACAGATTAACAGAGTGCTAAAGATTTATAGTTTAAGTTATAATAGGAGTAATTTTAATTAGTTTTTTTAACCGACTTCAAAAAGGAGGAGGTTCTCATTTCGTCGGAACCTTTTTTTTTTTTATGTATGTTCACTTTGTGAAAAATAACTTTAATTTCGGAAATCGGTGGAAAAAAAAAACGAAAATACGTTTAACACCGACACCGACACCGACTTCCGAAATTAAAGTTATTTTTCACTTTGTAGTGTTGTTTTTGGAAGTCGGTTGTATTTTTTTGTAAAAAAAGTTTTTTAATTTTATAAATGATTGACATTCTTATTCTTAATTTAATAACTATGATTTATGTATCAATTTTATTTGCTTCATTTATTTAACCAATGTATTCAATTAGTTTGCATGCTAGTTTTAGCGAATTGTTTTCGAAACTTTTAAAAACCCAACCATCTGTAATGTAGGTACCTATAATTCTTGCAATTAAAATTTCATTTCATTTCACCCAAAGGGCAATCGCAAGGGCTATACTTGGAGTTTCCCTCCGTGATCGAATCAGAAATGCAGAGATCCGCAGGAGAACCAGGTAACCGACATAGCCCGAAGAATTGTGCCAGTGGGCAGGGCACATTGCTCGCAGAATAGATGGCCGATGGGGCCAAAACTTTCTGGAGTGGCGACCGCGTCCCAGAAGACGTAGCGTTGGTAGGCCTTCCACAAGGTGGATCGATGACTTTGTGAAGGCCGCTAAAATCCGCTGGATGCGGGAAGCACAGAACCGGTCAAAGTGGCGATGTTTGGGGGAGGCCTACGTCAAGCAGTGGACGTCTGCGACAACACAATTATGTATCTACATAGCAGTAACCACAGAACACTATAACTCCTTAGCGGAGGCAGCATCTCCCTCTCACCGAGAGGAGGCCTGTGTCGTAGCTGTGGAAACGTTATAGGCTGATTATGCTGGAGGCAGTAACATAAAGGTACGGTCAACTGCACGTCAGTTGTAACACTTGAACTTCGAAAACCACTCTTTTTGCTACGAAATAAAGGCGTTGTTCAAATCAAAACCACGGGCGTGTGGTTATCTGTACAAGGAATCTTCAATAATTCACAAGACTCAAGTCTCCCGATATCTAGCGGGCCAAGTGGTTCACATGTAAGGCTCAACGTGATCCGTCGACGAGCTCTCGAGTTGAGGGCGCAAGTGATTGTCGTCATCGAGTGGATTCGTAGTAGCGTGTACATTTGTGCAAGTGTACAGTCCCTCGGCCACTCGAGGCGCACAATAAGTAGTAGTGCTGGTGTGTGAGGAGGTAAAGCGGCTACCGTCTCCATCATGAACAAGCTGACTGTGATGTGCTGCCTCCTGGCCGGAAGCGTCCTCTCCAAGACGTGAGTTATCTTTCTTTAGATAATTTAAATATGGACTAAGTAATACACATACGCTGTCAAAATTCGCCTCGTAGGTGTCGCAGCATTTCTAATAAACATTGAAGATAAGCGTCAGAAGGTCAGCGTATTAGGCCAGCGCCTTGAAGAACTCGTTGACGACTCGTTCGTCTGCTTATTAATAGTGGCCAGCGTCTTGAAGAACTCGTTGACGACTCGTTTGTCCGCTTCTACTAGCGACTTAGCGTGTTGATGACAATCTCGGCCCAGAATTCGGCTAAGTGTTTGGCGTCATCACTAGCGTCTGCTGACTGCGCGTGAGGTCCTGGGTTTAAGGGGATATCAATAAATTTTGTATTTTTAATATTCCTATAAAAATCAAATGTATATGGTTAAATCATTTGGCTTTTCCATAATTTTCAATTTAATTTCTCGACATACATTTAAGCAAAATTGTATTTACTGTTTTACTTTTTAATTTGAATAAATATTATTTATTTATTTTATTTATAAGTGTTATTTGACTATATTGCCTACTGCTGTACACACGGCTACACAACAAGCTATACATTTCCAGTTTATACTAACCTATCATTGTAAGGAAATCCTATACAATGCAAGATCAGCTTATACTGAAAATGAATAGCTTGATCTGTAGCCGTGCGTACTAACCGCTGAAATGGTCAGCGGCACAGTGGGCTGAAAATCGATCATCATAGACTTAGGGATCAACTTAGTTAATCTTTTATTTTTTTGGCAGAAACGGGTTTAGGTATCGTATCAATTTAATGGTATTTCAGTTTTTCAATAAAGTTTTTCTTTACTTTATAGCACTTGGTTGAAAAAAAAAGTATGGAGAAATATGTAAAAAAGAACATATTTCGACTTTCGTACCATTATTGCCCCTAATTTCCTTTGGCACGATTATACCCCTTATTTTTCTAAATTTTTTGACATATCACACAATGCTCGCACGTGTTAGGTTTTGGGAGAAAAAAAATGAAATGTGTTTTTAGAATATAAAAAAGGTTTTAATCTGTTTATAATTGATATTAGGTACTTAATGGTTGCTGGAAATATAATAGCTACCGGTTAAATATAACAAATTTTATGGATATTATTTATTCGTTTTTGTAATATAATAACGAGGATGGTTAAATAATGAGTTCATTGGCCATTATCCATCATAATGAGATCTAATGTCTTAAAGTGAAATAATAAGATCTCATTAACTAACTACTTACATAGTTTTTTCGAACCTTAAGTTTGTAGCGCTTGGTAGGTATTTTAGTGAAACTTCAGATGATAGTTTACTAGCTAGCAGCTAGTTTGCTAGCTAGTATAAATCGTGTACAATTAATTACTATTTTCAATCGACTTTGTTTTTTCAAAGAGTGATAATCTATTTTTCTAAAATGGAACAAGTGATTTTTTGCAGTCTGGCAAGCTGGATAACTATCCTGCATTGCTGCAAACTGTTGTGTCTCAGTTCAATTGAAATCTTTCGGAAGAAGACAGCGATACTTTAAAGGAATTTTGTCGAAGATTCAGCCAAGCTGTCATAAAAAAATGGAAAAATGCCAAAGGAAACTCTAAAACATTTAAGAAACAATACGGAGACTGCTTGGCGCTTACAGTAGATTGGCCATCTTGTGTTGTTCCGCATCAAGTTGCAGAGGATGCCATTACAGAGCCAAGCATCTTCAACCAGCCAATCTGTATCTGTTGGAACACTAAATAAGCATTTAATTCCTCGTAAACCATTTGTAGATTTGTGTACTGAACAGAAAAAACGGAGGATTGAAAAACAGAATCAACAAGACAGTGACGAACTAGCTTACGCTACAGTAAGCAAGTTAAAGAAAGATGGCAAAGGAAATTTCGCTGAAGTCCAATGACTTCAGCGAAATTTTCTTATACTAATTTTCTAACAACATACAACAACAACAACAAACAACATTACAAGCAACATTTTCGCAACAAATTAAAACTCAGAAGCACAAGAAATGCGCAGAGAGATACCTACAGTTCTATAATACCTGCACTTTCCACAACACACATACACGCACTTGCACTGTTCAATAGCAATCTTCGTTCTTCGCGGTGAAAATATGAGTCCTTTTTCGACTTGGGATTAATTTTACCCACAGGCGTCGATGTTGGTTGAGAACTGACGGATCTTCTTGGCGGCAGCGTATGCGCGCCATTGCGGATCTTCCTTCTCGCTCTCACTTAGGCATTATAAGGGTTGTGGAAGGGAGAAGGAAAGCGGAAGGAACTTTATGTTACACAGATACTAATTAATTAGAGTTGCCAGTAATTAGGCATGAAATATAAAATAAAGAAAGTAATGGCGTTAACAACACCTAAATTGCTTAGACAACAGTGAGTGATTATAATTTAATATGAACTTTATTGAATAGCAATAAAGTTCAAATTGACTCTACATTTTATTTAGAAAACGTTTGTATGGGAAATAGAAAAGGGCTGTTTTTAGGGTTTTCCCGGCAATTATTCGATTTTTTCTCGCCTTTTAAACCTTCCCTAGACCTCCACGAACATTTCAAGACTAAGATAAGATAAATCCGTTCAGCCGTTCTCGAGTTTTAGCGAGACTAACGAACAGCAATTCATTTTTATATATAGTACACCTTTAAGGTAGATTTTTTGAGGAACTATTTATTAATATTAAGATCTCATGTACCAAAAATCACACGAATAAATGAATTTGAATTTGAATTTGAAGCATCAGGATGATATTGAGTTCAGTGACATAGGTGACATTAATTATTATGACACAGATTCTGATAAATCTGATATAGATGTTTAGCTGTACTATGTTTTTTTTTTATTTGTTTAAATATTTTCCATTTCTTTATGATTTTTTAATTGTTTGTTACTTTTTAATTGTGAGTCAGTCGTTCACATTTTTTCTGTATTTCAATGCATGTTTATAAAACATGCGGGGAAGGGTATCAATATAATTATGGAGTAATAAATAAGTATGTCATAAGTTGAAGTAGTAGTAGTTCGAAGTTTTAAGTATGTCATAGTGTCACTTTTATTTGTAAAGGTATAATTTTCTTCTCTTTTTTTTTGTTATTGGCACCTAGTTTTTATATTCACAACACAAAGTCAGTAACACAAAGCCACCTCCTTCCTTTAGTATAACTGCTCATTCCTGCACAATCCTGCCCATGCACTGTCAATTTCAAATTAATTTTATTTTAAAAACATGGATTTTTTTTTCCAAAAGTAGTCATTTGTTTATTGATTAGTGTTACATTTTCATCGCATTTCAATCTTTTTCGTCATCATGGATACGTTAAAAATTCGAGTAATTATGGAATATGAGTACCGTCGTGGCAGCAACGCGGCACAAGCGGCACGCAACATCAACGACGTTTACGGAGCTAACACTACAAACCAACGCACCACTTGTTATTGGTTTGCTCGCTTCCGTTCTGGAAATTTCGACCTGAAAAATGAACCTCGCGGTCGTCCGAAGACTTTGGTCGACAGTGACGAATTAAAGGCGATTGTGGAAGCTGATGATACACAATCTACGGCTGAATTAGCAGCAGCTTTCGACGTTAGCGTGAAAACAATATTGGTCCATTTGCGTCAAATTGGCAAGGTAAAAAAGCTTGACAAATGGGTGCCCCACGAACTCAATGATCGCCAGCGCGAAGTACGCGTCGAGACGTGCCTTGCACTGCTCAACAGACACACAAATGAAGGAATTTTGAACCGCATTGTTACCTGCGATGAAAAATGGATTCTGTTTGATAACCGCAAGCGCTCAGCAAGTTGGTTGGATCCTGGTTCAGCACCTAAACAATGCCCTAAACGAAAACTTACCCCTAGAAAAGTGATGGTCACTGTTTGGTGGTCTAGCGCCGGTGTGATTCATCACAGCTTCTTACCAAACGGGGTGAGCATTACTTCAGATGTGTACTGTGAAGAACTGAACACAATGATGGAGAAGCTGGCACATCTCCAACCAGCATTGGTCAATCGCTCGTCTCCGCTGCTCCTGCACAACAACGCGCGACCTCATACTGCACAGCAGACGGTCTCCAAGTTGCAAGAACTGGGGTTGGAAGCTCTCCGTCATCCGCCGTACTCACCAGACCTTGCGCCTACAGACTACTACTTTTTCCAGAATTTGGATAACTTCTTGGCGGGAAAAAAATTCAATACCCGAGAGGCAGTACAAAATTCCTTTGAAGAATTTGTTGCCTCCCGTCCAGCTGATTTCTTTAAGAAGGGCATCAATAAACTGCCACTGCGTTGGCAAAGATGCATTGATTGCATGGGTGATTACTTCGATTAATACAAATAAAAAATGCATGAAAAAAATTCGTTTAAATTTTTTCATACAAAACGGCAATTTCATAGGTAAAGACCTATTATGAACTTGTCATTATACGAACATAAAATTGGTATATCGAAAATTTAATTTCAACTACTAACGGCTACTCAACAAGCTACATTTTCCAGTATAAGCTGACCGCTCATTGTACGGAAAGCCTATACAATGAGAGATCAGCGTATACTGGAACTTTATACCTTGATATGTAGCCGTGCACACTATTTTACCTACTGCTACAAAAACTAGTCAAGAGTAAGCCAACTTTGCGCTGAAGGTTCCGCTCATTGGTTTCGTACTAAGTTTACGTTTTATAGTTTTCGCCGTGTATGTGTAGGTATATTGTGAAAGCCGTTTGCTTAATTATGTAGGTAGCAGTTAGGTCTATGCAAGTACCTACAACATACCTATATGTTGGAAATTTTGCAAATCGATTCTAAACCACTGCATAAATTCTATTGCTTCAAAAAACTAGTCAAGTGCGAGTCACCATTGCGCTAAGGGTTCTGTAGGTACAATGGCTTGGTAGTAAGTTTACGTTTTATAGTTTTCACCATGTATGTGTGTAATGTGAAAGCCATTTGCGTAATTATGTAGATAGTAGTTGTCTATGCAAGTACCTACAACATACCTATATGTTAGAAATTTTGCAAATCGGTTCTAAACCACTGCATAAATTCTATTGCTACAAAAAACTAGTCAAATGCGAGTCACCATTGCGCTAAGGGTTCTTTAGGTACATTGGCTTGGTAGTAAGTTTACACATTGCGATTTTACAATGTTATAATATTTTATAGTTTTCGCCTTGTACCTATTACTTTCTTAGTTATTAACTTATTATGCATCTATATAAAAATGAATTGCTGAAATGATTGTATGCACTCGCATATTTTCCGAAGGAATGCGCCAAATTGGATAATTCATTTTTTGTTGTGTTCGTGATTCTCAGGATAAGATTTGTATAAATATGAGACAGATAGGTATAGGTAGGATAGGTAGCTAGGTAAGTATGTAGGTAGATAGGTAGGTAGGATAGATAGGTAGGATAGGTATGTAGGTAGGTAGGTAGGTAGGATAGGTAGGTAAATACGTAGGTAGGTAAGTAGCTACGTATGTATTTACGTACGTAGGTAGATAGGTAGGGTAGGGTAGGTATGGTATATACCATAAGTTTTTTTTAAATCATTAAACATCGTCAAATTATACAACATTTATTTTAATTTGCTTTAACCTCTAATTGGCATATTTCGATCATGTCTGGGATCGCATAGCTTGATTGATAGAAGATTTTTCTAGTCTGTTAAGAACATCTGTGAAAGATCTGGGTGTTCCGAGATATTCTGTTCTAATCTAAGTGACACCTGTGCATTCAAAGAGCACGTGCGTAACGGTTTCCTCAGCCTCCAGGCAAGCCCTGCCCAGAGAACCGTCCATTATTCCTATTGTGTGGAAGTGTTTGTGTTTGTTTAGTGAGCAGTGTCCTGTGATGGTCTCCGTCACCAGGCGTGGGCCGTTCTTGTCCAGGCGTAACAAACGTCTGGTTAGCCTACCATCTAGAGATGGCATAGCCTCCCTAGACTGCCTGCAGCCCGGTATCGAGGACCACCAACTCTCCGCTTGTGTAGGTGGACTCCTGTAGCCACCTGCGTAGCTGGTTGAAGGGGATGGGTACGATTGGTTCAGGTCCACAGACTGACGTGCTGGATGTTCTCCTAACTAGTTCGTCAGCTACGTCATTACTTAGTGATTCGCTGTGTCTTTTTATCCATTGCAGTGTCACTGTGTTGGGGAATGGACTGTTTAAATCCTTCTGTAGTATAGCTATATGCGATATCTATACTAACACTACACAGGAATTTAATCCGTATAGTAAGGCTATTAAGAGCTATAATAGCGTGCGAAACGTAGCGGGAAGAATGAAGGTGAAAAGCGTAGAAATGAACAGTATTATTTAACAGAAAGATGATGTATTATATTATGCGTGTAAGCAGTATAGGTACAAAAACTGGCAGTAGTAATCTGATCTAACTTAATTAATAATATACAATATTATAAACGCGGCGCGACCGTTAAGCTAGCTAGTCAGGAGACCACTGATGTCCGCAGCCCGACGCACGCGCAAGTAGCATCTTGATCACGCTATCGCCCGGCCGCTCAAGGTCGCTGCCGGCCGCCTCAATACAATTATCACGTGCCCGCTGCGTTCTCGCTCCACGTGTACCAGTGCATTCGCACTTGATGACAAACAAAGACATCACCTGATTTGGATGTATGGTACAGAATCAAAAGCGGCTGCGTTTTTCATGATGGAGTTTAGTGGTGGTCTAGATATGTTCCGCCACACTTCTAATAAATTTTGCAGACTTCATACCCATAGAAAAACGCTATAATTTTTATAGCATACATGGTCGCCTGGACTGATACCTTTACTTTCAGCTCGCGCACATATACAGCAATATTTGTTCTTCACCCCGAATAATAAAACCTCGCCGAACCTTCTCCCTATTATAGCGGCAGCTCCAGACAGGGCTGAAAAATTCGTGTTGAAGGAACGTTTACTCCATACACCATCTGCACTAACATCTATGTAAGCAATGCAATTTTTAACTCGCCCTTTTGCATAAGCTGTATCTCGTTCCCGTGCTGCAGCTGCCTCCATCGCAATTATAGCTGTTTTTCGCCAGTGCTGTGTGTCTCATTTTGAACTTTAGCATAATGCTTTTGAGAGAAAGACGGAAAATTCATTGATGCACTTAATTCGCTAAATTGGGAATAGCCAACTCCAGAAGATATTATAATACCAGATGTTGCAGATTTGTTTAAGTCTAGGTTCAATTTAGGTTCAGAATCAAGATAAAATGTCAGGTTACAGATATTGCAGGCTAATTTATATTATTAGGTACATCCGAATGCCTTATTATGATTGCATATTATGTCTTCTTTATAAATATTCAGTATCAATTATTCTTCGTCCTTTCTACACAAATACAGCTTTTCACTTCTTCAGGATTATTAAAACTCACTTCGTACCTGAAATGACCGGAATAAAAATATCTGATGAATTCTTGCAAAACTGCATAACATACAACCTTCTCATAATAAAAATCTAGCAATTACCAAATTAGTATCATCATCATCACATTCATCATCTAATGTGTCGTAGCGCGGAGGGTTGTGAGTTGTGTGAATATCTGAAAAAAAAAGGTATTTTGGTATATGAAGTAAGAAATTATAATCGTAACTAACTTCCTAACTAATATTAGGTCTTTACCTATGAAATTGCCGTTCTGCAGTACTGGCCATTTCAAATCAAAATAATTTTTGTTTGGCTAAGAATTCTAATTTCAAATTAATTTTATATTAAAAACATGGATTTTTTTTTCCAAAAGTAGTCATTTGTTTATTGATAAGTGTTACATTTTCATCGCATTTCAATCTTTTTCGTCATCATACGTTAAAAATTCGAGTAATTATGGAATATGAGTACCGTTGTGGCAGCAACGCGGCACAAGCGGCACGCAACATCAACGACGTTTACGGAGCTAACACTACAAACCAACGCACCACTTGTTATTGGTTTGCTCGCTTCCGTTCTGGAAATTTCGACCTGAAAAATGAACCTCGCGGTCGTCCGAAGACTTTGGTCGACAATGACGAATTAAAGGCGATTGTGGAAGCTGATGATACACAATCTACGGCTGAATTAGCAGCAGCTTTCGACGTTAGCGTCAAAACAATATTGGTCCATTTGCGTCAAATTGGCAAGGTAAAAAAGCTTGACAAATGGGTGCCCCACGAACTCAATGATCGCCAGCGCGAAGTACGCGTCGAGACGTGCCTTGCACTGCTCAACAGACACACAAATGAAGGAATTTTGAAGCGCATTGTTACCTGCGATGAAAAATGGATTCTGTTTGATAACCGCAAGCGCTCAGCAAGTTGGTTGGATCCTGGTTTAGCACCTAAACAATGCCCTAAACGAAAACTTACCCCTAGAAAAGTGATGGTCACTGTTTGGTGGTCTAGCGCCGGTGTGGTTCATCACAGCTTCTTACCAAACGGGGTGAGCATTACTTCAGATGTGTACTGTGAAGAACTGAACACAATGATGGAGAAGCTGGCACATCTCCAACCAGCATTGGTCAATCGCTCGTCTCCGCTGCTCCTGCACGACAACGCGCGACCTCATACTGCACAGCAGACGGTCTCCAAGTTGCAAGAACTGGGTTTGGAAGCTCCCCGTCATCCGCCGTACTCACCAGACCTTGCGCCTACAGACTACTACTTTTTCCAGAATTTGGATAACTTCTTGGCGGGAAAAAAATTCAATACCCGAGAGGCAGTACAAAATGCCTTTGAAGAATTTGTTGCCTCCCGTCCAGCTGATTTATTTAAGAAGGGCATCAATAAACTGCCACTGCGTTGGCAAAGATGCATTGATTGCATGGGTGATTACTTCGATTAATACAAATAAAAATTGCATGAAAAAAATTCGTTTAAATTTTTTCATACAAAACGGCAATTTCATAGGTAAAGACCTATTATTATAAATGCGAAAGTGAGTTTGCTTGTTTGTTTGTTTGTTACTCTTTCACGCTAAAACGGCAAAACGGAGTTGGATAAAATCTGGCACAGGGGTAGACCTTGATCTGGAGCAACATAGGCTACTTTTAATCCTGGCTCGCACACGAAGTCGCGGGCAACGGCTAGTTACTAATAAAATCAAGAGTATTAAAAGATTACGCATCCAATATTCTTTCGTGACTATGTATATTCAGTGAACAGCTCATGTCCTCAGGTGGTACTAGTGATCTGCAAGAAAACGCAACATTCATTATAAAAGTACACCTGGAAGCATAATTTTGTCAACATGAATAAATAATACGGAACCCTAAAAAGTCCAAAATTGTGAAAAGTTTTATCGTGAACTAGCCAATTTCGTGATAGTACCGTTACACGTCAGTACCAAGCGGTAGTACCATGGGGAAAAGCTAATTTCGTGATGATCAAACACGAATGATAGTTACAATTTTGTAATTTATGAAGATTTGTCTCGTCCGAATATATTTCTACATCTTTCGAAGGGATCTGGGTCTTGTAACAATCACACGTGGCAAGTTAATATTACCTACCTAGACCTTTCATATTTTTATTTATCATTTTGCTAAGGAACCTTAAAAATATACAAAAGAAGACAAAATCGTCCATAAAAGCAGACTTGCCGCATGAATAACAATGAATAATTATTACCTACCTACATTTATTATGAAAATACAAATTTGGCTACATAAATGGCTACATATCAAGCTACATACTTTTCCAGTATAAGCTGACCTCGAATAGTACGGAATGCCTATACTATGTGAGATCAGCTTATACTGGAAATTATAGCTTGATAATTATGTAGCCGTGTGTACTAATAACAGATCAGTTACATGTTTAGGTAGGTAGAAGATACGAACTCACGAATTTACCGGAATATTCTCTTCATCACCATCGTCTTCAGTACTGTATAATCGACGTCTTCTGGAAAGATACATTATAATAATTTAGCTAAACTATTATGTAGGTGGTAGGTAGCAATACTGTCGGATAAGTAGGTAAGTTACAGTTTTGTTTCTTGTAGTTACTAGTTAGATAAGAAGGTACTTACCGAACATACTTATAATTTTTTATTTCTTTCCAAGCGCTTGGCTGCTGCACTACGGGTCGCTGGTTCGATTCCCGCACGGAACCAATATTTTCATGGCCTACAGATAGTTGTGCCGGGTCTAGGCGTTTGTGAATGTGAAGATTTGTGGTAATCGCACCGCGTCCGATATTCAGGAGAAATCCAAAAAAAAAACATTATAAAAAAAACGACGTAAATTTTGATTTATGTAAAGTTAGCAACTCAACTAAGTGGTCGCCAACCGGCGCAACTACCCTACTTACTTCATTACGTTTATCATATGTTTGCCTGTTTCTTTAAGCCAACCCAGTCGCTTCTTATTTTTATTACGGTTATTTCCCATTGCGCCAACACTATAAACCTAAATACTTCAATATATTTTAATTTTTCACCGTCCTGTTGCGTATGTGTGCTCTGAGCGCATGCGACACAGCCCTCCCGTCTGAAAGCCGAAGCGAGACTGAGCGAGCGGAGGTGTCGGGCGGCAGGGAACGAACTTCAAGACGCTGATAGTTTAGGTAATTTCTTTTTACAGTGAAAATAATCGTAATTTAAAAAAAGTATATAACATAAGACCTGCTTTATAGTTAGTTCATTTAGTATGCAAAGTTTCATGATCTAATTTGACGTATTTTTTGAATAACAGTGGTTTATAGTTCGGTTTGGAGGTAACTTTGGAATTTTTTTCTATCGAGAAAATTTTATGGAATCGTGTTTTCGTATAACATAGTACCTAACATTAGTCCTCAACTTTAACATATATTTATTTCAAAATTAATGTTGCAGTAGTTTCGACGTAACAGAGGATCATGCTAAGCCATTTGTGGTACTATAGGCTGCAAAGAAAATAAATTCAGGATTTTTGAAAATTCAGCCACTAAAGGGTTTAAATAGGGGATGAGAGTTTGTATGAAAGTTCAACATTTATGTCGAAGGAAAATACGATCGGCACACGGCTTGTCTACTTGATATAATTATTATATTCACTGACAGACAATGCACAGCCTAAACCGCTGGGTCTAGAAGCAAGAAATTTTGCACAAAAGTTCCTTTTGTAACGAACTGAATAAGGCGAATAACGAACGACCAAAATAAGGCCGGGATATTCGAGCGCAGTAGCATTTAGCGTTACCTCAGTTCAAATGAACTTGCTGACCCCGCTGTGCAAAAATGTTGCGTCACAGTCTTTGTATTGTTTTACAGAATTCATGTTAATATTTCGGGGGTTTAGTTTGTAGGGAAATATAAGTAAAACGTTATAAATAAATTTATAGAGCAAAATAATTTATTATAGTATCTACATAAAATTGTTTTTTTTTTTTAATTTTCACCTAATCTCCTTTTCTTTCATGGCTGTTACAACGCTTCCGCACTACGATTAAGATCCGACACCGATAAACACGGGATTTTGTTTCCTGGAATAAATAAACGCCTGTTTGTGCCGTTCCTGCATATAACACCTAATGGCACAACACTGCATACGCTAAGTGATTTTTACATTTATTCCTGACGAACCAGGTTAACGCTAAAAAACATAACAGTAGACTGTGCACACGAGATCCGAGATTTCTTATTAACTGTCAGCTAACCATAGATTTTATTTTTATTCTAGCCGTAGATGACAGAAGAGGCCTAACTTCATGTTTTTCTGTGTACGTTCAACGAACTATCAAATAACAGTAAAACAAAATGTAAAAAAAGAATCGCAAAAAATATCAACAGTTGAGAATCGAACTTTTAACCACGGGTTTGCAAAGCAGTCGTCGAACCGCTAAGCTATTTACTATGAAAGTTGACTAAAGTAGCCGTTCTTATGTTATTATTATGTCATGATTGACATCCTTCCATCCGCTAAGCCTTAACTCCATAAAGATTGAGCGCGATGATAATAATTTAAAGGATACATCTGTAACTATCTGCTCTAATCGTTTCCTGCTCAGCCCAATGAAGAAATGGAATAATTCGTTTTTACATTATGTTTTATTGTCACCTATATCGTCGTAGACAACGACCGACACAGATCATCATTCCCAATTTTTTTGGGGTCGATACAACTTTTTTTTATCTTCCATACTTCTCTATTAGTCGTCATCTCGGTAGTCACTCCCTTTCTAGCCATATTACCTTTCACACAAATCATCCAACGTTTCTTTGGTTTTCCCTTACTCGTATAGCCTCCAGGTTCATAATCAAAACATTCTAGACGACATTTTCTTCATTTCTCCGCATCACATGCCCATACCATAATAACCTATTTCCACACACACCGACACCGATATCGGCACGATGTCTACCGGCGAAGACAGTGCGGGGTAAGAATAGCGGGCATTCTTTCACTTGAGCAAACTTTATCGCACTGCCGACTTCGAGACGTCTACACTATAGTGTGGTTGTTTGTCGCGTCATCGATATTTACCAATATCATGGGCCGATAATAATTATACCTATCGGTATTAAATTGGGTTGGTATCGTTATCTGATAATGTGAAAACAAATTTACGATATTTTATGTAATAATCTTAGTTCACTCCACCGTAGACAGCATAAAATGTAAAATTATGGGAAAAAAACCGACCTAAGAAAAACTAATTAAGTTGATCAACTGCAAATATTTTACACTGTGTCATGGATTTTCCGCGAAATCGTCGGCGGCGCGTCGTAAATAAACACGTCGCGCTGCATTTGGGAGAGGCGGAGGTAGCGTTTCAAAGGCCTAAAGGCCCGAAGAACCTGGTCTTAAATGTACGTTTTTCTTAGCGAATACAGCATTAAAAACTGTGAAAATAAAATCAGTTGTTTACGAAGATTTACACTCGTTAGTTTTCAATTACAAGCAATTATTTTTTTTTAATGTAGGGAATTTTGGTGGTATGTCAAACCATTTTACCACCACTACCAACCACCATACCTACGAAACCACAACTCACCAATACCCAGCACACTACCAACCACCCACCACACAACCACCACCAACCACCCATTTGTTTTTTTTATTCTTCTTAACTTTGGTCAGCTAGAACAGGTTTTTTTTTATTAAATGTTTATAAAACTAATTGAATATGAAAACTTGTAAAAATTATAATTATTGGGCACCCCGAGGTTCGGTTTGGTTAGGTTCCTTTTTCATACCCTATTTTAACCCCATTTGGATGGAATTTTTCAAAAATTCTTCCTTAATTAATTGTCCTTGTTGTATGTAATGTGACTAGTGTTTTGGTAATATGAGTCAATGATACTCGAAATAAAATTATTCAACTCAGCCCAGTTCTTCCCATGAACTCTAACGGGGGTAGGGGGGGGTAGGGTAGGGTCGGTATTAGGTAGGTAATATGTTAGCAGATGGCAAGGTAAAGTTGCACAAGTCAATAACATAGATATGGAAGAATGTTGGGCCAATGAACTGCCCTGCGGAACTCCGTAGTTTAATTTTAATTAATTCGCGATGAGAAGGCTTAAAGGATGTTTGTGTTCACAGAATCCCACAGGCGAACCTCCCGGCTCGTTGCGTAGAAAACACGGTTACGCCAGTGTCATGCAGCGAGCTGAGCAGTCCCGACGCGCTGATGCCGCACCCCGACGACTGCCAGTTGTTCTACTACTGCGAGCCAGGCCGCACTGCGCCCACGTGCCGCCAGTGCCCCGCCGGCCTACACTTCAATCCCTCGCTGCACGTGTGCGATTGGCCGCAGAGCGCCGGCTGCACCGCGCACGCACCCACCACCAAAATACCCACGCCAACCACAGATGCTCTGACAAGTAGGACTGATGGAACAACAACCAGCGCAGCTACAGAAGAAGTAACCACCACTGATGCACCAGCAACCACCACTGATGCAACAACAATCACCACGGATGCACCAACAACCACCACGGATGCGCCATCAACCACCACTAATGCATCAACAACCACCACTGAAGTAACAACCACAGCCACTGATGCAACAACAACCACCACGGATGCAACAACAACCACCACTGATGCACCAACAAGTAGTGCTGATGAAACAACAACCACCACTGAAACAACAACAACCACCACGGAATTAATAACATCCACCACGGATGCAACAACCACAACTACTGATGCAACAACAACCACCACTGAAGCAACCACAGCCACCACTGAAGCAACAACAACCACCACGGAATTACTAACATCCACCACGGATGCAACAACCACAACCACTGATGCAACAACAACCACCACGGATGCAGCAACAACCACCACTGATGCAACAACAACCACCACTAATGCACCAACAACCACAGCCACTGATGCAACAACAACCACCACGGATGCAACAACAACCACCACGGATGCAACAACAACAACCACTGATGCGCCAACAACTACCACTAATGCAACAACAACCACCACTAATGCACCAACAACCACCACTAATGCACCAACAACCACCACTGAAGCAACAACAACCACAACGGAATCATCAACAACCACCACTGAAGCAACAACAACCACCACTGATGCAACAACTACTAATGCAGCAACTACCGCCACTGATGCACCAACAAGTAGTGCTTATGAAACAACAATCAGCGCAGTTACAGAAGAACCAACTACCACTGATGAATCAACAAGTAGTGCTTATGAAACAACAATCAGCGCAGTTACAGAAGAACCAACCGCCACTGATGCAACAACAACCACCATGGATGCACAAACAACCACCACTGATGCACCAACAATTAGTGCTTATGAAACAACAACCAGCGCAGCTACAGAAGAACCAACCACCACTGATGCACCAACAAGTATTGCTGATGAAACAACTATCAGCGCAGCTACAGAAGAACCAACCACCACTGATGCACCAACCAGTAGTTCTGATGAAAGAACAACCAGCACAGCTACAGAAGAACCAACCGCCACTGATGATTCAACAAGTAGTGCTGATGAAACAACAACCAGTGCAGCTACAGAAGAACCAACCACTATTGAACCACCAACAAGTAGTTCTGATGAAACAACAACCAGCGCAGCTACAGAAGAACCAACCAGCGCAGCTACAGAAGAACCAACCACCACTGATGATTCAACAAGTAGTGCTGATGAAAGAACAACCAGCACAGCTACAGAAGAACCAACCGCCACTGATGATTCAACAAGTAGTGCTTATGAAACAACAACCAGCGCAGCTATAACAGAAGCAACCACCACTGATGAACCAACAAGTACTTCTGTTGAAACAGCAACCAGTGCAGGTTCAGAAGAACCAACCACAACTGATACACCAACAAGTAGTGCTTATGAAACAACAACCAGCGCAGCTACTGTAGAACCAACCGCCACTGATGCAACAACAAGTAGTTCTGATGAAACAACAACTAGCGCAGCTACAGAAGAACCAGTCACCACTGAAGATTCAACAAGTAGTGCTGATGAAACAACAATCAGTGCAGCTACAGAAGAGCAAACCACCACTGATGCACCAACAAGTAGTGCTTATGAAACAACAATCAGCGCAGCTACAGAAGAACTAACCACCACTGATGCACCAACAAGTACTGCTGATGAAACAACAATCAGTGCAGCTACAGAAGAGCAAACCACCACTGATGCACCAACAAGTAGTGCTTATGAAACAACAACCAGCGCAGCTACAGAAGAACCAACCACCACTGATGCACCAACAAGTAGTTCTGATGAAACAACAACTAGCGCAGCTACAGAAGAACCAGTCACCACTGAAGATTCAACAAGTAGTGCTGATGAAACAACAATCAGTGCAGCTACAGAAGAGCAAACCACCACTGATGCACCAACAAGTAGTGCTTATGAAACAACAATCAGCGCAGCTACAGAAGAACTAACCACCACTGATGCACCAACAAGTACTGCTGATGAAACAACAATCAGTGCAGCTACAGAAGAGCAAACCACCACTGATGCACCAACAAGTAGTGCTTATGAAACAACAATCAGCGCAGCTACAGAAGAACCAACCACCACTGATGCACCAACAAGTAGTTCTGATGAAACAACAACTAGCGCAGCTACAGAAGAACCAGTCACCACTGAAGATTCAACAAGTAGTGCTGATGAAACAACAATCAGTGCAGCTACAGAAGAGCAAACCACCACTGATGCACCAACAAGTAGTGCTTATGAAACAACAATCAGCGCAGCTACAGAAGAACCAACCACCATTGATGCACCAACAAGTAGTTCTGATGAAACAACAACCAGCGCAGCTACAGAAGAACCAATCACCACTGAAGATTCAACAAGTAGTGCTGATGAAACAACAATCAGCGCAGTAACAGAAGAACCAACCACCACTGATGCACCAACAAGTAGTTCTGATGAAACAACAACTAGCGCAGCTACAGAAGAACCAGTCACCACTGAAGATTCAACAAGTAGTGCTGATGAAACAACAATCAGCGCAGCTACAGAAGAACCAACCACCACTGATGCACCAACAAGTAGTGCTTATGAAACAACAACCAGCGCAGCTACAGAAGAACCAACCACCACTGATGCACCAACAAGTAGTTCTGATGAAACAACAACCAGCGCAGCTACAGAAGAACCAATCACCATTGATGATTCAACAAGTAGTGCTGATGAAACAACAATCAGCGCAGTTACAGAAGAACCAACTACCACTGATGAATCAACAAGTAGTGTTTATGAAACAACAATCAGCGCAGCTACTGTAGAACCAACCACCACTGATGCAACAACAACCACCATGGATGCACAAACAACCACCACTGATGCACCAACAATTAGTGCTTATGAAACATCAACCAGCGCAGCTACAGAAGAACCAACCACCACTGAGGATTCAACAAGTAGTGCTGATGAAACAACAACCAGTTCAGCTACAGAAGAACCAACCACTATTGATCCACCAAGAAGTAGTTCTGATGAAACAACAACCAGTGCAGCTACAGAAGAACCAATCACCACTGAAGATTCAACAAGTAGTGCTGATGAAACAACAATCAGCGCAGCTACAGAAGAACCAACCACCACTGATGCACCAACTAGTAGTTCTGATGAAACAACAACCAGCACAGCTACAGAAGAACCAACCGCCACTGATGATTCAACAAGTAGTGCTTATGAAACAACAACCAGCGCAGCTATAACAGAAGCAACCACCACTGATGAACCAACAAGTACTTCTGATGAAACAGCAACCAGTGCAGGTTCAGAAGAACCAACCACAACTGATACACCAATAAGTAGTGCTTATGAAACAACAATCAGCGCAGCTACAGAAGAACCAACCACCACTGATGCACCAACAAGTAGTTCTGATGAAACAACAACCAGCGCAGCTACAGAAGAACCAATCACCACTGAAGATTCAACAAGTAGTGCTGATGAAACAACAATCAGCGCAGTAACAGAAGAACCAACCACCACTGATGCACCAACAAGTATTGCTGATGAAACAACAACCAGCGCAGCTACAGAAGAACCAACCACCACTGAGGATTCAACAAGTAGTGCTGATGAAACAACAACCAGTTCAGCTTCAGAAGAACCAACCACTATTGATCCACCAAGAAGTAGTTCTGATGAAACAACAACCAGCGCAGCTACAGAAGAACCAATCACCACTGAAGATTCAACAAGTAGTGCTGATGAAACAACAATCAGCGCAGCTACAGAAGAACCAACCACCACTGATGCACCAACTAGTAGTTCTGATGAAACAACAATCAGTGCAGCTACAGAAGAACCAACCACCACTGATGCACCAACCAGTAGTTCTGATGAAACAACAACCAGCACAGCTACAGAAGAACCAACCGCCACTGATGATTCAACAAGTAGTGCTTATGAAACAACAACCAGCGCAGCTATAACAGAAGCAACCACCACTGATGAACCAACAAGTACTTCTGATGAAACAGCAACCAGTGCAGGTTCAGAAGAACCAACCACAACTGATACACCAACAAGTAGTGCTTATGAAACAACAATCAGCGCAGCTACAGAAGTACCAACCACCACTGATGCACCAACAAGTAGTTCTGATGAAACAACAACCAGCGCAGCTACAGAAGAACCAATCACCACTGAAGATTCAACAAGTAGTGCTGATGAAACAACAATCAGCGCAGTAACAGAAGAACCAACCACCACTGATGCACCAACAAGTAGTTCTGATGAAACAACAACTAGCACAGCTACAGAAGAACCAACCGCCACTGATGATTCAACAAGTAGTGCTTATGAAACAACAATCAGCGCAGCTACAGAAGAACCAACCACCACTGATGCACCAACAAGTAGTTCTGATGAAACAACAACCAGCACAGCTACAGAAGAACCAACCACCACTGATGCACCAACAAGTAGTTCTGATGAAACAACAACCAGTACAGCTACAGAAGAACCAACCGCCACTGATGATTCAACAAGTAGTGCTTATGAAACAACAATCAGCGCAGCTACAGAAGAACCAACCACCACTGATGCACCAACAAGTAGTGCTGATGAAACAATAACCAGCGCAGCTACAGAAGAACCAACCACCACTGTTGCACCAACAAGTACTGCTGATGAAACAACAATCAGTGCAGCTACAGAAGAACCAACCACCACTGATGCACCAACAAGTAGTGCTTATGAAACAACAATCAGCGCAGCTACAGAAGAACCAACCACCACTGATGCACCAACAAGTAGTTCTGATGAAACAACAACCAGCACAGCTACAGAAGAACCAACCGCCACTGATGCACCAACAAGTAGTGCTTATGAAACAATAACCAGTGCAGCTTCAGAAGATTCAACCACCACTGATGCACCAACAAGTTGTTTTGATGAAACAACAATCAGCGCAGTAACAGAAGAACCAACCACCACTGATAAACCAACAAGTAGTTCTGATGAAACACCAATCAGCGCAGTAACAGAAGAACCAACCACCACTGATGCACCAACAAGTAGTTCTGATGAAACAATAACCAGCGCAGCTACAGAAGAACCAACCACCACTGTTGCACCAACAAGTACTGCTGATGAAACAACAATCAGTGCAGCTACAGAAGAACCAACCACCACTGATGCACCAACAAGTAGTTCTGATGAAACACCAATCAGCGCAGTAACAGAAGAACCAACCACCACTGATGCACCAACAAGTAGTTCTGATGAAACAATAACCAGCGCAGCTACAGAAGAACCAACCACCACTGATGCACCAACAAGTAGTGCTGATGAAACAATAACCAGTGCAGCTTCAGAAGATTCAACCACCACTGATGCTCCAGCATCCACCACTGATGCACCTACAAGTAGTGCTGATGAAATAACAACCAGTGCAGCTTCAAAAGGACCCACCACCACTGATGTGACAACAACCACCACTGATACAACAACTACTAATGCAACAACTACCACCACTGAAGCACCAATATCGTCCAGGCTGCCTCCTACCGCCGCACCGACCACCAGCACCGCGCGACGCACCACTATCCGATGGAGAAGGTTGAACTAACGACACACACACCTCGTTAACGCATGGACGCGACGGACATCACGCAGTCTGAAGTTATTTTGGTTCTGCAGCAGACGAAAGACGCTGGCGTTACTAGCACGCTGTCACTGCGGGCATTTCGACGGGCGTGACGACGCGTGACGTTTGCGTGCACGTACCTGTTGCAATCGCAGCAGCCGTCTTAATAAATTAACGTTAATGACAGTTTGCAGTAGCAGTAGCAGCCAATCAATTAATCAACCAACCAATCAATCGATATTTCCGCTAGTACTTAACTGTTAGCTGCGTCTTATTATTATTTATTTATTTATTTATTTATTTATTTAAAGACTTTGGAAGACTTACAGCTAAATACAATGATAACAGATAACAGTATGATAATCTGACAGCCAATTACAAGTCTTCACGTCTAGAGCTTGTCTGTTATAAAAGTACTGCGGAACAAAATGTACAAACTGCCAAATAATGCCAAAAAAATAAACAAAAAGTTAAATAACATTCAGGTAGATCATCACCTAAATTATGTAAAAAAGTAATAAAGAATAATAAAGTATAATTGCGACAAGTTATTTCCCATACGAACCAAGATGTTACAATTCAATTCAATTTACAAATATAAAATAATAATAAAAATAAAAAAAAAATAAAAATAAAAACTAAGTCCTCAGAATTTAAGCTTTAAAGAAATTCATTGTTAAACACCTTTTTGCCGTGGTCACACTTGTTTCAAAAAGATCAAAGTCGAACTGTTTGCACACCTTATTAAAATACCTACTTACACGCACAACGTACGAATTTTGTCTATAGTTAGTATTTGCAAATGGCACCCGTAATGGTGGATTGAACCTTTTAGACCTGCTAGGAACGTTATAGTAGAAAGTTGACAAAATATCAGAACAATTTATGTTACTTCGAACCGTCTTCAACAAAAATATACAGTCAGAGATCTCACGACGATTAATCAAAGGTAAGAGATGATATTTTTTTTTTTTTTTTTTTTTTTTAATAAATATGTTTGGACATATCACACAACGCCATCTAGCCCCAAGCTAAGCAACCTAATGCTTGTGTTATGGTAACGAGATGGCTAATAAACTACTTATATACATTTTTTTTTTTTTTTGTAAATACATACATATTATAGATAGAAAAACACCCAGACTCGGAACAAATACTTGTAGGTCGTACAAATATTTGTTCCGTGCGGGAATCGAACTCGCGACATGCTGCGCAGCAGTCAATCGCTCAACCACTGCGCCAACCGTGTCGTCAATTTTTTACAGAGACTGAGATAGTTATTGGACTGATACGGTACCCCTTGATGAAAGCATAAAAATTTTATAAATCTCTTTTGTACGCGCTCAATACGGTCAATATATTTGTGATAGCATGGATTCCATATTTCAGACGCGTATTCCAAGTGGCTTCTAACAAAAGTGCAGTATAGAATTTTTAATGTTTTAGCTTGTGTGAAGCACCTGGACAACCGCATTATGAAACCAAGAGATTTTGAGGCTTTAGCGACGATGGCATCAACATGCTTGTCAAAAATAAGTTTAGAGTCGTGATGAACCCCCAGATCACGAATAGTACTACAGCTAGGTAATATATGACCACCAAGAGTATATGTTGTAGCTAGGGCTGACCGTCCACGGGAATACGTTACAACCGAGCATTTTTTGGGATTGAGATCAAGCTTATTTTTTTGGCAGTATACTTCAAGACACTGCAAGTCAGCTTGAAATTCGATCATGTCCGCAGTCGATGATATAGTAGCATAAATTTTCATATCATCAGCGAAACAAAGTAATTTGGATGAGGTCAGACAGGAGTCGATATCATTCACATAAATGATAAATAATAATGGACCGAGCAACGAACCTTGGGGGACTCCACTAGGGACTAAAACCCAGCTAGATATATAATTGTTCAGTACCACAGCTTGCGACCTGTTTTCTATATAAGAGGAAAACCATCTGAGTAAGTCTCCGCGTATACCTACGCCCTCTAACTTCCGTAATAAGATGACGTGGTCGATTCGGTCGAAACACTTACTATAGTCTGTGTAGACAACGTCAACTCGTTTACCGTGGTCCATTGCGTCAGTAATATAGTTATTAAGCAAAATAAGATTGGTGACAGTGGATCTACCTTTAAGAAAGCCGTGCTGGAAGGGACTAAACGATTGTTTCAGAGCAGAATATACTTGGTTATAAATAATCCTTTCGAAAACCTTGGCAACGATACACAATTTGGATATCGGTCTATAATTGGTAATGTCTGTTTTTACTCCCTTCTTATGTACAGGCGTTATGAACGCCGATTTCCAAAGTTTGGGGATAACACAAGCCTCTAAAGATTTTTTAAATAGAATTGAAATAGGAAGTGCAATAGATGCAGCGCAACGTACGAGAAGCTTGGATGAGATATTATCCGGGCCTGGCGCTTTCGACGTATCTAATTTAAGAAGCAAATTGACAATGTCTTCAACGTTCACCGTGATACGACTGATATCGGACGACAGGTTTGATGATTCAGTAAAAGAAGAGGAAGAAGAATTAGAGCTATCAACATGACTAAGGTTGGGATCTAAAAATGTGGAATGAAAATAAGTTGAAAATGCCTCACATAAGGATTCCCCGGTACGCAGTGTTTCATTGTTAAAATTGAACGTGCTCGGGATTGCGTTTATATTATGACGTTTTTTAACAAAAGTCCAAAAATGTTTCGGGTTATTTTTAATAGAAGTTTCGGTAAGTTTTAAATAGTTTGCGTAACACTGACTTTCTAACACTTTTACCCTGTCACGAAGAAGCTTAAATGTCAGTTCGTCAGCTTTATTGCCATAGGTTTTAAGTTTTTTAAAGTATTTATATTTCTCTTTTATTGTTTTTATCAATGAGGAACTATACCAGGTCGGATATGATTTAGTACGACAAAGTTTCTGAGGAATATATTTCAATTGAAGATTAAGGATAACGTTATTGAAAAAACTTACAGAATCGTCAGCTGACCTTACTGCGAACTCACTTTCCCAGTCAGTCATACAAATGTCACGATTAATGGATTCGTAATCACCCTTATCATATAAAAATTGTAAACGTGACGCACACTCAAGGGGAGGTGTTTCAACAAGATCCATAGTAATTAACAATGCCGGGTGATAATCATCGATTGGTACTAGTGGGCTTAAACTTTCAGTCACATTGACTGCCTGGTTCGAGAGGACTAAATCAAGTATTTTACCGTATCTGTTAGTCACGCCATTATATTGACCAAGGTCAAGAGTACATAACTCATCTCCAAGTAGCAATTCATCACAACTCTTAAGATTCGTTGGGACGAACGATATATTGCCAGATGGGACCCAACTTATTCCGCTCATATTGAAATCACCTATAATAAGAAATTTATCAGAACTATTACCAATCACAGATTGATTTAATGACGAAAGAAAATTCATCAACTGTGAAGAAAAGGAAAGACCAAGATTTTGTTTACATAAATAAATTGCACAGAGATGTAAGTTAAAATAGTTACGCGTATTCAAATTTTTCAAGTGTAAACTTATCCAGAGATCTTCAGCTGAAGAATGAAAATTTTGTTGACATGTTACTGATAATTCTCGACGAGCAGCTATCAGAACTCCTCCACCACGTGATTGTCCAGTCATAGCGTAATCCCGATCCCGACGCCATACAATATACCTTTCATCAAAAAATTCCGAGTTCAAAATACCATCCAATAACCAAGTCTCAGTGAGAACAATAACATCAAATGAGCTGGCCATCATTTGATGATAGAAAGTATCGGTTTTAGTTCGTAGACCACGTACGTTCTGATAAAATATGTTTAAACCTGGTAAATTAATATTAACGTTAGTAGCCATCACTCAAAAAAGTAATAACAGAATAAGAATCAGTAAAATAGACCACAATAACACATATCATAAAAATATGAACTAAATCAGGGTAGTAGGAGAATAAATATACTTGAAGTAAGCTAACGGCGACAATTATTATTGGAGTGCAAGAATTATTTGACATTGAGCGGTAAACGACTGTGTGAGCAGGCAAGCAGTAATGACTTTAACCGCTTGTTGCAACTTGCATCGTTCAATGGTCGAGCTAAAATAGGCCAAGCACTTATTTTTAATAAAACTAAATACTTGGGTATTGTTTTATTACAATGTTTGTTTTTTTCTTCTATTCAATTCCTCATCTGTTTACTTCTAATTCAACTTCATCCAGCATACCCTAGCACGTGCTACGGTATGCTGGAAGCAGTATTTTGTATCATTAATATTTTTCACACCAGCTCGAGGCTAAGTAATAACAGCCGCACGGGTCGATCTGTCAGGTTAAGCTACGCTTGCCGGGGTTGGTCCGTGGATGGGTGACCATCTTTACATACCGAGACTCCTCCGTGCCTCGGAAAGCACGTTAAGCCGTTGGTCCCGGCTGTCATTCGTGGATCTTTGGCAGTCGTTACGGGTCGTCAGAAGCCTGAAAGTCTGACAACTAGTCTTACCAAGGGGTATCGTATTACCCAGTGAATGGGTTGTGGAGTTCAGATAGGCAGTCGGTCCATGTAAAATACTGGTATTTAGCTGCATCCGGTTAGACTGGAAGCCGACCCCAACATAGTTGGGAAAAGGCTAGGCAGATTGATTGAATATTTTTCTCACCACCTGCTCGACAATGTCAAAATATGTGTAGATGTCATGCAAACCTAACTTAAAGTAAGTAAGTCATTTAAGACCTGAGGTCTAGCAGGGCATTAATATTGCACTGAATTTCATTATGACCCGCTGGTCATTAATGTGATTTGAATTTGGAACATAAAGTAGAAATCGCCTACGAACATTTACGACAGGTAGTAGGTACTGTAACGAATCTATTGAAATAAAAGGGGAATAGACACGTAAACAAAATATAATTTAGAGAAAGATAAAAAATACAAATTATAGTAAAAAAACACTTCCCTACCTAACAAACGCTCTCAGATTTTTATAATAATAAACCCTCCTTTTGGGCTTCGCTGCAGTCGCTTGGAAAGGTGAAGTACGACCACCAGGGCAGGCCAGATAATATCAGGCCTCGTCAGCGCTGAAGCCTGATTAATTCAAAGTAGCACGCACGCACGGGTCGGTTTCCTCAGCACGGAGACCCCGAGACAAGCAGTAGGGTATAATAGTTTTGAATTCTTGTCACGGAGATGTTTCCCTCACGGAATTCAGGATCGAAAGAAGCCTCGGAATGTGGTGGTCCTTGCTTATAAAGCCTCGTCTCGTAACAAATTGTTTTCTCACGTTCTTTTCAGATTTTCCAGTTTTCTATTTGAATTTTAATATCTGAATGATCAATGGCGTTACATTTTAAAGGAGTAACGGTGGAGATTCTTGTCCATTCTTCTCCATACGAAACTACCTTTTGGAAGGGGCGACTAGAATCAATTCTATTCAGCTCTAAGATGAGGGGCCAGACCAAGAGGGATACAGAAACTCGCAGGACAGCATGTGGCAAGCTGTTGGGCATTAGCGACCCCACGGACCTTATCTAACGGAAGAAGTGTTATTCCTCATCTCTGGCTTGCATTTATTGACCGGCTAGAGTGAACACCTGACGAGGAACAGAGCTCCCGCCTCATTCTTGCCTTTATTGGCCGGCTTCAGTGGAGATTCCCAAGAGCAAACGTGCTCGGAGGAAGGAAGTATTCCAGTAAGTGCTGGTAAGGATCTTGACCATCTTTCGCGCTCTGGGATTGCCCTGATCGCCATGGAATACCTCTCCACTTCTCAAGCACCTCAGGATATGTTGTTTTGGTTTAAATTCTATATATTTTGTACGCTCTTCCCCTTCATGGAATACACACCACCTCACACACACACACATACACCCAAACACAACAGCGCGTCTATGAATAACTGATTTTTACTTTGTTTTCTTTGCTGTGTATTTTTGATTTGTATAACTTTTTACTATAACCATAACCTTTTATTAATGGAATGTCTACTCAATAGCTTCACTGTAACTAGTGGATGGGCGGAATTTCCCTAACACAAGTATTTTTTTTTATTTAAATGGAAATTCCCTAAAGCATATGTAACACATTGTAAGTTTTGAAATAAACATTTATTTATTATTTTTGGAAGCAGTTACATCGTCACACCATCTATTTTAAATGTGGCTTGCAGCCCTTGCAGCCATGCTCGAGCGCCCGACCGAGCGTGGCTGCTTGCAGCCCTTGCAGCCAAGCTCGAGCGCCCGACCGAGCGTGGATGCTTGCAGCCCTTGCAGCCAAGCTCGAGCGCCCAACCAAGCGTGGCTGCTTGCAGCCCTTGCAGCCAAGCTCGAGCGTCCGACAGAGCGTGGCTGCTTGCAGCCCTTGCAGCACTTGCAGCCAAGCTCGAGCGCCCGACCGAGCGTGGCTGCTTGCAGCCCTTGCAGCCAAGCTCGAGCGCCCGTCCGAGCGTGGCTGCTTGCAGCCAAGCTCGAGCGCCCGACCGAGCATGGCTGCTTGCAGCCCTTGCAGCCCTTGCAGCCAAGATCGAGCGTCCGACCGAGCGTGGCTGCTTGCAGCCCTTGCAGCCAAGCTCAGAGCTCCGACATTTATAAACCGATTTTGAAAATTCTTTTTTATTTGAAAAGATATACTTCCAGATTGGTCCCTTTTCTATCAAAATCCAGTTCTGATGATGGGATCCATGAGGAATTGAGGGAACTCCTCAAAAACTATAGGCATACATATAGCTTTTGGTATTTTCATCAACCAATCAAGCATTTACATTCAAAAAGTAGCATCTGGTGAAGTGGAACTGATGAAGAAGACCACAGATGGCCACGGGAACTTCTCAACGATAATAAGTATTTCACGGGTGGCGATAAGATATCTCGATTAAGATAGTTGTCGACTATGACGAAGCTTTAAATAAATGGTTCTCCATTGAACCGATCTGATGAGGAAGCCGGAAGGTAGGCACCGGAACTCAGTAACAAAACAATGTATTCTAGCCGTGTTTGGGCTTATTGGAATTGTCATGAGGTGCACTTTGGCTATAAATGATTTTAATGGTAATTATATGCCGCTTCAAATTGCGCTACTTGAGTTGTATGATAAGTGTGGCCTTGACTGTCAGAAGTCAGATTTCGTAGCCTCGTATCTCCGTCAACATAAAACTTCTGACATGGCTTAGCGCGATATATAGGTATATGACTTTTTGCAAAGTTTTTATTTCAGATGGTCACATATAAATATCTTCAAGTTCTGATGAGTGGCTTTTGAATTAGCTTCAATAATTTAATACGTATTTTTCCCACATAGTCTATGTGAATGCTGCTCTAATTTATTTTGCAGAGTGGTATTCGATGTGTGGGGTATAGGCACCACTAAAAAGTGAAAAATAAAAACTTTTTATTAAAAAAAAAAAACCGACTCCCAAAAAAACACTACAAAGTGAAAAATAACTTTAATTTCGGAAGTCGGTGGCAAAAAATGAAACTAACAAAAACTAAAGACACCGAAATTAAAGTTATTTAAAATATTTTCAATGTACCGCAAACGGTTCGGATCCGAGTCTAGCAAGTGCTTTCTGATGTTCATACAGTAGGTACCTATGTCGAAGACAGCATCCCATTGAACGTCAAGCACTTCTGAACATACGTCTCCAAGCGGAAGGGGCGAGCTAATATCCCGGCCAGCATATACCTTGACAACAAAAACTCTAACGTTCCCATTGAAATATGCAACATGTTTTCAGCCTTCTTTGTCTACGAACCTTCGTTCCTCGACCCGGAGCTTTGGCAGACACCTACCACATATGCGGATAACTCATTGTGTATTTCGGACATATACACCACAAACTTTTAATTAGTGCAAATACTTAATAAAGGGCTTATTAGAGAAGGTCTTTTTATTATATATGTAGTCTCAATAAATAATATTCTTAAAAAGCAAAGTTATTAGCGTTTGTTTGTATGCCAAAATGTCACTCAGTTTATGCAAATATTGTACAGACTACATAGTAGCATTCATTTATCATGGAAAAGCACTGCGCGAAGTATTTTCTAGTAGCAATTGTTATGAATAATTGATTTAACTATGAATTTACCAATCATAACAACTTTTCGTGGACAATTTTGGGATTTAATTTTTTTGACTTTTGACTACACAAATATGATCAGTAACGGGTACGGATAGAGCCCCATTTTTTTTGTACTAATTAAAAAATAGTAGTGTATTTAGATACGGACGATATACTCAATGCATTAAAGAGACTGGACTCAAATAAAGGGTCTGGTCCTGATGGTGTGCCTCCAATTTTTATAAAAAAAACACCGCAGATAGCATTTACATCCCGCTTTACATAGTATTCGATAAGTGCCTACGTGAAAGTACATTCCCCGATATCTGGAAGCGCGCACACATCACGCCCATACACAACAATGGCGACTTGTTGCCCGCCTTGTGAAAGCTCCAAGTTATACTCTCACATTCACCACCTTATAATACCCGAACAACACGGATTTGTTAAACGCCGGTCTACTACTACTAATCTTATGTTATATTAGGTTGGGGAAAAAGTCTTTTCGCATTATAGTATGTATGAACTTAAAATAAAATCTCTTTGGCTATACTATTTGTATCTGGCTGGTTTTGGTATCATTGAAAGTTTAAATTTTAAAGAACTTAATTCCAAATTCAAATTAGGAAAATGTGTCATTTTCATTTGTTTTTCGTACTGTCAAGATGAGTGAATCTAAAGAAGAAATTCGATACATTTTAAAATTTTACTACAAAAAAGGTAAAAATGAAACGCAAGCCGCGAAAAAAATTTGCGATGTTTATGGACCCAGTGCAGTGTCTGTGAGAGTAGCAGAAATTTGTTTTAAGCGTTTTCAATCCGGAAATTTTGATGTCAAAGATGCACGTCACTCTAGTCACCCTATTACGGATAAAATGGATGGCATTTTTGAAAAAGTGGAGCAAGATCGGCATATCAGTAGTTACGACGTAGCTGAAGAACTAGGAATTGACCACAAAACAGTTTCGGCGCATTTAAAAAAAACTGGGTACACAAAAAAGCTCGATATTTGAGTACCTCACGAGCTCACTGAAAGAAACCTAATGAACCGTGTACTCATTTGTGATTCTTTATTACGACGTAATGAATCCGAACCATTTTTGAAGAAGCTGATAACTGGTGATGAAAAGTGGATCACGTACGACAAGAACGTGCGAAAAAGGTCGTGGTCAAAGGCCGGTCAGGCTTCACAGACTGTGGCGAAACCCGGGCTAACTCGCAACAAGGTGATGCTGTGTGTGGTGGGATTGGAAGGGCATTATTCATTATGAGCTGTTACCACCAGGCAGGACCATCGATTCTGAACTCTACTGCGAACAACTGATGAGATTAAAGCAAGAAGTTGAGAGAAAGCGGCCGGAATTAATCAACAGAAGGGGTGTGGTTTTTCATCATGATAACGCTAGACCTCACACATCTTTAGCCACTCAGCAAAAATTAAGAGAGTTTGGCTGGGAGGTGTTAATGCATCCGCCGTATAGTCCTGACCTCGCACCTTCAGATTTCCACCTGTTTCGGTCTCTTCAGAATTCTTTAGGCAGTGTCAGGTTAACATCACGAGAGGACTGCCAAAACCACTTGTCGCGGTATTTTGATCACAAGTCCCAAAATTTCTATAGCAATGGGATCATGTCCCTACCTACAAGATGGCAAAAAGTTATCGAACAAAATGGTACCTACATACTTTAGATAAATGTAAATAATGCATATTAAAAAATGTTTTGGATTTTCTTAAAAAATGCGAAGAAACTTTTTCCCCAACCTATTATACAAACTATTTATTCGAAAACATGGATAACCAAACCCAAGTTGACGCTGTGTACACCGACTTTCAGAAGGCGTTTGACAAGGTGGACTACAAGCTGCTTCTGGAAAAAATTGTATAAAATGGCATTCGGGGTAATTTACTGCGATGGTTCATGTCCTATATTACAACAGAACCCAAAGAGTGGCTACCTGGGGTGCCTCCATGTTGGGCGCTGTGCTTTTCATTTTGTTCGTGAACGACATAAAACGCTGCTTTATTACAGTAAGTAGGTACAGTTCGACCGATCTCAATAGTTACAGTAGGTACAGTTCGACCGATCTCAATAGTTACAGTAGGTACAGTTCAAGGATTATCTCAGCATTCACAGTCATGGGGTCTGCCGACACAAGTGTAAAACGATGCATAGCATGTCACGGTGTGGAGGTGACGCGATCGCGCATGGTTCCCCCCTACCAAAAATCGCTCAATGCGTCTAAAGAAGTTTTCACTTCAAAAAACAAAACTGCATTTGTTTTTTGCAAAATTGAGGTCATCAGTTACTTTTTTATCATTTTACTTTTATTTGACCCACAGTTACACACAGATCACAGTTCCCAGATCACAGTTATACGGGGTGAATTTATTGAGATGGGACGTCTCCCATCTCAATAAATTCACCCCGTATAACTGTGATCTGGGAATTAGAATAGTAGAATATGTGGGGACAGGTAGCGGGAGGGGGGAGGGGAATGTCACTTGAGTATGTGAAGCCGGTATAGTACCTGTAGGTACTTCTTAGTACCTTAGGTACATTTAATTATATCTATTAATCCAACTAAAGAGGATTTACGAATCGTCAACACGGATATCAAATATGTTATCAATGATAGCTTGAATGGGAATCAAAACAACGGTAGTGTGATTCACCTTCATTATGTCAATAGTCATTTCATATTGTGCCTTGTGGTGTTATCAGCGGCTATAATACCCGGAGATGTTCGTAGACGTCGATGAAGATTTCAATCAATTTCAAACAGGATGCTCAGCTAAAGCGCTACCCGCTTCAGGTGTGAACCGTGATTGGTTTCACTGTACAAACAGAAGTTTCAATACACTTCCTCGAAAACTGGTTCATATCGCACTGCGATTAGGTTCACAATGCAATGTATTTCACACGCGTGCGATTTTTCATTTTCCAACACGTGTGCGGGAATAAAAATTGCCACAGATAACTTATACCTATACTTAGTCCAAATTGGTTCAATGCCTCTATTCACACCGTCTCTATTCGGAGGTGAATGATTTTTTTTAATATCGGCAAAGAGATATTTTTTGAATATTTAAACAATGATATCATCAAAAACCATGATTATTACATTAAAAAAAAACGTTTATGAACAAATCAACATTTATTTGTGTTCTAAACTCAAAAATATTTTAATTTTCTATTTTTCATACTAGGCTGTTTATCGACTTTATACCTTTGCTTCTCCTTGAACCTGGCGAAGGCAAAGCGCGGAAAAAAAAAGAAAATTTAAATCATAGTTTCCTAATTATTTGTGACAAAATATTTTTCGTTATTTTATTTTATTTCTTCAAAAGTGTCTTAAAAAACGTCGTTTGATACTACGGCTCGGGTGTTAATTCCGCCTCGAATGCAATAATAAACATTCTCCACTTGTATCAAAATGTACTATAATTATATCTGCAGCGTTCTCTATCGTTTCACAGATCTTCTATCATTGTATTCCTTTGTACTTATTTCACACTGTAGGTGTTTCACATTTCCCTGTCCTGCCCTCAGTGGCGGACTTGCAGTGTTGGCGGCCGTAGGCCCCAGGCCACGTGGTAAGTACCAGCCGCCCCTTCCTCAGTGGCGGACTTGCAGTGTTGGCGGCCGTACTAGTTGGACATCGCTCCACCCCGTCAGGGGGTGCGACTGGCGGTGTCGGGGCGTGGCCCCCTCCCCGCGGTAGCGCTCGTTGACCCGTTACTACGGGCCCCTCATTTTGTTGGCCTACGCGGCCTAAAAACTCCACTCACAGGGACGCGGATATGCGCGTCCCTGTGAGTGGTTGCTATTACTGTGTCTGTAGGCACGCCACGACGCTGCTAATCAGCGCCGCTTTCTTCACCGTATCCCGGCGGTCAACCCCTACCAGGTGGAACCCCCACCTACATGGGGGAAGCCCAGCAGAAGGCGACCTGCGACAGAGATACGGACTCGACGTTCCTACAGAAGGGGTGAGTGGCTCCCGCCCGCCCCACTTTCAGAGCTAGCCGAGCCTGGCACGGGTTAGGGAGACCGTGTAATGGGTGTGTGGGTGACATTGTGTTGTGTGACGTCACCCGGTGTCTACGTGAATCGCGCGCCCGCGCTGCGTCTTCACGCGTGTATTTATGCGCCTGTATAGAGGTGAATGTCTACTGTTTGCTGCGCGACACGCCTAAATTATCCTAGCACGCATCACGCAACAGATGTATGTTATATGTGGAGTCTATTGTCACAAGTGAGCCGCGTGTAAGCTGAGAGCGACTCACTCGGAAGTCCAGTCCGGGGTGGAGTCACACGTCCGCGAGCAGGTCGCGGGGCAAGGGTCTCCTCGCGTCAGGGGGGCGCGTATGCCAGGGCGCAATCTGCTTGATGTGTGGCAGAGCAGACGCGCCGGCACGCGCGAACATCCCCTTCGCGAGGCGCCGCACAAACTCATCCAGGCCCTCAATCCCGAGGTCCCTCTGGATGACATCGTTCCTCACGAAGCGAGGGGCAGCGACGATAGTGCGCAACGCGGCACTTTGCTGCGTGCGCAGGAGCCTACGGTTGGTCTCGCTCGTGAGGGCGAACCATGCAGGGGCGGCGTACGTCAGAAGCGGGCGTACGTACAGCTTGTACACGCCCAGCTTGACGCGCGCCGGGATGCTGGATGAGAGCACTGGTCGCAGGAGGTTGCGGGCGACCCTACCACGCGCGGCGACCGCGCGGACATGTGCCTCCATTGAGAGCCGACGATCTATGGTGACCCCCAGGTACTTGACCCGGGGCGACCACGCGATGTCGGCTCCCTGCAGCTTCAAGGGTGGTGGGAGAGGCGCGGCGCCGGTGACCATCGCCTGCGTCTTACCCACGTTGACGGACAGCCGCCACTTGGACAGCCACTCGGGGAGCAAGTTCAGCGCGCGCTGCATCTTCACCGCCGCGTACTTCGCATTAAGCGAGGTGGTAATGTACGCGGCGTCGTCAGCGTACAGCGCGAGCATGGCTTCAGCGGTTGTGGGGATGTCGTCGGTGTAGCGTGAGTAACACGCCGGCGAAACGCAGCTTCCCTGCGGCACACCGGCGCGCACCGGCCGAGCGCCGGAGAGCGCTCCGTCGACCACCACCCTGAAAGTCCTGTGGGACAGAAAAGCAGAGACCACTTTTACGACGCGACGGGGCGCGTCTGACGTGGCCAGTTTATATATTAGTCCTTCGTGCCACACACGGTCGAAGGCCTTCTCCATGTCGAGGAATACTGCCACCGAGTATTCCTTCTTATTTAGTGCGGCTGCGAGGTGGTGCAGTACCCTCGACAGCTGAAGCGTCGTGCTATGCTCCGACCGAAAACCGAACTGTTCGGGTCGTGGCGCAACATGTGGTAGGAGGTGTCGCAGCAGGAGCGCCTCGAACACCTTGGAGACGGTCGACAGCAGCGTGATCGGCCGATAGCTCTCCGGCTTCAGTATATTCTTCCCCGCCTTGGGCAGCATAACAACGCGCCCCTCCTTCCACGCGGCGGGAAAGGCCCCTGTGCGCAGTATCCCCGTAAACAGGCGCGCCAGCGCCGCTACCATACGGAACGGCAGGTGGCGCAGCGCTGTGTTGGAGATACCGTCCGCCCCGGGGGCCTTCCTGGGCTTCGTCCTTAGGATGGCGCGTCTCACTGCGCCCGGCGAGAAAAAGACGGGGTCCTCTTCGGGAGCTATCGGCGTAGCGAAGTAGTCTCCAAGGTATTTCTCAACTGCCGCGACATGCTCGTGGTCGTTGGTCGGATTCGGTCGGAACTGACGCTCCAGGTGTTCGGCGAAGACCTCCGCCCGGTCCTCCGATACGTATTTGAGCGCCCCGTCGCTGTTCCGTAGCGGGCGCACCGGGGTTGGGGTATTCGTTAGCTGGCTGCAGAGTTTATGTACCGACGGCCAACTATCCATAGTGGCGTCGATACGTTCCTCCCAACCCGCGGCGGTGTACGCCTTTAACTCGGCCTTCACCTTCTCCGCGAGACGGTTGAGCTGTGTCTTGATTTGCGGGCATCTCAGCTGTTGCCACTGCTTGCGTATGCGCCTCTTCGCGGCGATCATCGCTCTCAGGTGTGACGGCAGGGGCGGCAATAGCCCTCTCCCCTGCGATGGCGTAGTAGTCGTCGCCGCTTCTAAGGCGCCCTGTATGCAAGCAGTGACTTCGTCCGTCAGTTGATCTACGTCCGCGGCGGTGGCAATAGGCCGAGTCGGCGTAGTGGTCTCTACTTTGTCTGTAAAAGCCTTCCAATCCGTGGATCGACGTGGCGCCAGAGGCTTCAATCGGGTCGGCAACCCCGATATGACGACGAGTACAGGATGGTGGTCCGACTGCAACTCGTCATCAATGACTTGCTGCGTGATCTGGCGGTGTAGCCCTCGGTAGACTACGACATCCAGCACGTCTGGCATCGAGGCAATGTTGTCCGGATAGTGGGTGGGCGTGTCCGGGCCGGACACCGTGTACCCGAAGGCCTCCGCGTCCGCGAAGAGCCGCCTACCCCCGGTATTCATGGCGCTGCTGTTCCACGCTGGGTGTTTACAGTTAAGGTCCCCGGCGAGGATGGTGGCACGTGAAGTGTGGTTCAGCAAGGCCCGCAACTCTGACAGGTCCAGAGGAGTCACGGGCGGCTTGTAGCAGGCGTACAAGTTTATATCCTCGCCGGCTAAGTGCAGCTGGACACCCAGCGCGCTAAAGGTGGTGAGTGACGGCGGGGGGAGCTCCTGGTGTACGACTCTTCGCTTCACAAGTACCGCCAGACCACGGTACCTCCTGTGCGTTGCCGACTGCTCATCTTTACGATAAGCGAGATATCCCGGGAACCTGATCCTGTCCTCAGGTCCCAGGAACGTCTCGCTTATGAGCGCCACGTCGATGTTTCGTTCCCTCAGGAGATGGCGGAGGAGTGCGACCTTTCCCCGAAGGCCGCGGGCGTTCCAATGGATCACCCTCAATGAGCTAGCCATGATACAGCGTAAGCAGTGTGGCCAGGCCATCGAGGATGACCGTCTCTATATCCTGTCCCTGCCTGATGGCCTTAATTAGATCCATCAACAATTGTATGGCGCAGGCTGTGAATTCCTTCTTTTGCAATGGCTGCCTACCAGTGGCGCCACCCGTCGGTTTGGGGAACTTCTGTAGTTCCCCCAGTTGCCGCTGCACCGAAGTGGCGCTGGCGTCGATCGCGCCGCCACTCTTGTGTGTGGCGGCCTCCTTTCCCTTCCGCTGCGCATTGGTGGCGCTAGTGGTAGGTTCCTCTTTGGTCGGCGGCTGCTGTTTCACAGCCCGCGCCGAGGCAGGGACGGCGGCCTCGGGAAGTACTCCCTGTGTCGCCGCGGGGGTTTCGGGCTTCTTCCCTCTTCCTTTCCCCCCGCGCCTCTTCTTCCTCCGCCTCGAGGAGGTGGCTTCCGACCTGGCTGTGGGCCCGTTGGCTGCCGCCATCAGCGACGCGCCTTGGGCCTCCTCTGCTGCCTCCCCCTGCCTTTCGGTGGCCTCTCGTGGCCGGCGTGTGGAGGCAGTGATGGCGACAGTCCCCGCTCGCTTATTCCTGATTTCTGTCTGGAATACGGGGCACTTTAAGTTGCACGCGGGATGCGCGCCCCCGCAGTTTGCGCAGGTGGCTGGCTCGTCCCGCGGGCGCGGACAATCCCGTGCCGCGTGCCCCTCCCCGCATCGCACACAAGCGAGCGGACGGTGGCACTGGTGCGAACTGTGGTTGGCGGCCGTAGGCCCCAGGCCACGTGGTCAGTACCAGCCGCCCCTTCCTCAGTGGCGGACTTGCAGTGTTGGCGGCCGTAGGCCCCAGGCCACGTGGTCAGTACCAGCCGCCCCTTCCTCAGCACCTAGCATGTACCTAGACTACATAATGAATTTATTTTATTGCAGATACTGATTTTTTTTTCGCGATTTCAGATTTGCTTCCATTGTAAAAGTTGTTCATAATAATGAATACAGTGACCCCATAAGAGGATATTGGTCAATAACCAGTAACCCTGTATATTTAGATGTGCGAAAGTGGTCTAGGAAGGTTATTGTTATACGATGCGGTGCAGTGCGGCCGGGCGCTCGCCATAATGTTACGAGCCTTTACAATATTTAGGTACTTTCAATTAAATCATCAGGGATTTTTTGTCAGATTGGCCGCCCTAGGCCCGGGCCTACTGGGCCTTACGGCAAATCCGCCACTCCTGCCATGGTGGGAAAGCACAACACAGAAAGCGTCAATTTCACACTGTAGAGGCTATCTCGTAGTGGTTAAGGCAACAATTATTCACAAACAACGTAGAACCGGCAGAAAATCCGATTTGGAAACAATTACAACAAAACAAATGCCAGATTGTCGTAAGAATCAATGAAGCAAAACAAATCCGCCATATTGTGCCCGGAATGAGTGTGGCCATTTCATTAAAAAAAACCGGCCAAGTGCGTGTCGGACCACGCACAGTGAAGGGTTCCGTAGTTGAAAAAAAAAATATCCCAAAAACAAACTTAACATTGTAAGTGCAAAATTATTTTTTTTATTTGATAAAATTCAAATTAACAATTTTCGGACTTTTTCCTTTACTGGTGATGTGAGATCTTACATCTAGGTCAACGGGAAGTACCCTTGGTTTTGATTTACCTGCGAGAATCAAAATTATATAGTTTTTGCCCGCGGCTTCGCCCGCGTGGATGTCGGAAAATAAGCCACAGGAACAGAAATATTGAGACAGCTTCTGCCCGCGACTTCGGCTGCGTGACATTTCTTGTCCCCCCGACCCACCCCGTCGCATCACATTGCCTGCCCGCGCTATTACTTCGTTTTTGCTTAGCGTTCTCTCTGACTTCTTTTTCTTTTTGCTCGGCACCTAAGATACCTACAGTGATGATAAATATGCCTAAAGCCTTCCTTAAGAATTGGGCTAACAAATGCAAAAATAGTTATTAAAGTCCAACTGGTAGTTCTAGAGATTAGCGCGTTCAAACAAACAAAAAAAAGTGTGTGTGTCAGCTCCGACGCACGACTGGAGTTTACTTCCTGTTTTTTGAACCGTTTCTTCAATGAATCAGTGCTATACAAAAAGCAACTTTAAGGTGTGAAGGTACTCGTGCCCCTCCCTGTTACCCCACCTCTCACCCCTCCTCTCCCACTAAACCCCTCTCACCCCCTCCGCTTCATAACCCTCTCACACCCCCTTCACCGCTTTCCCCTCTCCATCCCCTCTCTCTCACCACACCGTTCCCCTTCCCTTTTCCCTCCTCACCACCCGCTCCCCTTCCCTCTTTCCCTCCTCACCACCCCTTTCTCTTCCCCCCTCCTCCTCTACCCTTCCCTCTGGGGGAAAACAATTAACGACAAACTTTATCACTTGCTTAGGCAAGTATTTGTGCCAAGTTTCAAGTCAATTAACTGATTATGTAAGATTTTTCATATAAACTATATTCCCTGTTTTCAGCCCCACAGGGATGAAATCGTTTGTGATATTTCCGTAACTTGACTGAAATATTATTTACACGAATCTTCAGGTAAATCAAGCCCCGCAGTAAAACCTGCCCTGTAAAATTGACTACCCCTTTTCACCCCTTTAGGAGTATATTTTCGAAAAACCCTGATACACGTTATTCTTCATTTTTGGTCTCAAGTATAAACACTGAGTTTCGAGTCAATCGGACTGCGCGTTAAAATTCCTCCATACAAACTTTGACCCCCCCCCCCCCCAATCCCTCCTGAGGGGGTAGGTTAGGTAAACTAAAAATGACAAATTTTATAATTTACGTAGATAAATATTCATGCCAAGTTTCAAGCCAATGCCAAGTTTCAATTCTGTTAACTCAAGGAATAAGATTTTTCATACAAACTCTGGACCCCCGTTTCACCCCTTTAGGGGAAGAATCTTGAAAAATCCTTTCTTAGTACATCCCTAGACCTCATAAGGAACCTACGTGCCAAATTTGGAATCTCTAGACCTCTAGAAGATAGATATGCCCGTATTTTTCTATTGCGTTGACTTAGAAGCTTGATTTTTTTTAGAGTTCCAAGAGATCATAGACCTACGTATTAGATATAATTAATTTCAAATGTACACCTCCACGCGTTCCTGAGAAAAAAGGTCTTGACAGACTTGAATTTTTTTTGTGTGTTAAAATTACAAATTAATAATTTTCGGACTTTTTCCTTTACTGGTGCCGTGAGAGCTTGCTTCTTGCCAAATTTCATGATTCTAGGACAACGGGAAGTACCCTGAAGGTTTTGATTTACTTGCGAGTACCAAAATATGTCGCATAAATGGCCGTATTTGTTAATTGCGTTTACTTAGAAGCTTGATTTTTTTAGAACTCTAAGGTACCATAGACTTACGTATTTGATATCAATTTCAACTTGATACCTCCACGCGTTCCTGAGAAAAAGGGTCTTGACAGACTGACATATAGGCAGACAGACAGGACAACGAAGTGATCCTTTATGGGTTCCGTTTTTTCCTTTTGAGGTACGAAGCCCTAAAAAAACAATTGTTGGTAGATACTAAAATAAATTATGTTGGTTTATAAATTGATTTATAACGTTTTACTTAATTTCCTTAAAAACTAAACCCTCGAAATATTAACAAGAATTCTGTAAAACAATTGTAGCTACTGTTACAATGACTGTGACGCAACATTTTTGCGGAGCGGGGTCAGACTGGTTGTCAGACTTTCGGGCTTCTGATGACCCGTAACGACTGTCAAAGATCCACGAATGACAGTCAGGACCAACGGCTTAACGTGCTTTCCGAGGCACGGAGGAGTCTCGGTATGTAAAGATGGTCACCCATCCACGGACCAACCCCGGCAAACGTAGCTTAACCTGATGGAGCTCCTCTGTCCACTAGCTGTTGTTTGAAACAGCTATTGGAACGAAATTCTCTAGTAGGAATCGTCACGTAACGAAAAGGCGTTTAAGTGCCCCCTCCATGCGACTTTTTCTCTCTGTCTTTTTCTATTATATCTTGAAAGAGATAAAGAGAGAGAAGACTAAAAAGACGACAGACGAGGACGGAGAGCGGGAAAATTTTCGAATTTTTCGTGGTTGCCAAAGCCGGTAGAGAAGTCAAAATGAAAATTCAAGATGGCGGCTGAGAAAATTTTGTGTTTGTCTTTTAAATCATACGTTAGAAGGAACTTCATTCCTGAGGGTGGTCCCCAACCGCACATTTTTATTTTTTTCTAATTTTCATTGTTGTTGCCAGAGTGAAACTTGATTATATTATATTAGTATCCAACCGACCACCGGACACATTGCATTTATATTATGTGTAATTAGTTGTAGGTTTTGCTAGTAGGGAAGACAGTTCGATGGAGAGTAAATATAGTAATAGGTATGTATAAATCTGATGACAAAATCATAGAAAAATTTTAAAACTTCTTCATAAACGACCACGATAAAAAATTATAAACTACTTGCACTTGACTATAATTTTATCGTAAGTTTACAATTAAACGCCATCATACCACATAGAAATAATCACATTTTCGAAAACGATATTATGAATTAAAACTATAATATAATTACAAGATATTTTTTCTGAGCTGTCGCAATTTCATATCTAATGTTGTTCAAAAAAATTCAAGTAAAAGAAGAACTTTTATTTGAATTTTTTTGAACAACTGCAGGGAGAGCTAATTTTTAAAAATTAGTCGCAGCACTGAGCGCGAGCTGATTTAGCCCATTGACTATTTTTGTGTTTATTTAGAAAAAAATGTATTACACTAAAAAATCCAACGGTAGAATTCCCTCTGAAATACTGTTACCTCATAGTACGTGCAATTTTCATATTATTTTGTACTGTAACTAGGAAATGAAACGAAAAATGGTTGTGAAATCGAGCCCGTTCCGGATTTTTTTTTTTTCATCGAGCAAATTATAGTTGATCGTGTTTTGAAAAATGTTTTGAACAATGTTTTCAACCGTAGATTTTCCTAAAGTAAGAATGTATCTTATAAGACATATATTTTTTTCAGGACCTAAATACACTAAGTTGACTATTTAAAATTTATTCGAAATACAGAAAAATTCAAATACTGTTAAATTAAGATTTAAGACTTAAATTAATACAATTGAAACAATAAGGATTTTAACTGATTTAAATATTTGTTTTGTAATATTTTAGTGAACATTAAAATCATCACAGCTCACCACTTACCGCGATAATTTGACCGAATCTTGAACGAATTTAACTACCGCGATGTTTATGGCGATGATGGGCATTGACGTTGACGTTAATGTCGCCGCGGCCGAGGTGGTGGCTACACCTACGGCTAACGCCATTAAACGCGATAATCAACGGCATATCCCGTTAATGTGGCCGCAACATAAAAAGCTGCCCCCTGGCCAGAATACACAAAGGATTGTAACAGATTCTCGTGACGATTGTGTAAATCTAATTATTGGAGATTTTAATGTTCCGGGTTTGGTATGGACACTCACACTATTGGGCAGCAAATTGACGAATGCTATTGCAGCTACTGTTTGTAAGTCCTCTTTCTTACTGGATTTGTTGGCCCTTTATCTCAGTTTAATCATATACCTAACAAAAACAATAGATTTTTAGACCTTGTCCTTTGTACTTCCGATAGTATCCATGTAACGTTAAACGACGAGCCGCTCAGTCGGGTTGATGATCATCACCCACCTTTGAGTATACATATAGAGGGCAGCATTCCTACTAAACAAATGAAACCTAATAACATCGAACGACTAAATTTCAATAAGTGTGATTATGCGAAGGTAAAGGTAGCTATCGCTGAGGTTGATTGGGCTACACTGTTATTGTCAAGTGATATCGACCGGGCGGTGGATGAGTTTTACATGGCTCTCAACTCTATAATCAGCAAGCATACTCCCACAACCAAGTTGGGTGAGTCTGCACAGCCTTTCTGGTGGTAAATGGTGTGCATAATAAAGAGTATTCTATTCTATTCTATTCTTTCTGGTACTCACCTGCTCTTAAAAAATGTCTCGATGAGAAAAATAAATATCACAGACGTTTCAAAAAATATGAAAACCCCCGTGATTATGATGCTTTCTCTTTGTTGCGCTTGCGTAGTAGGTGTAAGTTTCTTACAAAAGAATGTTACGGTTCCTTTAGATCATCCACAGAGGACTGTTTAACTGATAGTATCAAATCATTTTGGAAGTTCGTCAATAGCAGGAAAAGTACGAATGGCTTACCACAAACGATGAAGTTCGGTGGAGTGATTTCATCTCACAATCAAGTTATTAGCGAATTATTTTCGGGCTTCTTTAGTTCAGTTTTTGAGGATACGTCCCCCCCAAGTGGTGACGGTGTTGAGGCATGCGCAAATATTGAAAGTCACTCTTCTTTATCGGAGATTTATATTGAGCACGACTATGTTTTGCGAGCGTTGAAGCAACTGGATCATAATAAATGCACTGGTCCGGACGGAATACCTTCTCGTTTCCTGGTCAAGTGTGCTGAAGAGCTATCATTGCCACTCTATTATTTGTTTAATTTATCGATTGAAACTGGGTACGTTTCCAAAATGCTGGAAAAAGGCGCATGTTGTGCCCATTTACAAGGATGGTGACAGGTCAGATTGCGCAAATTACAGACCCATAAGTATATTATCTGGAATGGCAAAACTTTTTGAAGCGTCTTTGTATCAGCATTTTTATTCTCACGTTAAACCGTATCTTTCCCAATCCCAGCATGGATTTATTCGAAGTAAATCAACACTCACAAACCTGCTCGAGTACAAAAACTACCTGTGTACTGCTTTCGCGAAGGGTAGTCAAGTAGACTCAGTCTATACAGACTTTCGGAAAGCGTTTGATAAAGTTAACCATGAAGTACTGCTTTTGAAGCTGAAATCGTACGGTATACATGGTTCCCTGTTCCGATGGATACAGTCTTATTTAAAAAACAGAAGCCAACTCGTTTCTGTCAGAGGGTACTTGTCGTTACCGGTTTATGTTACGTCAGGCATTCCACAGGGATCGCATTTAGCGCCCCTGCATTTCATAGTTTTTATTAACGATCTCGTGACAAAATTAGCTTGTCCCTGCTTGTTGTATTAAAAAAAAAAAAAATAATAATAAAATGTTTACAAAGAAGTGTACATTTAGCCAAACAGTAATAAAATTTTCCTATACAAATAAAGTTCCTAATAATAAACTAAAGCTAAAATATTTTTTATTACTGGTGCAAGTAATGATGGTTCGGAGTTAGAACAATAGGTGGCGACCCGCCCGATCTAGGTTTAAACAAACCTGTGTTTCAGGCCATCACTTTACAGTTAAATTACATTGGGCATTAAAAGTTTAAGTAAAACCGATAATAATCTATTAACAACTATGAGAAAAGCATATTTGATACATAAATACCTAAAACTAGCATAATTATGTAAATACACAAAAGTGAACTCACAATGACAAGGGAATAAAATTATCATCATGACAAAATTTCTAGAAGTTTTTCTGTGTCTGTGTAATTGAGTATCGCTAAATATTCTGATAACATAATACTACATTTTGTATAGCTTAACCCTATAGAGGCTTAGCACCTTGTTGAGCCTATTATACAGGAAAGGTCCTAAAAGTACATGGAATCGGTTGGCTAACGCATGTTTTGTTTGTGGGTTTATGCAAACCATGTCCTTCCTTCTCTTGTCGGTAGGTACCGGGTCAAAAGGAAGTGCAGTGTGCTGGTGTAGTAATAGTAACTGGTGTAGTAGTGGTGGTGTAGTAGTAGGTGGTGGTGGTGGTGGTGTAGTAGTGGTGTAGAATGAATAATTGTCGTACTGTTAGTACATTACATGCTAAGTAGAGCTGCTGCGTGGGAAATCTAAAAGGGCGAAAGGTAGCAACCTTTAGAATTGCTCTTTGCGCGCGCTCTAGAGGGAGTAAAATTGTTTTTGCAGCACCACCCCAAGAAGTTATGCAATAAGTAAGAATGGATTGACACATAGCTAGATAAACCTGCTTAATTAATTTAAAGTCGGCTATGTTCCGTAAATTCTTAAAAACATATATTAATTTGCGCACTCTAACACATAGTAAATCGATATGTTTACGGAAATTTAAATTGGAGTCAATAGTGACACCTAGATATTTCAAATGGTCAGATTTCACTAAAGTGGGGCAAGAACATGTAGTGTTAGCGTACTTGCTACAATTATGTGCATAAATGTTTAGATTAGTAAGCGGTATGTTAGTATTTCTCATTGTAAATAAAATGTATTTGGTTTTATCTGCATTGAATGTTAGGAGATTATTATGGAGCCAATCAGACACAATGTTAAAACCATTCTGAGCATTTTCATAAACCTCAACTCTTGATTTGCCTGAGAACAATAGAGCGGTGTCATCCGCATATGACATTATGATACCATTTTCGAGTGGTAGACTACACAGTTCATTTATATAGATTAAAAATAACGTTGGGCCTAAAATGCTACCTTGTGGAATTCCAAAACAACTATTTTTAAGTTCAGAACTTGTATACTGATTGACTATTTTTACACATTGATGACGATCGCTGAGATAATCTGAAAATAGTAGAAGCTGTGCGCCTCTTATCCCAAGTGTTTCAAGCTTGTTCAAAAGTAAAGTACAAGAAATAGTGTCGAAGGCCTTGGCAAGGTCTAGAAAAATCCCCATTGAGTGCACACCATTATCCAAATTGGTAGTAATATAATTAGTTAATTTGTGTACGGCTTGGCTACTTGATCTTTTGGGCCTAAAACCAAATTGATTATCTGAAAGCAGTCTGTTATCTTCCAGATATTTTATCAATCTACTGTTAATTATTTTTTCTAAAATTTTTGAGAGGCCTGTTAAAACTGAAATGGGTCTGTAGTTATTCACACAGTTTTTGTTTCCAGACTTGAATACAGGTATGTCGACGATCTGAAGGTATTCACGTCGATAAAAACACCTCCGACAGTGAATCCCTTCAGAACGATTAAAATATCATTTCTAACTGGTGTACCGTTAATCGAATGAAATTGAACATAAATAAATGCCTTGCTATAACCTTTACTAAGAAACGTATAAAAATCATCAAAACGTATAAAAATATAAAAATCACAGACTCGAGGATCAATCGTTAGAACGAAAGCACGTAGCCAGAGATCTCGGCGTGTTGTTCGATGAACAACTAGCATTTAGAGATCATTACAATTACATGACGAACCGAGCTTTGAAACTTCTCGGTTTTATATCTAAGTCTACCAAAGGATTTAAAAAACCACAAAGCTTCTTATTGCTTTAGAAAAGCCTAGTAAGAAGTTTATTGGAATACTGTTCGATAATCTGGTCACCGTGTTATGCAGTACACTCTGACAGAATTGAGAGTGTGCAAATAAAATGAGTTAAGTGGGTCTCTTATCGGTTCGGCTTCTCTAGAACGCTACAAAGCTATTCCGATCGCCTTGTTAAATTCAATTTGGACCCTTTGCATGCCCGTCGCAAACAGCAAGATTTAATAAACCTGCATAAAATCTTACATTCTACGCTGGACTCTTCAGCTCTGCTGTCCCTCATAAACATTAATACTAGGTATAACACCCGTACCTACACCGAAAATTTTCGCACTGCTGGTCTTTACAAATAACCCTATCGTTAGAATGTGCCGACTTTACAATGAAATTTCAAAAGACAATAACAGTATTGACATCTTCGATTCCCGTGCCGCTGCTTTCAAAAGACATGTTTGTACTCTTTCTTTTTAATCTTGTTTAATCTTGTAATGTTTTAATGTTTTTTTCTTTTAATAATGTAACTTTGTGTCTATTATGTAATATAGGTACTTTACCTGGTGTGTTTGGTCTCCTACACATTCCCTGCCTAAGTTGGAGTGTGTCGGAGGGCAGATGACCTTGTAGCTGTAACTTGTGAACTAAGTAGTTTAATTGTCATTAATTATTTGTTGTTGTTCCTGGTCATTTTGTGCGATTACGCTTTGGGTGATAATCAGGTCGAAACCTATAATGTGTATTTAGTTATATACCTACTGTGATTGTTACGTGTTGTAGTTGCCTTATGAATAAAATAAAATAAAAACTCTTATAGCCATCGACATTCATTCTCAAAACTTTCCTCACGACATTTCCCTCATTCCTCCGCATCACAGTCATGCCCATACAATGTGCTAGTACACTTCTGGACACATCTTTTGGCCCACCTTGTATTTTCAGTTTCGTTTGGTCCTAGCTAAAATTTTATATTAGGTCGAGCAAAAAGTTTTTATGCAGTTTTGAACCTGGCACATTCACAATTTCATTCAATAGTCTTTTTTTGAATTTCGAACACAGAATTTAAAGAAACAAAAGACAATTTGGAGCCTGTTTGTTGATATCAAACAATCGAATACTAAGAAAACTTGGTTTTATTGGTTTACTTGGATTTAATTCTTGAAAAAGTGATTGATATCTTTGGTTTTGCAACAAACATTACTTATTCTTAACATAAACGTGAGGTTCTATCAATAATCTATGGATACTTCACCTGAAGTCGCCGCCCAAGCTGTGGCACTTATTCAGGCCGGACACAGCCAAAGAAACGTGAGTGCTCAACTTAATTTAAGTCGATCTGCGGTCCGAAATGTTTATCGGAGGTACCTAGAGACTGGCGGCTTTGTTCGTCGCCAAGGAAGGCCACGATCTCGGGTCACAACTGAAAGGCAGGATCGATTCATCGTGACGACCAGCTTGAGAAATCGTCACCTTACCTCCATTGAGATACAAAACCAACTTCGCAACTTCCACGGAGTATCTGTGAGCGCTCGAAATGTTCGGAGAAGGTTAAAAGAACGCGATATGGTACCACACAAGCCAGCTAATGGCCCCAAACTAACGCGAGCCCACCGAACAGCGCGCCTTCATTTCGCACGCAGTCATTTAAATTGGACACAGCAAGATTGGAGCCGTGTACTCTTTTCTGATGAGTCTTAAATTGTGTTACATGGCAATGATGGAAGGAAGAAGGTCTACCGACGTAAGGGAGAGCGTTTCGCACAATGCTGCTATGAAGAGAGGGTTGCTTATGGCGGTGGCTAATGGACTGTCTGGGGCGGTATATCTGCGAGCGGCAAAAGTCAACTTGAGGTTGTTACAGGACCACGGCTGCCAACATTAAATGCTGAAAGGTACATTCGTGAGTGCTTAGAACCTCACGTGATACCATACGCGGACTATGTGGGCCCAAATTTCCTTTTTATGCATGATAATGCAAGAGCCCATGCGGCCGGCATCGTCAGGGAATATCTTCGGGATGTGAACATCACAGTTATGGACTGGCCAGCCAGAAGCCCAGACATGAACCCCATTGAGCACATGTGGGACGAGCTAAAAAGACGTGTTAGGGCTCATCAGCCAGTTGCCCAGACGATGCAGGAGTTGAAAACTGCCATAGAAGAGGAATGGGAGATGATCCCTCAAAATTTCATAGAGCGGTTGATAAACTCTATGCCTAATCGTATGAGAGCTGTGGTAGATGCCCATGGAGGCAACACGCGTTATTAAATTAAACCTTTATTTGATAAAACATGTTTTTTATTCAAAAATCAATTGCCTTTAACAAGGCGCATATCCGACTTGTTAGGCGTAGCTCCATGTCGTATGATATTCTGAATTCAAATTTAAAACAATACGATCGAAAAAGATGGTAAAATGTATCAGGTTTAAAACTGCATCAACAGTTTTTGTTCAATCTAGCAACCATATTTCGGTAGGGGCCATCGAAACCTAAACTCTAAGGTGGGCCAATAGATGTGTCCAGAAGTGTATATTAGTGTAACATGTTACATGTTTTAGCCCATACAATATGTTAGTTAGTAAAATATATACAATCATTTGCTTTACATAATGTAGGAACTAAGCAGCTCATTCTCGCTCATTCCTCACGTACTCATGATACAATCTCGTACAAATTATCTTCACGGAACTACATTTGGATCATTTGAACAATAAATGACGCCATATACTTTAATTAATAAATCTGACATAATGTCAATTATCAGTTAGCGCCGGATATCAATAAATCTGGACGAGTAGGTATCATCGAACGATAAAGTGTAAATTAGCACGATACGCATCGGCGCGGCGCGGCGACGCGGACGTGCTCCGCAAGGTGCGATGGTTCCGCCCACAGAACAGATAAAGAGAGAAGAGACCTCTTTATCTTTTCTGTGGTTCCGCCCGCCGGCCGCGGCGGCACGGCGGCCGGCGCGGCGCCCGCGCTGACCACCGCGATTGTCATTTATTAAGCGTGTCATAATCAACACGATACATTATCAAAGCGTTTTGGTGTTTATGTGAAATGGCGTTATGGCCTGTACCTTAGATTTAAAGCAAATTTCACTGCACAATAAGGAACTGCTTACGTACCTAATCGTATTTAACAAAACAGAAAATAGACATTGCTACCTGTGGTACTTATTCATGTTTCGATTTTAGTATTCAGCAGTAGGCAACAGTGAGGAGCTCGTGGCTAAGTAATAACAGCCGCACGGGGCGATCTGTGGGTGGGTCACCATCTTTACATACCGAGATTCCTCCGTGCCTTGAAAGCCGTTGGTCGCGGCCGATATTCGTGGATCTTTGACAGCCGTTACGGGTCGCAGAAGCCCGAAAGTCTGATAACCAGTCTTACCAAGGGGTATCGTATTACCCAGTAACTGGATTGTGAAGATCAGATAAGCAGTCGCTCCATGTTAAATATTGGTATTCAGCTGCAGCCGGGTGGAAGCCGACCCCAGCATAGTTGGGAAAAGGCTAGACAAATTGTTTGAGTAGACAATATAGTGAAATAACACATATGGAAAATCCAAATGAGCTAACCATACGACTACGAGTATTACATTTGGTTTTATAGAAATTTTAAAAACACAAAATTTATCGAATTAGCCTCCTAAGGCGAGTATAGCTGCTAACCGGCAGCGCCAAGGCGAGTATAGCTGCTAACTGACAGCGCCAAGGCGAGTATAGCTGCTAACTGACAGCGCCAAGGCGAGTATAGCTGCTAACTGACAGCGCCAAGGCGAGTATAGCTGCTAACCGACAGCGCCAAGGCGAGTATAGCTGCTAACCGACAGCGCCAAGGCGAGTATAGCTGCTAACCGGCAGCGCCAAGGCGAGTATAGCTGCTAACCGACAGCGCCAAGGCGAGTATAGCTGCTAACCGACAGCGCCAAGGCGAGTATAGCTGCTAACCGGCAGCGCCAAGGCGAGTATAGCTGCTAACTGACAGCGTCAAGGCGAGTATAGCTGCTAACTGACAGCGCCAAGGCGAGTATAGCTGCTAACTGACAGCGCCAAGGCGAGTATAGCTGCTAACCGGCAGCGCCAAGGCGAGTATAGCTGCTAACCGGCAGCGCCAAGGCGAGTATAGCTGCTAACCGGCAGCGCCAAGGCGAGTATAGCTGCTAACCGAAAGCGCCAAGGCGAGTATAGCTACTAACCGGCAGCGCCAAGGCGAGTATAGCTGCTAATCGGCAGCGCCAAGGCGAGTATAGCTGCTAACGGACAGCGCCAAGGCGAGTATAGCTGCTAACTGACAGCGCCAAGGCGAGTATAGCTGCTAACTGGTAGCGCCAAGGCGAGTATAGCTGCTAACCGGCAGCGCCAAGGCGAGTATAGCTGCTAACCGGCAGCGCCAAAGCGAGTATAGCTGCTAACCGGCAGCGCCAAGGCGAGTATAGCTGCTAACTGGTAGCGCCAAGGCGAGTATAGCTGCTAACCGGCAGCGCCAATGCGAGTATAGCTGCTAACCGGCAGCGCCAAGGCGAGTATAGCTGCTAACCGGCAGCGCCAAGGCGAGTATAGCTGCTAACGGACAGCGCCAAGGCGAGTATAGCTGCTAACTGACAGCGCCAAGGCGAGTATAGCTGCTAACTGGTAGCGCCAAGGCGAGTATAGCTGCTAACCGGCAGCGCCAAGGCGAGTATAGCTGCTAACTGGTAGCGCCAATGCGAGTATAGCTGCTAACCGGCAGCGCCAAGGCGAGTATAGCTGCTAACCGGCAGCGCCAAGGCGAGTATAGCTGCTAACTGGTAGCGCCAAGGCGAGTATAGCTGCTAACCGGCAGCGCCAAGGCGAGTATAGCTGCTAACTGGTAGCGCCAAGGCGAGTATAGCTGCTAACCGGCAGCGCCAATGCGAGTATAGCTGCTAACCGGCAGCGCCAAGGCGAGTATAGCTGCTAACCGGCAGCGCCAAGGCGAGTATAGCTGCTAACGGACAGCGCCAAGGCGAGTATAGCTGCTAACCGGCAGCGCCAAGGCGAGTATAGCTACTAACCGGCAGCGCCAAGGCGAGTATAGCTGCTAATCGGCAGCGCCAAGGCGAGTATAGCTGCTAACGGACAGCGCCAAGGCGAGTATAGCTGCTAACTGACAGCGCCAAGTTGAGTATAGCTGCTAACTGGTAGCGCCAAGGCGAGTATAGCTGCTAACCGGCAGCGCCAAGGCGAGTATAGCTGCTAACCGGCAGCGCCAAGGCGAGTATAGCTGCTAACCGGCAGCGCCACCATTCAAAAAATAATAGGCAAGTCTGGAGATATAGAACACTAGCTGCGCCCCGCGGTTTCACCCGCGTAGACCGGGATAAAAAGCAGCCTATGTTTTAATCCAGGGCCTATGTTTTAACCTTCTAACTGCGACATGTGGTAGCTTATTTCATAACGATTCCAACGACAGTTTAATATACATCAGCTCTCATACAAAACTTTAGAGATATCGTCTACCGCGCGAGACCACCCAGAAATACTCTCACACAAAAACCCACAAAAACAAAATGGCCGTCACATTTAGGTTATGCTATCTACATACCAAATAACATCCAAATCGGTCCAGCCGTTTGAGCGTGAAGAAGTAACAAACATACAAAGACACACACTCACAAACTTTCGCCTTTATAATATTAGTGTGATTATATATTATATTATACAGCTGCTGCCCGCGACTTCGTACGCGTGAAATTTCTTGTTCCCCCGACCCACCTCGTCGCATCGCATCGCCTGCCCGCGCTATTACTTCGTTTTCGCTTAGGGGTTACTTCTGCCTTTTTTCTTTTATTTCGGCACGTAAGAGGTTCTAAAGTGATGTTAAATATGCCTACTTATAGCCTTCCTTAAGATTTGGGCTATCAAATGCAAAAAGAATTTTTAAAGTCCGACTGGTAGTTCCAGAGATTATTTATTTATTTATTTAACATGTGGCATTAGCACGTTCGTTCGCCGTATCCCCTTCCCGCTAACCTCTCTCTGCCCCTCTCACCCACTCTCACATCCCTTCCCCAGTTCCCCTTCCCCCTCTCTCCCTTACCATTCCCCCTCCCCCTCTAACCCTCCCTTCAGGGTAGTTTTGAAGCCGCTGGGGTCGCGGGTTGTTCGAAAGAGATACCGTGGCCCTGGCACAGGCAACTGAAGGAACACGGGTGGGTTTTAGTCAGTAAAAGTCTGACACGCCCTCCTGCTCCGCCCAGAGAGGGCCTTCTCTCTTCTCTCTCTTCTTCTCTTAATGACTTCTCATTTGATGATTTCCAATCCACAAAAAAAATCCGGCCAAGTGCGTGTCGGAACACGCACAATGAAGGGTTCCGTAGTTGAAAAAAATTTATCTAAATAAAAAAGTAAAAACCGACTTCAAAAACCAAAAATAAATAAAATAACTTTCTTAAAAAACTTAACAGCTTCTGAAGTCGGTGCCAAGCTAAGGTGCATTGAAGAACTGAAGACACCGACTTCAGAAGCTGTTAAGTTTTTAAAGAAAGTTATTATAATAATTTTTGGTTTTTGAAGTCGGTTTTTACTTTTTTTTTTAAGTAAATTTATTTTTCCATTTTTAGTTGAATATTCAATTACATAAGTAAGCCCAAGACGAACGAAAAGAAGAATCATCAAAATCCGCTTAGAAATGCCGGAGATACAGTGCATTTATGCAGATGACTTCGTACATAAGACTAATTACATAATGTATTATCTACTTAAACCTTCCTGAAAGCATGTAGATCACGACAGTGAAAGAATCATCAAAATTGGTTCATTAGTTTTTGAGAAAATCGCGGACAAACAAACATACATACATAAATACATACTTATTACATACATACATACATACATACGGGTTGAACACAGAACCTCCTTTTTTGAAGACGGTTATTGAAGTCGGTTAAAAACAAACTTAACAATGGATCCCAAAAAAAAAATTTTTTTATGTCATAAAACTACAAAATTAACAATTTTTGGACTTTTTCCTTTACTTGTGCTGGGAGACCTTGCTTCTTGCCCAATTCATTATTCTAGGTCAACGGGAAGTACTCTATGTTTTGATTTACTTGCGACAGTTGCGAGTATCAAAATGTGTCGCAAAATGGCCGTATTTTTTTTATTGCTTTGACTTAGAAGCTTGATTTTTTTTTAACTCTAAGGGACCATAGACTTACATATTCGATATTAATTTCAACTTGATATCTCCACGCGTCCCTGAGAAAAGGGGTCATGACAGACTGACAGATTTGAAAAATTTTTTTATATGATAGAATTACAAATTAACAATTTTCGGACTTTTTCCTATATTTGTGCTATGAGAGCTTGCTTCTTGCCAAATTTCATGATTCTAGGACAACGGGAAGTACCCTATTAGTTTTCATATGGTTTTCATTTACTTGCGAGTATCAAAATATGTCGCATAAATGGCCGTATGTTTTTATTGCGTTGACTTAGAAGCTTGAGTTTTATGGACTCCAATAGGCCATAGACTTACGTATTTGATTGATACCTCCACGCGTTCCTGAGAAAAAGGGTCTTGACAGACTGACAGACAGACAGACAGACAGACAGATAGACAGACAGACGGACAAGGAAGTGACTATAAGGGTTCCGTTTTTTCCTTTTGAGGTACGGAACCCTAAAAAGGGTAGTTTTTAAAAATTACTTTATTACTCAGGAAAATATCTGTGCCAAGTTTCAAGTTAATAAACCAAATGAAAAACATTTTTCATATAAACTGTACTGTTTTCATGCCCACAGGAGTGGAATTTTCAAAAATCGATTCGGATGTTTCCATAACTTGACTGAAAGATTATTTACACCAATTTTCGAGTTAATCAAACCCCGTAGTAAATCCTACCCTGAAAAATTTACTTCCCCTTTTCACCCCCCTAATGGGTAGATTTTCGAAAAACCCACATTATTCTTAATTTTTGGTCTCAAGTATAAAAATACTGAGTTAATCGCGGCACGGCGCGGCGCGGCGGCGCGACGTCGAACGGAACGCGTATGGCATTTTTATACCCGTGATAACTTCCAAATTAAATTTCCGATTTGAATGAATTTTCACACCACCTGTTCGACAATGTCAAATTATATGTCATGCAAACCTAACCTAAAGTAAGACCTTAAGAGTCTTTAAGACCTGAGGTCTAGCAGGGCATTCATAATGCACTGAATTTCATTATGACCCGCTGGTCATTAATGTGATTTGAATTTGGAACATAAAGTAGAAATCGCATACGAACATTTACGATAGGTAGTAGGTAGTATACTAATTCCATGCATTCACCATCTGCACTAAAATATAAATTGTTCGAAAATAGAACTGGCCACCACGAGTAGAACATAAATAAAAGAAAAATAGAAAAAATATTCATTAACAATTTACATGCGTGTTTGAAATAATTCTACATAATAAAAATAAAAGAATAAAAAAGCCAAATACACATACAATTCAGACACCTTCATTTCTCGTATTTAATTGTTTAAAAATAATTATTTGGCCGAACACTTTCTTTTAGAATACAGGCTATCCTAGTCTAAGAGACAGGGTTTATATACTTTTTATACAGATTTTGCAATTTTATGAACAGTAAATGTGTTTTAAATGTGTTTCTGTATTTTTTTTATCTTGTGAATAAACCTTATTTTTTTTTTTGTCTTTGGGACTGGGGTCCCGGACCTTTGGATGGCGTACGAGAGGCCGAAGCCAACTCGCAGAGGCTCCTTAGACAATTTTAAATGACGAGGAGGCACCAGCCGACGATTATCCCTGTATGAACTATGCAAGTGCACCCAAGGACAACCCCCGGTTGGTGCACTATTGCAGAACATGGAAACAAAACACATTGGGCCTATGGGTTTGGGTGGCTATAGTGGATTGGGTACCTTGAACTATGGAAGAACTATGTCCCCTGCCTGACCAATGTTTTATAATATACAGAGATAAATTAGCAGGGGGTGACTTGCACACTCAATAATGGGCCCCCGGAAACGGTTGCTAGCACATAGTGACGTAGCGACAAGGGGCAACATGTCCTGAGGTGCTTGAGGAGTGGAGAGGTATTCCACGGCTCTCGGAACAATCCCAGAGCCCGGAGGATGGTCAAGATCCCTACAAGCACTCACTGGAATACTTCCTTCCTCCGAGCACGTTTGCTCTTGCGAATCTCCACTCAAGCTGGCCAATAAAGGCAAAAATGAGGTGGGAGCTCTGTTCCCGTCAGTGTTCACTCCAGCCGGCCAATAAAGGCAAGCCAGAGGTGAAGAACAAGACTTCTAACTAGTAGGAATGCTTGAAGTTTTTTTTTAAACTCAGATGTATAAAACAAGCAAGCAAGTTTGCACTGCTTGGTGTTGTGAGCTGTGCTTGGTGTTGTGAGCTGTGCTTGGTGTTGTGAGCTGTGCTTCACAACATTCAAGTGAGGACTTATCTTATTTCTCAAATCCTTCCTACGTGTGCTCTCCCTAACCAGTCTTTCCTCATCTGTCTCATATCCATGTATGTACTTCTTAAGATTAGTCAGGAGTACTAGAACGTACAGACTGGGTACCGTAAGAATGTTTAAATCTAAGAAATATGGGCGACAGCTCTCTCTTTGTGAAATACGGACCACACGTATAGCTCTTTTCTGAAGGACAAAAGCTCTTTGGCAGTTATAATTATAGCTGTTCCCCCAAAACTGTATACTATATCTTAATTTAGATTCAATTAGCGCGTAATAAACTATTTTTAATTGTGTAATGTCAATTTCGTCTCGAAGGCTTCTTAAAGCATAACACGCAGATGATATAGACGCGTCTATGGTGGCAACTCCTTTTTCCAATTTAATAAGTCATCTATGTGTACTCCCAATAATTTAGCTTCTCTCACGAGTTCAATTTTGTCTTCATTTAGTCTAATTTTCATGTTGTCTTTATTACGAGCAGTTGTTTTGAATAAAATTATTTTGGTCTTTGTACTATTAATTTTTAGCTTTTTTACAGAGAACGAAAACCAAACACCATAACCATGAATAAAGATAACTTAGAGCTGCATTCATTTTCTCCGTAACTTCTTTTGAGTCACTTGCCCTATTAATGGCATTAGTGTCATCCGCAAATATCACCAGTTGTGTCACAATTAAAAGGAAGCGCAAATACTGAAAATTGCTTTGCTTTGTTATACAACAAATTGCTTAAATACAAATTTTCACAAAAATGTCGAGTGACGATAGTGATTTGACTCCGGAGTACATTAAATCCGAAGCCATTGGCATTGCCAACAATCTACTCCCAGAAAAGTGCAAGGTATCGTATCGTACATGAAAGCCTACGAAGATTATTACAAATGGAAAACTACAAAGGGGTCTGTATCTGATTCAGTGCTTTTAGTCTACTCCCAGCATTTATCATGTACAAAGAAGCCAAGTAGCCTATGGTGCATTATTCGATGCCCAGGTCAACAATAAGCATCAAAAATAATATTAAAATTAATACATACACCAAATTACTGGCATTTTTAAAAAGGAAATCAAAAGGACATTGTCCTAAGAAATCAAAAGTTTTCAAGGCTCAAAATGTGGAAACGTTTCTAAATGAAGCGCTTGACTACAGCTTTCTTGCCACAAAAGTAAGTACCTACCTATTGATTCAATTTTTAGTAGCTAAAATAGCTACATACTTATTATAGGTAAGTATAGGTACTAGCTACCCGCTCATGACTCGATCGCTTGTGTGCGATCTAGGTACTGATGTAATGTTTCGACTCTTAAGTTAAATAATAATAATTATTGTAAACCTTCCTAAGGTTTATGCCGAAAGAAATTGCGAAATACCTGAAATTGACAAATGCCGAGCTCTACACGGGCCATTGTTTCAGGAGAACATCGGCTACTCTATTGGCGGATTCAGGAGCAGACACGACCCAGATTAAAAGACACGGTGGCTGGAAATCTGATGTAGTAGCAGAGGGCTACATTGAAAATTCTTTACAAAATAAGGATAAAATAAGCTGCCGCATTGGTGACAACATCAAACTAAAAACACCGTTGATAAGTGATCCTTGGACACCTTTGTCACCACACCACAACCTTCCACATCAAAACACTATTCATCTAGCCCGCTGCCTCAAGCACCACCTTCACCAACTTTCACGATCCAAAATGCTCCTCAGCAGACCCAAGTTTCTGAAACTTTACTTAACAGTAATACTCAAATAAGCTCTACCTCAACCTTATAAATATACCGAATAAAAACATATCTTTGTCTTTCCACAATTGGTCTAATGATGTAGCAAACATTACCTTTAATTTTTAATTGTTTTAATTGTTCTAAATAGGTCTACTAACTGTAATTGTAATTTTAATAATTTTTATTTGTGATGGTAATGGTATTTGTTTTTTTTTTACTTTTTTTGTTTATTTAACTATTTATTTTTTGTAACCATTCAGACACAATGTAACATTGTTATTGAATAAACGAAATGAAATGAATAAATACTTTGATTCTAGTATTATAGTTTGATTTGATTTTTATTGTCTCGTAGATGGTGTGAAAAGTATATTCTCCTCGGGGCTAAAGGTGCCTTCGTCTTGGGCGACCTTGAATCCCACGCTGCACTCCGGATTCGTCTTAACTCCCTGGCTTTGCTCGAGAATCCTTCGTTTGCTCGGGATTCAATACGGCGCCCGCTACATAAGACACTACTTTATCCCCTTAGTTCATAATCTACTATTACTGCTACGTATATACCCTTCACGATAAACCTATTTATTTGAATAATAATGAATACTACGATACGAATGTAACCAACTTTTGTTTCTACCGGCGATCTAATTACATTTTAGAACACAAAAGCTGCTATTGTGACTAACTATGATAGTTAGATACATTGCCTCGCGGACTTTTTTGAAGGTGATAATGAGTACTTTAATTATATAGTACATACTTTTTATGTATCATCAATAGTTTTCGCAGCGCACGCCAAATAATGAATTTTATAGGCAAAATGTTACTTCGTGATAATTTAACTTTCTATTGGTGAAAAAATGGTTAAAATCAGTCCAGCAGTTTCAGAGCTTATTCGGTACAAACAAACATACAAAAAAATCTTTTCTCTTTATAATATTAGTAGGTATAGATGAAATTCTACTATCTTCATAGTATGCCAACTGAAATTGTACCAAATAATCGTCGCTCTAAATAAACGTTATTATGCTAAACGAAATTATGCCAAATAAAATTCGGCCATCTTAAAAGTATGCCATTGTAAATTCGGCCATAGAATAATTATATAAAATAATTTTTATACCTTAAAAATATTCGTTTAGAGAAGATCATATGCCTAGTCTGTTATGCCAAATAAACGGAGCATCAAGATTCTGCCAGATAGAGGGACTTTTGAAAATCGAAATTCGGAATAAAATATTTCGGAGTATTTGGGTTCCCGTCGCAGAGAGACGCTGTTGAGTATCTGTAATGCCTTCCCCACGTCGGTCCCGTACGGGACAGCCCCTCTCTCGGCACTGGCCGCAGCCGCAGCATAAGGCCCATTGTATATTTTGTAGTTTGTGTCTTTTTTTTTTGTTATGTATTTTTGTGGTGTACAATAAAGTATATATAAATAAATAAATAAATAAGGCCTGCCCCATCCCGGGCCGTTATTCCCGGCCCCGTACAAGACAGCCTCTCTCTCGGCACTGGCTGCAGCCGCAGCATAAGGCCTGCCCCATCCCGGGCCGTTATTCCCGGCCCCGTACAAGACAGCCTCTCTCTCGGCACTGGCCGCAGCCGCAGCATAAGGCCTGCCCCATCCCGGGCCGTTATTCCCGGCCCCGTACAAGACAGCCTCTCTCTCGGCACTGGCTGCAGCCGCAGCATAAGGCCTGCCCCATCCCGGGCCGTTATTCCCGGCCCCGTACAAGACAGCCTCTCTCTCGGCACTGGCTGCAGCCGCAGCATAAGGCCTGCCCCATCCCGGGCCGTTATTCCCGACCCCATACGGGACAGCCTCTCTCTCGGCACTGACCGCAGATCTGTAAACCCAAACCAAACATGTTGGATGACATCTTTACTTTAAGTAAGTACTTTATAGTTCAGTTGAGTGACGGAATTAAATAATACTTTTTATCATTTGATTAAATTCAATTCCACGTGACGGAGCAACCTCAGATAGGTACGCCCATTGGCGTTGATACGGAATAAGCTTACATCGTTATCTCCGTGGAAGCATCGATTTGATAACTTTGGAATAGTACATAGCAGTACTTATCAAAGGGGCGGTTCTAGCGGCAGTATAACTAGCAGTCAGCAGAGTTGTGCCGCACAGTGCTAGTCCCTCGGCCGCCGAATCATGAATAAGTTTCTCGTGTGGAGCTGTCTTCTAATCAGCGTTGTCGCTGACCAGTCGTACGATGGAAACTTGAAGTAAGTTCTTCTCTGGCCAACGCCATCTGATTTCAGCCAAGTGACCACCAAGTGACTAACCAAGTGGACCCTGACCAGGTTACACCTGTGCTCTGTTTATCAAAACTCACAAGTCTACCCGTTCACAAGTTACACTTTACAAGGAAGTTTTTACAAGTTCGTGTAAATGACGTTTATCAAAATAAATCTACAGGGCTTGTATAATTGAACACTTGTAGGTTCTACTTGAAAGTTCTAAAATCAAAAATGTGTGCCGTATTCTTTTCCCGCCATTTTTTTTTTGTTTTTAATTGAATATCCCTACTAAAACGCATGGCTGTGAGGGCTGAATGGTATATTGTCTGTGCCTAATATTGACGGGACATTAAAAAAAGTAGTAGCGACTAAGTAGTAGCCCTCCTTTTATTTGTAATTGCTTGAAGAGTATTCGCGGCAAGGTTTTGCGATTTCTTGAAAAATGTCTAGAAATGGTAATAAAATAACAGTTTTACAACTGATTCGCGACAAAAAGATATTTTATTTGGTGCATTTAGCGACAGGATGTCCAAACAAATGGCTGCCCAAAATGTTAATTTTTGTTCCAATTTTTCAGCTTGAAGTCGAAACCTTTCGTTAAATTCATAAGTAGGTCGTCTCCATACGACTGTAGTCAATTCTTGTTCTCTATGTTCTTGGTTCCATTATTCTAATATTTTCATCATCGCTGGAGTCACTTGACCACATTTAAAAAATCAAATCAAATTGAAAATTTAATGCGGTAATAAGCACGACACTTGTAAGACGGAATGGAAAATCGCCCCGTCGCTCGTCGCCGGACACTCAGGATTTTTTTTTTATTATTTTTTTTTTTTTTTTTTTGGATTTGGATTTGGATCTGTTTTTTTTTTTTTTTGCTGTAATGCCAATTAAACGCATTTTTCTTTCTTTCTTTCTTTTATTTGCTATCATTTTCTACAAATTGTAACTTACTAGGGATTTTTGATGAACAAAATCACGAATCCAAAAAAAAAACGAGTAAAAATATACTTGTGAAATAAATAATGACCCTTGTAACTCGTGATTTACAGGTGTAGTTTTGATAAACACATACTTATTTGTAATACATTATAAACAAATTGAGAACGGGTCTTCTCGCGATATTCCTTTTTTAGGTACCTGGTTACTCGTACCTCGTAGAAAAGGAATATCGCGAGAAGACCCGTTCTCAATTTGTTTATAATGTGTACAAATCGCGAAAGTTTAGAAAGTTTATTTGTAACAATTAATTTTTTTACTGGAAAATTACTTGTAATACAAGGCTTGTAAGTTTTGATAAACAAGGCTCTGGTCACCAGCTAAATGATTTTTTTTTTTTTTTGAATTTTTATTGTACCCAAGACTATTTATGAGTATCTACATCGCCCAAAGCATTCATGTTCTGTGTTGATAGGTTCGCACTAGGGAATCGAGAACCGGAACTGTTTTTGAGAACCAGGAATTTCGGTACTAGTCTTCAAAGGAACCGGGATTTCCTGGTATTTTCGGTACTTTCGGTATCAGTTCTTTCTTCTCTTTGGCGATGTAGAAACGGTTTAAGATGACGGTTTACGTAAAATAAGTATTACGTGAAGGGATAAAATTGTGATAGCTACAAAAAGGAAAAACTATGACCAAGACCTTTATTTATTTGACTTTTAAACAGTAATACAATATACAAGTTAACACTATTTACACTAGGTACAGGAACTGAAGTAAATGACTAACTAACTATGCAAATAAATACAAAAACAAAAGGACACTTAGGCGTCGAAGTACTCGTCCGCATCGATGTCATCCGTGAATGGCAATGGTAATTCTTTGGCCAAAGAACGAGCCAGCCCTCTGATCAAGTGAAGTTTCGACTAGTCGGTGAGAAATTTCCTTAAAAAAAAGACGCACTCGGGCCCCATGACCCGAGCGTTTCGATCCCAAACGGCTCAAAACTGTAGTTACCTATAAGGTTACAGTATTTGCGCCGCTTGAGGGTCTCAGTAGCCGCAGCAGCGGCGCCAGCATAGCACGTCGTGCTTGGAACATGAGATGGCACAAGGGTGTCGACACAGGTTGCGTCCCACACCAGAGGCCTACCCATCTTCCAAGGCAATAACGTCATGCCATCTGGTCTCTTCCCATCGTCACGTGCCAAGCCGTTTGGTTCTAATACCGCTGGTACGCCGGCGTGCCGTGCTATGCGACCTGGGGTTCTGCAGCAAGACAGGCCATGGTTCCCGAGACCGTCGAAAACTTTACCGCAGTGACACCGATGCGGAGCAACACAAGGTGCGCCCAAGCGGAGACATGTAGCGAGCCGAAACGATGAGTCATCCATCATAGTGCCTATGGTGGATGACGGGAGCGCCTGAAGCCACAAGCTTGACTCCCATTCTCCCACAGACAGCAAACGGGCTCGCTCAACAGTATTAAATGACGTTGGGAAACCGAAATTAACAGTAAACATGGTAAATGTCCCGTACGTGTTAATAATAATATTAAATGACGTGTTTACGGTATTCCGTATAATACTGCAGAGCAGCACGTCCCTTTTCTGGGAGACGGGTTGTCGGGCAAAACCGTATTGGGACAAGCCATTTTCCAAGCCTTCAACGCATCCGCCAAAAACGGTACCTCAAAAATCTCAAAATCGACCAGTGACGAAGATAACATTTTCCTGGTTGTTTTATCGGTACAATAGACCGAGGAGAGGAAGGCCGGTAAACTAATACTTGACATTTAGCTGACGCCGAGAGCAGCAGGCGAGTGGGAGCGAGCAGCTCGCTCGTCCAGGGCCATGTTTAAGATAGAAGTTAGTGTGTTTCTTATGATTTGGTCTACTTTTTCTAAAAGTTGTGGATGCTGCCATAGATGGGAGGAGCGAAGGCTATATGTGAATTTTGGTCCAAAACAACAGTATCGTTGAAGGCCGAATGAATATTAATTTTGTAAAGTCGATACGAGACATCATGAAAATTTTTATTTTCTCCTCTTGAAACATTGGAAACGATTCGTCAAAAATTGGGGACCCCAGGAGGTGAAGAGAGTTTCTTTCCGTAATTTTGATATTTGGTGCTATTGTATTAAGTTTTGCTATGTCTGTCAGTGGTTTGGGGAAGATAAATTTCACATTTTGAAAAGTTAAGGTCTAGGCCAATCGAACTGAATTTTTGGCTTCGTTCACATTGCCGGAGAGCATGAGATTAGAGATTTTATTATTGAATTATATAATTTAGTTTGATGTTAATGGCTTATCGTATGGAATTATGGGTTTCATAATGGATTAATTTTAATTAGATAAGTACTACAATAATCAGACTTTTTAAACTTTTTACCTTGTAAATGATTAAGTTGAAAATTAAAACATAAAATTGCTGTAAACCTTCAGTTACACAAGTAGCCAAATTACTGCAAATACAAATAAATATAACGAAAGAAAATGTATACTTATACTAAAAAATCTAGATAAAATCTGATATTTGAATACTGAATGTTTGGTTATCAAAAGTACCTTTTTTTACTGCGAAAAAACCGGGATTTCCCGGTACTTTCGGGAAAGGGATTTCCCGGTTCTATACCCTAGTTCGCACGCCCTTCCATTGTTAGTTAGGTGAATATAAATGTAATATAAATGCATTTATCTACTCTTATAACGTAAAGATCGAATTATAAACTTCACAACGAGTTTATTACATACCTACTTTATAAACACAAGATCGAAATTTAAAACTTTTTTTACTCTAATGTCTCGCTGATGGTGGCGCGTGTTGGATCATTTAGCTAATCCATGCGTCAGGTTCGTGAACAAGCGCTGTCAGTGAAGGCTGGTCATACCTTAGCGGCCACGGCTTATTTTAATTTAATTTAAATATTTGAATTGTTTTTTTTTTAAGGACGCTTTTAACGTTCTGCATCGTTCTCACATGTAAAATTTCAACATGAATGATGTAACCATTATTTTGTAACCATATCTTAATTTAAAAGAGTGTCCGTGGAGTTTCTTGCCCGTTCTTCTCCATAGGTACCTACTATGCTTTGGAATGGGCGCCTAGCTTCATCTTTTTGACTGACCGACCCCTTGACAATTCAAAAGTGCCTGTAATTGGTTTAATTGAAATAAATGCTTTGAGTTTGAGTTTGAGTTTGAAAAATAGAAACATACATACTTATATCATTTTGTCTCTAAAAAAAATAAATAATTTTATAAAACAATGTTTTTACCATTACGATACAGGGAAAATATGACCAAGGAGTTTCCATCAATTTTTTTTAATGGAACGATTATACTGGCCGCTCCATTTTTATAGCATTACAAAAAGTTTTGATTCCAATTTTTACTTGGAGGCAGCGCCTGCTTTAGCCCAAAAAAAAAAAATTTTTTGTAGATGGGAAATCATCAAATGAATTCTCCCGCTCTGGGCAGAGCGGGAGGGCGTGTCAGACTTTTACTGACTAAAACCCACCCATGCTCCTTCAGCTGCCCGTGCCAGGGCCACGGTATCTCTTTCGAACTACCCGCGACCCCGGCGGCATCGGCCCAATTGACCCCGTCACTGCTGACATCTCTTTGAGGCGCGCGTGGAACACAACGCGCCGTCGACCCGGGCCTGGTCCTTACCGGACGGCGAGCTGCTCATTACTCGTCGTCCGCAAGCCCGCGCCTACGGTGGCCGGGAATCGGCAATCGATTCCCGCCGCCTAGGGCGTCTCCTGCGGCGGCTAGGGGCGCGAGGGCGCGGCTGTTGCCTCTCCCTCACGCGTTCCGCTTCCTCCTTCGCGAGCATTACTGCTTCGCAGAAGGAGGTGACGGCTTCCCATGCACTCTCGCTCCGCACCATGGCCTGGACCAGGTTTGAACGCGAGAGATCGCCGCCGCCGATCGCCTCCGTGAGAACACGGCGGTGCTCCGCCCAAGCCGGGCAGACCTCCACTGTATGCTCCACCGTGTCCTCCGGGCGATCCATACAATGGTGAGACCCGGGCGTTTCCTCCCGCCTTATCCGAAACAGGAACCTCCCGAAACAACCGTGTCCGGTGAGGACCTGCGTCAGGCGGAAGGTGAGGAGGCGTGGTAATGTGCTAGGTTTAGGCGCCATTCATACATTTTGTTGTACTAAAAAAAATATTTAGGTTCAATCCCAATGTATGAGACATATATAAATAATATAAATGTAATATATTAGTAGTGTATGAAAGTGCACATAACTAGGTATTGAAACACCCGTGTGATACTATTATTATTGATACTATTATAATCTAATGATTATAATTCTCTAAAGCCATACTATCTACGTCTACGGCCGCGTCTCATATTTTAATCAACATACAACCAGACAACCAGACACAGACTTGCAAATTGCAATAAAAGAAAAGTAAAAGTCTTCGTGACTCTCTAGATATCTTTTAGATATCTCTAGAATCTTGAACTAGTGTTCGGTAAAAATATGCTTAAATGTCTCAGTGTGGTATTCAAAAGGCACTTAGGTTGCGTTTTACATAATTATATCCGATTTTTGAATCAGAAAGAAGAGATTTTTTTTTACATTAAACAATATGTCTTAAAAAAAATCAAACTTATCTTTCTTTGGTTTTTTTTTTTGTTGAACTAGGGCAGCGTTAGTACATACATTTATATAAAATACGAGTATGTTCACCTACGAGTAACTCGACAAAATGTAAGGATCGTTCTACATAAACTGGTTTTATTCGCGATTTCGGGGTTGGTCCCTTACTCGTACTAAAAGTGGTTAATTGATAATGATGAGTATTGAACCCGTTCAGAGGAGTCCATAATATTTTTTATTTTTTTTTTAGTCCATAATATTCATGTTCAATTGTTTGCAGGATTCACCCGAGGAATACCTCGCGAGCGCGCGACTCTGCTTCGCGAAGCGCAGAACACTCCGTGTCATGCGCCAACGTGACAGGCATTGACGCGCTGCTGCCGCACCCTGGTGACTGTCAGCTGTTCTACTACTGTGCTGATGCCGGGGCGGAGCCCGCGTCATTCACGTGCGCTCCGCTGATGCACTTCAACCCCGTGCGGTTTGCGTGTGACTGGCCGCAGGATGCCGGCTGCCAGGCGGATTCATGGCGGCTGGATAACTCTACCATTACTCCACCAGCCAATGAAACAACTTGGAAACCCTTACCGAGCACTTCCACCTGGGCGCCTCCAACAAACGTCACAAATGGTACTACTTGGGAACCAGCCAGCTCATCCACCTGGGCGCCTCCAACAAATGTCACAAATGACACTACCTGGGAACCAGCCAGCTCATCCACCTGGACGCCTCCAACAAATGTCACAAATGGTACTACTTGGGAACCAGCCAGCTCATCCACCTGGGCGCCTCCAACAAATGTCACAAATGACACTACCTGGGAACCAGCCCGCTCATCCACCTGGGCGCCTCCAACAAATGTCACAAATGGTACTACTTGGGAACCAGCCAGCTCATCCACCTGGGCGCCTCCAACAAATGTCACAAATGACACTACCTGGGAACCAGCCAGCTCATCCACCTGGGCGCCTCCAACAAATGTCACAAATGGTACTACTTGGGAACCAGCCAGCTCATCCACCTGGGCGCCTCCAACAAATGTCACAAATGGTACTACTTGGGAACCAGCCAGCTCATCCACCTGGGCGCCTCCAACAAATGTCACAAATGACACTACCTGGGAACCAGCCAGCTCATCCACCTGGGCGCCTCCAACAAATGTCACAAATGGTACTACTTGGGAACCAGCCAGCTCATCCACCTGGGCGCCTCCAACAAATGTCACAAATGGTACTACTTGGGAACCAGCCAGCTCATCCACCTGGGCGCCTCCAACAAATGTCACAAATGACACTACCTGGGAACCAGCCAGCTCATCCACCTGGGCGCCTCCAACAAATGTCACAAATGACACTACCTGGGAACCAGCCAGCTCATCCACCTGGGCGCCTCCAACAAATGTCACAAATGGCACTACCTGGGAACCAGCCAGCTCATCCACCTGGGCGCCTCCAACAAATGTCACAAATGGCACTACCTGGGAACCAGCCAGCTCATCCACCTGGGCGCCTCCTACAAATATCACAAATGGCACTACTTGGAAACCAGCCAGCACATCCACCTGGGCGCCTCCAACAAATGTCACAAATGGCACTACTTGGAAACCAGCCAGCACATCCACCTGGGCGCCTCCAACAAATGTCACAAATGGCACTACCTGGGAACCAGCCAGCTCATCCACCTGGGCGCCTCCAACAAATGTCACAAATGGTACTACTTGGGAACCAGCCAGCTCATCCACCTGGGCGCCTCCAACAAATGTCACAAATGGTACTACTTGGGAACCAGCCAGCTCATCCACCTGGGCGCCTCCAACAAATGTCACAAATGACACTACCTGGGAACCATCCAGCTCATCCACCTGGGCGCCTCCAACAAATGTCACAAATGACACTACCTGGGAACCAGCCAGCTCATCCACCTGGGCGCCTCCAACAAATGTCACAAATGGCACTACCTGGGAACCAGCCAGCTCATCCACCTGGGCGCCTCCAACAAATGTCACAAATGACACTACCTGGGAACCAGCCAGCTCATCCACCTGGGCGCCTCCAACAAATGTCACAAATGGCACTACCTGGGAACCAGCCAGCTCATCCACCTGGGCGCCTCCAACAAATGTCACAAATGGCACTACCTGGGAACCAGCCAGCTCATCCACCTGGGCGCCTCCAACAAATGTCACAAATGGTACTACTTGGAAACCAGCCAGCTCATCCACCTGGGCGCCTCCAACAAATGTTACAAATGACACTACCTGGGAACCAGCCAGCTCATCCACCTGGGCGCCTCCTACAAATATCACAAATGGCACTACTTGGAATCCAGCCAGCACATCCACCTGGGCGCCTCCAACAAATGTCACAAATGGCACTACTTGGAAACCAGCCAGCACATCCACTTGGGCGCCTCCAACAAATGTCACAAATGGCACTACCTGGGAACCAGCCAGCTCATCCACCTGGGCGCCTCCAACAAATGTCACAAATGGTACTACTTGGGAACCAGCCAGCTCATCCACCTGGGCGCCTCCAACAAATGTCACAAATGACACTACCTGGGAACCAGCCAGCTCATCCACCTGGGCGCCTCCTACAAATATCACAAATGGCACTACTTGGAAACCAGCCAGCACATCCACCTGGGCGCCTCCAACAAATGTCACAAATGGTACCACTTGGGAACCAGCCAGCTCATCCACCTGGGCGCCTCCTACAAATATCACAAATGGCACTACTTGGAAACCAGCCAGCACATCCACCTGGGCGCCTCCAACAAATGTCACAAATGGTACTACTTGGGAACCAGCCAGCACATCCACCTGGGCGCCTTTGGAGGCAAATGTCACAAATGGCACTACCTGGGAACCAGCCAGCACATCCACCTGGGCGCCTTCTACAAATGGCACTACTTAGGCAACCAGCTGTACCGAGTACTTCCACCTGGGCGCCTCCAACAAATGTCACAAATGACACTACCTGGGAACCAGCCAGCTCATCCACCTGGGCGCCTCCAACAAATGTCACAAATGGTACTACTTGGGAACCAGCCAGCTCATCCACCTGGGCGCCTCCAACAAATGTCACAAATGGTACTACTTGGGAACCAGCCAGCTCATCCACCTGGGCGCCTCCAACAAATGTCACAAATGACACTACCTGGGAACCAGCCAGCTCATCCACCTGGGCGCCTCCAACAAATGTCACAAATGACACTACCTGGGAACCAGCCAGCTCATCCACCTGGGCGCCTCCAACAAATGTCACAAATGGCACTACCTGGGAACCAGCCAGCTCATCCACCTGGGCGCCTCCAACAAATGTCACAAATGGCACTACCTGGGAACCAGCCAGCTCATCCACCTGGGCGCCTCCTACAAATATCACAAATGGCACTACTTGGAAACCAGCCAGCACATCCACCTGGGCGCCTCCAACAAATGTCACAAATGGCACTACTTGGAAACCAGCCAGCACATCCACCTGGGCGCCTCCAACAAATGTCACAAATGGCACTACCTGGGAACCAGCCAGCTCATCCACCTGGGCGCCTCCAACAAATGTCACAAATGGTACTACTTGGGAACCAGCCAGCTCATCCACCTGGGCGCCTCCAACAAATGTCACAAATGGTACTACTTGGGAACCAGCCAGCTCATCCACCTGGGCGCCTCCAACAAATGTCACAAATGACACTACCTGGGAACCATCCAGCTCATCCACCTGGGCGCCTCCAACAAATGTCACAAATGACACTACCTGGGAACCAGCCAGCTCATCCACCTGGGCGCCTCCAACAAATGTCACAAATGGCACTACCTGGGAACCAGCCAGCTCATCCACCTGGGCGCCTCCAACAAATGTCACAAATGACACTACCTGGGAACCAGCCAGCTCATCCACCTGGGCGCCTCCAACAAATGTCACAAATGGCACTACCTGGGAACCAGCCAGCTCATCCACCTGGGCGCCTCCAACAAATGTCACAAATGGCACTACCTGGGAACCAGCCAGCTCATCCACCTGGGCGCCTCCAACAAATGTCACAAATGGTACTACTTGGAAACCAGCCAGCTCATCCACCTGGGCGCCTCCAACAAATGTTACAAATGACACTACCTGGGAACCAGCCAGCTCATCCACCTGGGCGCCTCCTACAAATATCACAAATGGCACTACTTGGAAACCAGCCAGCACATCCACCTGGGCGCCTCCAACAAATGTCACAAATGGCACTACTTGGAAACCAGCCAGCACATCCACTTGGGCGCCTCCAACAAATGTCACAAATGGCACTACCTGGGAACCAGCCAGCTCATCCACCTGGGCGCCTCCAACAAATGTCACAAATGGTACTACTTGGGAACCAGCCAGCTCATCCACCTGGGCGCCTCCAACAAATGTCACAAATGACACTACCTGGGAACCAGCCAGCTCATCCACCTGGGCGCCTCCTACAAATATCACAAATGGCACTACTTGGAAACCAGCCAGCACATCCACCTGGGCGCCTCCAACAAATGTCACAAATGGTACCACTTGGGAACCAGCCAGCTCATCCACCTGGGCGCCTCCTACAAATATCACAAATGGCACTACTTGGAAACCAGCCAGCACATCCACCTGGGCGCCTCCAACAAATGTCACAAATGGTACTACTTGGGAACCAGCCAGCACATCCACCTGGGCGCCTTTGGAGGCAAATGTCACAAATGGCACTACCTGGGAACCAGCCAGCACATCCACCTGGGCGCCTTCTACAAATGGCACTACTTAGGCAACCAGCTGTACCGAGTACTTCCACCTGGGCTCCTACGAATGTCACTTCGTAGTCCTAATCCGCAGCGAGAACCTCCACCGAGGCTGAGCCACCTCACGCACATTGCTACCACAATCTATCTTCTACCTATCTATATACATAAAAAGAGAAGTCCTGAGCTGACTGACTGACTGACTCATCAACGCCCAGCCCAAACCCTTGAACCTAGAAAGCTGAAATTTTGCTCAGAGTTTCACTTTATTATGTAGACAAGGACTATTGAAGGATTTTCCGATAGTACGTTCCTGTGGAATATATTTCTGTTATCCACGTGGGCGAAGCCGCGGGCGAAAGCTAGTATAGGATAAAATATAGACTGTGCTACTACTACTAAAACTAAATAGCGACATTTCGTATTGACTGGCAGAATTAACTAACGACGGACACTACAATACTAAATTATAAAATACACGACGACACGGTTGGCGCAGTGGTTGAGCGATTGACTGCTGCGCAGCATGTCGCGGGTTCGATTCCCGCACGGAACAAATATTTGTACGACCTATAAGTATTTGTTCCGAGTCTGGGTGTTTTTCTATCTATAATATGTATGTATTTACAAAAAAAAAAATGTATATAAGTAGTTTATCAGCCATCTCGTTACCATAACACAAGCATTAGGTTGCTTAGCTTGGGGCTAGATGGCGTTGTGTGATATGTCCAAACATATTTATTTTTATTTTATATTTTAAATTGATATTTCTTATATACGTTTAATAAAATAAATATTACGTTTGCATAAAAACATTTTTTTTTTTTCTCCTAGATACATACCCATTAGATCTAAATGGTTTTTCCCAAAGTACCTAGAAGTTGTTTGTTTTGTTTTATTACGTAAATTGTAGCAATCTTTGTACACATAATATTATTTATTACGGAAATTGTAGCAATCTTTAAACACATAATATTATTTATTACGTAAATTGTAGCAATCTTTGTACACATAATATTATTTATTACGTAAATTGTAGCAATCTTTGTACATATAATATTATTTATTACGTAAATTGTAGCAATCTTTGTACACATAATATTATTTATTACGTAAATTGTAGCAATCTTTGTACACATAATATTATTTATTACGTAAATTGTAGCAATATTTGTACATATAATATTATTTATTACGTAAATTGTAGCAATCTTTGTACACATAATATTATGTATTACGTAAATTGTAGCAATCTTTGTACATATAATATTATTTATTACGTAAATTGTAGCAATCTTTGTACACATAATGTTATTTAGGGCACACCAACATTTACCACACCTTAAGAATGAAATAAAAATTAAAAAAATGAATGAAAAAAAAAATGAGGATTTTTTTTTCATTCATTTTTTTTTTTTAATAATAATAATGAATGGAATTAGATGAAATTTGGCACACTAACTGAAGATACATGGACATCGAATTCATTTGTCCAAGGTATTTAATTGCGTTCTTCATAAAACGTTAATTAAGAAACTCCACCACTACTGGATCCGGAACACCGCTCTGGATCTTCTTACTTCATACCTGAGTCAGAGCGAGAGAGCGTTGTGTTAGTGGTAAAAAATGTCCCGGATCTATAGTAACAATGGGAGTCCCACAAGGCTCAAATCTTGGTGCTTTCTCGTTTCTTATTAATATAAAAACTTTTTTACAAAAAAATACAACCGACTTCCAAAAACAACACTACAAAGTGAAAAATAACTTTAATTTCGGAAGTCGGTGTCTGATTATATGTATTTTCGTTTTTGCCACCGACTTCCGAAATTAAAGTTATTTTTCACTTTGTAGTGTTGTTTTTGGAAGTCGGTTGTATTTTTTTGTAAAAAAGTTTTTATTTTTCACTTTTTAGTGGTTCACATGTGCTTACCCCTTCACAGCGTACTGGCGTGATGTTATGTTATGAACTGGTGTGAACAACAAACAGACATGAGATTTCAGCAATCCCAGTCCATTTGCTATCATTTATTGAGGAGTTCCGTTGCCTATCTCAGAAGTTCTTCATCAGGTCTTCACCAAATTGAAATGGGACCACTCCAAGAAAGTACTCTTCGAAAAACTATCCAAATCGCTTCAAGTGTGCCTATAAAATTGGAAGTTTTCTCTATTTCTCCAGGATCCCATCATCAGATCCTGACTTGATGATCATGGGACCACCTGGGAAGTATACCCTTTCAAACAAAAAAAAAATAATCCAAATCGGTCCAGCCATCTTCGAGTAATCAGGGAACATACATTAAAAAAAAAAAAAAAAAAAAAAAAAAAAAAAAAAATGTTCCGACGAATTGATAACCTCCTCCTTTTTGAAGTCGGTTAATAAAGAGAGCTGTCGCATTTTGTCACCTCTCTCGCTCACACGGGACCAAATTTGTATGTATGTTAAATAAAAAGATGCTTTTTAAGGGTTCCGTAGTCAACAAGGAACCCTTATAGCCAACATTTTATCTGACCAATTTGACAACAAAATTACGTTACAGTCTTTTGATCATAGCTTAGCTAAAAAATACTTAACCGACAATATGGCTAGAGTAGATGATAACATGTTGTTTGATCAAGTAACCCCGGTAGAAATATTCAAAATGGTTAACAATATGTGCAATAAAAATTCTCACGGTCATGACGAAATACCCCTGTTTAAGCACAAGAATGGAATTCTTTAAGAAAACTCATCGATAAATTGAGATTTGTATAATTTACATAATTTTTGCACATTTTCTTACGGAGCCGAAACAATGAGTACGAAAAATATTTTTTCCTCCTACCAACACACCAGTAAAAAAAAAAACAAGCACAGAGACGCAAAACACGCGGGTGATGATTTGCCCAAACAAAATGAGCAGGCGCGAACATAAGCTCCCCCCGTTGAAGGACGCAGAGCTTCAACCAGGAAACTCTTCACATGCAGGCAGGGGACACAGGCGAACTAGAGATCGACGCACGCAGCCTCTTGCCGTATTGATATCTGCGACACGAGATATGCCATCGGGTCCAGGGAAAAGTCTGGCAACACGTCCGAGGCGCCAATTGAGTGGTGGTGTATTGTCTTCTTGTATAATAACAAGATCTCCGATATTCAGCTTCTTAGCGTCAGTCTTCCATTTGGTGCGTTGATTAAGTTCTGAGATATATTCCTTTTGCCAGCGCTTCCAGAACTCTTGCCTTATTTGCTCAAGGCGAGCGTACCGATTAAGATGGTTTGCCTTGTAATCGTCTTGAATTGGGGTTGGCAGCGCAGTGAGTGATCTGCCAATCAGGAAGTGCCCTGGGGATAAGGATAGGAAATCGTCAGGGGAGGAAGACATTGGGCACAAGGGGCGACTATTTAAAAACTGCCTCTACTTGTGCGAATAAGGTACCTATTTCTTCGAAAGAAAGATGGGAATTTCCCATGACTCTTTTGACATGATATTTAGCAGCTTTGATTCCAGCCTCCCAAATTCCACCGAAGTGAGGGCTGTAAGCAGGTATAAATGAAAATTTTATTCCTTCTCCTGCTGCAAACTGAGAGAGAGATTCGTTAGTTAGCTTTAGAAAATCACTAATTTCCTTAGCAGCGGCAACGAAATTTCGTCCGTTGTCAGAGAAAACCTCCGCTGGCTTGCCGCGGCGGGCAACAAATTGACGAAATGTCATAATAAATGCTTCTTTAGTCAAGTCACTGACGGGTTCTAAATGAACGCATTTAAAACGTAAACAAATAAATAGACATAAGTAGCACTTTACTAATCTAGCACCACGTCCCTTGCGATTTAATATAAGGAAAGGACCGGCGTAGTCAATCCCAACAGATTTGAAAGGAAAATCAACGGAGACACGGTTTGTTGGTAAGTTGCCCATTTTTGGGGATATGGTTTGCCCACGAACACGCACGCAAGTAACACATTGTTTTACAATGTTTCTAGCTAATCTTCTTCCGTTCATAGGCCACACAGATTCTCTGACCGTTGCTAGCAATAGCTGTGGACCAGCATGCAAATTTCGTAAGTGTTCGTGTACAAAATAAAGTTTTGTTACATAATGAGAAGAATCCAGGAGTATTGGATGTTTTTTTATTAAATGAATAATTAGAGTTAAGTAATCTCCCCCCAACTCTTATCAGGTTAGTTGTGGGCTCAAAGAATGGAGATAAGCTTAATAATTTAGATTTAGGCAATAATGATTTTGATTGAATTCTTTTATATTCAAGAGGTTAAGATTGTTTCTGTGCAACACGACAAATGAAAATAAAGGAATTATTTAACTCATGCACTGTTAGAGGGCCAGATAAGCGATTAATCCTATTTGATCGTTTTGAGTTGTGTAAAAAGCGTAAAATATATGCAAATGTTCTTTGTAATTTTGAAAATTTTGAAAATACCTTGAAATTGAATGTAGATTCAGGTAAATTAATATAATGACTTTTTATTTCAGGTAATTCAATGTTTTGATTTTGATGTAATTTAGGCCATTTTGATTCATCGTTGTATAAAAACGACGGGCCTTGCCACCACATCAAATTATCACGAAGGTGATGAGCGTTTACACCTCGAGAAATTAGGTCAGCGGGGTTAACGTCAGTGGGAACATGACGCCAATCCTTGCGATTAGTAAGATCTAAAATTTCAGCTATTCTATTTGCCACAAATGTTTTTAGTTTGCCTGGATCATTTTTTATCCAGCATAGTACGATGTTAGAATCGCACCAATGTGTAATTTTTGTAGGAGGAAGCCTTAAGGACTCGGTAACAGATCGACATAGATTAGCTGACAGCAACGCCGCGCAAAGTTCGAGGCGAGGAATGGTGGTGGGCTTTATAGGAGCAACCTTGGATTTCGAACATAACAAAGTCACTGTCACCTCATCGTTTTCGTTTAGCGTTCTCATGTAGATACAAGCCCCATAAGCGACTTGTGAGGCGTCGCTAAACGAATGCAGTTCTATGGATTTTGGTGAGTCACCAATCACTCTACGTGGAATATGAAGATCTGCAAGTAAAGGTAAGTTTTTCGAAATTTCATTCCAACCTTCCTGTATGTCGTCAGGTACAGGTTGATCCCAGTCAATTTTCTTGATCCACAACCATTGAATTAAGATTTTAGCTTGAATTATACATGGGCTTAATAACCCAAGTGGATCAAAAATACGAAGTGACTGCGACATTATAAACCTTTTAGTGATTATTGTGTTGTTTATGTCATTATTTTTTACAGGAAAATTGAACGTGTCATTACTTGGATCCCACCCTAGACCAAGAGTACTAGAGGATTCACTCAAGGTAAGTTTTTCTTTTGTATTTATTTCTATATTATGGAATAATTTAGGTAAATTCGTTTTATATTTTCGTAGGGGAAAACAAGCTGCATTTAAAGCATCAGCAAGTGCCTTTTGTATGTATATAAGTTGGTCTTCACTGTCTGAGCCTATAATGACGTCGTCGACAAAGAAGTCATTTTGTATTATAGTTTTAATTAATTCATCATCACACTCTTCTCCTACTTGCCACAGACATTTCGTGCTAAGATAGCTGGCACTTGCAGTACCGTAAGTGACAGTATCTAAACGTAAAGTTTGGATAGGATGCGACTCATCTTCTCTCCATAATATTAATTGAAGATCACAATCATGTGGATCCATAGCAATTTGTCTATACATTTTAGCTATGTCTCCAGTCAAAATGTACTTATATTGACGTGCTCTAATTAGAATGGAGAATAGAGAATTCTGCAGATTAGGACCAACCATTAAGATGTCATTTAGAGAATAGCCAGAGGTAGTAGGAGTTGAGCCATCAAACACTACTCGAATCTTGGTGGACTCACTGTCCTCTTTGAATACAGCATGATGACATAGAAAGTATGAAGGATTTGGTATTGCAACTTGTGACTCTGAAAGATGTCCCAAGTTTGAATATTCACGTATAAATTCTACGTAATGTGACTTTAGTGTCGGATTTTTCCTAAATCTTTTTTCGAGATTTTTGAAACGTTTTTTAGCTTGGTTATAAGAATCACCGAGGCAGTCAGGTGAGTCCTTTAGTAGTAACTTCACTCTAAATCTGCCATTACTCAAACGAGTTGTAGTTTCGTGAAATTGTTTTTCACATGCTATTTCGTTGGGACTGAGAATCTTTCTTTGAGGAAGACTCTCAAGTTCCCAGAATTTAGTGAGAATTTCATCCAAATTGTTGTTTGGAACAATTGCATGATTGCATTGAATATTTTGATTGCATTTTTGTGCATTGATAGGGCCAGCTATAATCCAACCTAATTTAGAATTTTGTAGTTTAGGATTATTTGGGCCTAGGGATCGTTGTCCGCTAACTATTATATCCCAGAAAATGTCTGCACCAATGATTATCTCAATGGTAGCAGGTTCATTGAATTTAGGATCAGCTAATCTAATACCCTTTGATATTTTCAGGTGATTTATATCGACGAAGACCTTTGGAATGTCTCCGGTAAGTTGGTTGAGAACATAGCTAGACAACTTAACTTGGTAAGTGCCATGGATTGATTTTAGGTGAGTAACACAACTTTCTAATACTGTGTCACACTTATTGTTTCCTATTCCTATAACATTTAATGCATTTAACGGATTACACACTAAACCTAATTTTTGTTGCAGGGATTTTGTAATAAAAGTAGATTGGCTGCCACTATCTAACAGCGCGCGAACCCTTTCGGTTTTATTATTTCGAGGATTGTAAACTTCTATAATAGCCGTAGACAGAAATACATGACCATTATTTTGTTGAGAGAAAGCCACTACGGTCTCCTTTTTACTATCGTCATTTGCGTTTACGCTGCTACAGTTAGCTGATACGCTAGGATCGTGGAGAAGAGTATTATGCTTTTGGTTGCAATGCCGACACGAACCCATGCCGCACTCAGATGCAGGATGACCTTGGCGCAGGCAATTTTTACACAATTTATATTGGGATATGCATGACATTTTCTCTTGAATGGATTTTGACTTAAAAGTTGGACAATCATAAATCCTATGATTTCCATTGCATACTACACACAGATAAACAATTGAAGAATTATTACGAGATTGAGAAGTGGATGCAAAGACATTAGTATTTTGGTTACGGCTTGATTTATTAAAAGAAGGTTTATTTTTATTTGATGGAGATTGATTAGAAGAGGGACGTGGGTTTTGTTGTGATTTAGAATTATTGTTATTGTTGTTCATAGATTTATTCTGATTAAATGATTCTAGTACATTGGCGCGGTCAATTAAAAATTTATTAAATTGCGCTAAAGTGGGCACGTCATTCACGCAATCTATTGTGTTGCGATATTCTTCCCATTTTAGTATGGTACGACTATCCAATTTAAGCAATAAAATAAATATCAACAACATGTCCCAATGGTCTGTAGGTAGACCTAAACTCTTTAAGGCTCTTAGATTTTTAGTGACGTTATCAACTAAACACCGAAGAGACTTATCTGATTCACGTGTTATTGGCTGAATATTTATTAAAGAATCTAGGTGATGATTCATAAGAATTCTTTTGTTATCGTAACGCTCGCAAATCTGTTTCCAAGCCTCTTGGTAATTAGCCGAAGATACCTCGAGGTTTGATATGACACGCGCAGCGTCACCATCCAGGTAAGAAACTAAATAGTGAAACTTATGTATATCTTGAATGCGCTCATTTTTATGAATCAAACTAAGAAATGTGTCCCGAAATTCGAGCCAGCGGAAGTGTGATCCATCGAACTTAGAAATTTGTATTTGAGGTAATCTAAAACCCACGTTTTGATGATCCGAATCCGCATTTACAAAGATAGATTGACGGCGCTTACCATCATCATCACTATTATATTGTTGTAACTCCGTCTTTGCTATAGCTATATTCTGAACTATATCTTGTTCAATGCGTTCTCGTTCATCAAGTTCTACTTGAATATTTGTAGCATTTAAAACTTCAATCTCTGTTTGCAAGTCATCAAACCTTGTCGATAATCCTTGAAACTTATTTAATCTTAAACTCAATTCCGCAAGGTCTATGTTTGATAACTCGGGTAATTTAGTAATTTTGTCTAAATAGTTTTTAAACTTTGTAATTTGTCCTTTAATTGAACTACGTTTTACTAGTAGTACTCTTAAAGACATCTTGGCAGAGCATTTATCGCCATCTTCAGGCGGCATTTTGAAGTATAAATAATAATATAAATTGAGTTCAAGTGAATTAAAGTTATAACTTTAGTATTATACTTAAAACCAATGTAATTTGAATATATCGACAAAGTTTAAACTTTATACTGATTTGGAAAAGGTATAAAACAATGATATTCTCACGCTCCTCCCTTCGGTGGAATCTCCTGGGACCTGATCTCGGATGGTTGCAGTGCCTCACTCAGCAAGCGGGCAATGATGGTTGCAAAACTCAGTCTGACTTGTCCCTCAGGACAGCGCCTGAAAATTTCGGCAAATCGGCTCAACTATAGGAAACAAACCGAATATATCGAGGTAGGAGTATGACAATTAGGATTACTTAAGTGTAGGTACGTTATTTTGCAAATGAATTAATTGAACTAGACATTTAATTTGGAAAAAATCAATATGATTTTATAGTGGACGGTACATGTAGGTACTTTTACCTATATACTTATTTGGCACAATAAAACCTATAAGATTAAGGAATATAGCACAAATAAAGGCTAGTTATTGGAATAAAGGTATTTTAGAACAGGTTATGATGTATGGAATTTGGAAATTGGTTGTGTTTTGGTGAGGTAGAACGGAACACAGGAAGGCACTTAACTTGGTGATTTTGATGACTCCATGGAATTCCGGTACGATCTTTAGCTGATTCGTTGGCACGGAAGACCAGCTTGGTTGCTTGTAAGTACTGTAGTAGCTTCCAATTTCGTTCTCCTTTGGCTCTTCAGTATCGCCGACGATGACGCAATACTAAATTATCCAATGTTCTTTTGAATAGTCCTGTCACGGTCGCCAACTTTCTTGTTTAAGCACAAGAATGGAATTCTTTAAGAAAACTCATCGATAAATTGAGATTTGTATAATTTACATAATTTTTGCACATTTTCTTACGGAGCCGAAACAATGAGTACGAAAAATATTTTTTCCTCCTACCAACACACCAGTAAAAAAAAAAACAAGCACAGAGACGCAAAACACGCGGGTGATGATTTGCCCAAACAAAATGAGCAGGCGCGAACAACCCCTAAGTATCATCAAGGATAACATTGACATATTAGCTGAGCCAATAGCTGACTTTTTAAACAAATGTATTGAGCAATGTGTTTTCCCTGATCAATATAAAATTGCTCGTGTTTTGCCCATATTCAAGAAAGGCTCTAAACTAGATGCGAAAAACTATAGACCCATTTCACTATTACCAGTATTCTCTAAAATATTTGAAAAGGTAATGAAAGATAGGCTTGTCAAACATTTGATTAAACACAATATCATTAGCTATCAACAGTTCGGGTATCAAAGAAGCATAGGAACCATTGATGCAATAGACTCACTAGTGGATGATGTGGTTAGCAATCTGAATAATAAAAGAAAAGTGGCAGGACTATTCCTAGATCTAAGCTCTGCCTTCGATACTGTTGAACATAAAATCCTTTTAGACAAACTAGAACATTATGGGATAAGAGATAGAGTCTTTAAGCTTTTCAGTTCTTATTTACAGAACAGATCACAGTACGTTGAAATTAAGTCAGTTGAAAGCGGACATGAAAAAATTAACAAATCTAAGCTTGTTAGAATACAAAAGGGGGTACCACAGGGCTCAGTGTTGGGTCCAATATTTTTTATAATATTTCTTAATGACTTGACAAACTATATGTATAAGATAGTACCAGACATCAAAATGGTTATTTTTGCTGATGACACAAGTGCCGTTATGAACGATATCTCTGTAAGGGACTTAGAAAATAAAGTGAATCATGCACTGTCTGCTTTTGAACATTGGTTTTCCACTAACAATTTAAAACTCAATGTGGAGAAAACGAAATGTATGCTATTCAAATCAACCGTGAGAAATAATGATAGTATTAAAATAGCTTCATTGGGAAATAAAGTGGAAATTGTACAAAACTTAAGATTTTTAGGGATACAAATTGATGCGCTCTTAAGCTGGAAACAAGAACTGGAAGCAATCACAAATTCTCTCAGCAGTGCATGCTATGCCTTGAGAAGTTTAAGGGACGAACTAACGATTGCTCAATTACCTACGAAATGTTTATTTTGCCTTAGTTGAGTCCAAGCTGAGGTACAGTATTAAACTATGGGGGAACAGTTATAAATACAATATGGATGCAGCCTTTGTTATGCAAAAAAGAGCCCTTAGAACTATACTTCGCATAGACCAGACTGAATCTTGTAGAGAGCATTTTGTGAAATTGAAAATTCTACCTGTACCTTGTCTTTATATTTTGGTTTTACTAAGTAGTTTTCTAAAAAACCTAGACAAATACGAGACAAGGGAAGAAAGGGAAACTAGGGTGGAAACGCGCAGGAAAGATCTACCTAATTATTTGCAGACAAAATTAAATGTTGTCAAACATAGCTCTAAAGTACAGTCTGTAAAACTTTTTAACAAATTGCCATTAGAACTAAAAATGATTAATAGTCCAAGAATATTTAAATTCAAATTAAACTCATTCCTATTAACGAAGTGCTACTATATTATAGAAGAGTTTTTTAGTGACAAAAATAAAGCCACAGTGTAACTTGTTTATTTGTTTAAGTTTAAGTCTAATTCTTGACATGTTATTGTTTGATTTGAATGTTTGTTTTATTTTCTGACTAGGCTAATTGTGTTTTTGTTTTTAATTCTAATTATGTTGTTGAGATTTATTTTATTTTAGACATTTTATCTATACATATTATTGATTAGAACTTTTATTGATTATTATTATTGTGCTACTCTGTATTCGACACAAATGTATTTTGTTAAGAATAAATGACTAAAAAAAAAAAAAATTATAGTTTCTAGAGACTCGTTGTACTAGAAAGCTATAATTTGGCATGGATATACATATTCATCACGCCGACAAAGTGATAAAACAAAATCATGAAATAAAAATTGGGTACCTTCTGTAAACGTAAAATGGGGATGTTTTGTTTTCCTCGTCTACCCCATGGTATGGTAACCATGGTAAACCATAATCTAATTAATGTAATGTTTACTGACTAGCTTGCACTGTAATTAGGTAATGTAATGTTTACTGAATAGCTTGCACTGTAATTAGGTAATGTAATGTTTACTGAATAGCTTGCACTGTAATTAGGTAATGTAATGTTTACTGAATAGCTTGCACTGTAATTAGGTAATGTAATGTTTACTGAATAGCTTGCACTGTAATTAGGTAATGTAATGTTTACTGAATAGCTTGCACTGTAATTAGGTAATGTAATGTTTACTGAATAGCTTGCACTGTAATTAGGTAATGTAATGTTTACTGAATAGCTTGCACTGTAACTGGTGGAAGGGCGGAATTTTCCTAACACAAGTAAAAACTTTTACTTAAATGGAAATTCCCTAAATAACATTTATTTATTAAAAATTCAATTATTATTGTAAAAGACTAACTAACTAACTATACAAATAAATACAAAACAAAAGGACACTTAGGCGTCGAAGTACTCGTCCGCATCGTTGTCATCCGGAAAAATAATATGTAACACATTTCTGAATTTTGAAATAAACATTTATTTATATATTTATTTTTGGTATGGGGTGTTGTTGGATGGGTCTTTCAAAAGTATTGCGGGTTTGTGAAAACAATTTTTCGATTTAGGGATTCGTTTCTGAAATATTCAATCTCTGAATGCAGATTTGTTTCTTTTTAAAAATAAAGGAATGTTTCCTTTGAGTAAAATTTGCTATCTCCAGTATTTATAGTACTTTCCCTCCAGGTGTGGTTAAACAATTCCATCCCGTATAAATTTGGTTGGACTGCAAAAAGTGCCAGGTTGCGGACTGGCAGACTAATTAAATTTTAAAGGGCATCATTTTAGCTACTAGGAGAACTTGGTTTCATCCTGTAACTCGACGAGGTAAAATAGACCTCCCGATGTGGCCCTAAAAATGGTTGGACTGGGAAACCCTCCAACACCAGGCTCAGCAGACATAGTTTTTTAGACTCTATTAATAGACACTAAAACCAACAAAAAGGTTTCGTTCAGTAACCACATGAGGTAATATGATGGTCCAAAGTGGGTAGCATAACTTCTCACTGCCACGGATCCTCCAAGCTGAGCCCCGGCAGACCAAACTTTTTCCTACCTATTTTAGGTCTACTTTTCGTGGAATGTGGTATTTTCCAGTAACTCGATGGGGTAAGTAATCGTGCGGCGGCCGCCCGGACTAATTCTACTTTTAGGAGAAAATAAAATAAAAATAACGGGTTTAATTTTCTTAATAGTTTTATTGTGTTTATTGTTGTCCGAAGAATATTATTATTATTTTTTGTCTTTGGCTTATCTCGGGACCCTGGGGTCCCGAACCTTTGGAAGGCGTACGAGGGGCCGAAGCCAACTCGCAGAGGCCCCTTAGACAATTTTAAATGACGAGGAGGCACCAGCCGACGATTATCCCTGTATGCACTATGCAAGTGCACCCAAGGACAACCCCCGGTTGGTGCAGGACTATTGCAGAACATGGAAAAAAAACACATTGGGCGTATGGGTTTGGGTGGCTACATGTATTGGGTACCTTGAACTATGGAAGAACTATGTCCCCTGCCTGACCAATGTTATATAATATACACAGATAAATTGGCAGGGGGTGACTTGCGCACTCAATAATGGGCCCCCGGAATCGGTCGCTAGCACATAGTGACGTAGCGACAAGGGGCATCATGTCCTGAGGAGCTTGAGGAGTGGAGAGGTATTCCACGGCTCTCAGAACAATCCCAGAGCCCGGAAGATGGTCAAGATCCCTACAAGCACTTACTGGAATACTTCCTTCCTCCGAGCACGATTGCTCTTGCGAATCTCCACTCAAGCCGGCCAATAAAGGCAAGAATGAGGTGGGAGCTCTGTTCCCGTCAGTGTTCACTCCAGCCGGCCAATAAAGGCAAGCCAGAGGTGAAGAACAAGATTTCTCCCGGGAAATAGGGTCCGTGGGGTAACTACTGCCCAACAGCTCGCCACATGCTGCCCTGCGGGTTCACGTATATTTTATTATTATTATTATATATTTCTCGCAACGGCCGTGCGTGTACTGCCAGATGTATAAACGTAAACAAGACGTTCGTTATTTCTCTGCCGAACCTCACGGGAGGAAGGCGTGAGTTTATGTATGTTTATTTTAATTGTTTTAGATATTTGCACAGCTATTAAGGTAGGATATGGTAAGACCTTTATTGTAATTATCACCTTATGTAAGTACTACCCATATTCAGGCAAATTAATTATTTGATTTGATTTGAAAATTAAAAAGAAAAGGCATATTTGGCTCACCTAAGCCTTTTATTTTTAACTAGCTTTTGCCCGCGGCTTCGCCCGCGTGGATGTCGGAAAATATCCCACGGGAAAAAAATCCTTCCTTATTCCTTGTCTACATTCTAAAGGGCACCTCTATGCAACATTTTAGCATTATTAGATCGAAGGGTTTGGGCTGGGCATTGGCGAGTCAGTCAGTAGTCAGGACTTTTCTTTTTAGGGTTCCATACCTCAAAAGGAAAAAACGGAACCCTTATAGGATTACTTCGTTACCCGTCTGCCAGTCAGTCTGTCAAGACACTTTTTCTCAGGAACGCGTGAAGGTATCAAGTTGAAATTAATAAGAAATACGTAAGTCTATGATTTCTTGGAGTCCTAAAAAACTCAAGCTTCTAAGTCAACGCAATAAAAACTTACAGCCATTTATGCGACATATTTTGACACTCGCAAGTAAATCAAAACCTATACTGTGGTACTTTCCGTTGTCCTAGAATCATAAAATTTGGCAAGAAGTCCGCGTGAAATTTCTTGTTCCTCCGTCGCATCGCATTGCCTGCCCGCGCTATTACATCGCTTTTTAGCGTTCTTTCTGACTTTTTTTCTTTTAGTTCGCCACGTAAAGGTCCTAGAGTGATGTTAAATATGCCTTCTTATAGCCTTCCTTTAGATTCGGGCTATAAAATGCAAAAAGATTTTTTAAAGTCCGACTGGTAGTTCCAGAGATTAGCACGTTCGTTCACCGCATCCCCTTCCCGCTAACCTCTCCCTCCCCCTCTCACCCGATCTCACACCCCCTTCACCACATCCCATTCCCCCTCTCTTCTTTACCACCCCGTCCCCTCCCCCTCACCCCTCACCTACCCTTCCTCTCCTCACCAACCCCTGCCCCTATCCTCCTCCCCTCTCCCCCTCAGTCACCCCCTCGCCTTCCCCTTCCCCCGTTGACCCTCCCAGCCTGGGTAGTTATGGAAAACTATGAATGACAAACTTTATTACTTAGGCAAGAATCTGTGCCTAGTTTCAAGTTAATTAACCAAATGAATAAGATTGTTCATATAAACTGCACCCTAATTGCGTAACACATTATCAATCGGAGTTGGTTTCAATTTGACAGTTCAACAACATTCATTGCGTTATTTACGTTGTCGAGCAGACACATTTTTCGAACATATGAAGCAATGGATTAGCAATTTGTTTCAAAATGAAACCAACTCCGATCGATAATGTGTTACGCAATTAGAGTGCTGTATTCCCTGTTTTCATGCCCACAGGGGTGGTATTTTAAAAAATCGTTTCGGATGTTTCCATATGACTGAAAGATTATTTTTACCAATTTTCGAGTTAATCTAGCCCCGCAGTAAAATCCTCTCCTGAAAAATTTAATACCCTTTTCACCCCCTTATGGGTAGATTTTCTAAAAGCCCTGATACATTTTGTTCTTAATTTTTGATCTCAAGTCAAGAATTAAAAAAAACTTTTTTACAAAAAATACAACCGACTTCCAAAAACAACACTACAAAGTGAAAAATAACTTTAATTTCGGAAGTCGGTGTCTAGTTAAATGTGTTTTCGTTTTTTGCCACCGACTTCCGAAATTAAAGTTATTTTTCACTTTGTAGTGTTGTTTTTGGAAGTCGGTTGTATTTTTTGTAAAAAAGTTTTTATTTTTCACTTTTTAGTTGTGTACCTACCCCACACAAATTCTAATACCACTATCTGCAAAACAAACTAGAACATCATCCATATAAAAGTGGGGAAAAAATACGTATTATTGAAGCTAACTCAAAAACTACCGAAGCAAAGTTAATCAATTTTATATGGGACCAACTGTGATATATACTCTCTCGAATAAAACAAAAACAATCCAAATCGGTTCAGCCATCTTCGAGTAATCGGGGAACATACATAAAAAAAAAAGGTTCCGACGAATTGAGAACCTCCTCTTTTTGAAGTCGGTTAAAAATACTAAGTTTCGAGGTAATCACGGCGCGGTAGCGCGTCGTCGAACGGAACGCGTATGGCTTTTTTATTTTCGTTATAACTTCCAAATTAAATGTCCGATTCGGATGAATTAATAAAAACTTTTTTACAAAAAAATACAACCGAGTTCCAAAAACAACACTACAAAGTGAAAAATAACTTTAATTTCGGAAGTCGGTGTCTAGTTAAATGTGTTTTCGTTTTTTGCCACCGACTTCCGAAATTAAAGTTATTTTTCACTTTGTAGTGTTGTTTTTGGAAGTCGGTTGTATTTTTTTGTAAAAAAGTTTTTATTTTTCACTTTTTAGTTGTGTACCTACCCCACAAAATCTAATGCCACTATCTGCAAAACAAACTAGAACATCATCCTTAAAAAAGTGGGGGAAAAATACGTATTATTGAAGCTAATTCAAAAACTACCAAAGCAAAGTTAATCAATTTTATATGGGACCAACTGTGATGTATACCCTCTCGAACGAAACAAAAAAAAATCCAAATCGGTCCAGCCATCTTCGAGTAATCGGGGAACATACATAAAAAAAAAATTAAAAAAAAAAAAAAAAAAAAAGGTTCCGACGAATTGAGAACCTCCTCCTTTTTGAAGTCGGTTAAAAAGTATTTTACTGCTACATAAATACCCTTGATGATAAAACTATTTATTTGAATAAGAATTAATACTACGATAGGAATGTAACCAACTTTTGTTTCTACCGGCGCACACAGGAGTATTCGACCTCAAAATCCGGTCAAAATGATTTCTTAATTTTTTTTAAATGAATATGATTTAAAATGCTGACTTCAATGCTTTATCGTATATATAACGTCATAATCTTAAAAAAAAAATAAACAACATAGAATACTTAAGATTTATTTCCAATAACAGTAATAAACAAACTTTACAAAAAGGTTACGCACAATAAAATAAAATAAAAATACATACAATACTAACACATTCTACCACAACTTTCTACGGCCAGTTCTTGGATATTTGTAGGACCCACTTCTACAAATAGTTCTATAGTTTCTGGCAAGAAACACCGGCTGCTCCTCAGCTTCTGCCTTTTTCGCCCACAGCTCAGAAATGGATCTGAAGTCAGCAAAAGCCTATTGAAGACATCTTTATTACATAGTTCTCTCGAGAATTTTCTTCTCGAATGGCTAAACTCCACCTTAGTTTCAAATCTGATTTGAAATGTTTCAGATCATTCCTTATTATTTGAAACTCATTTTCTGGACATTTTGTAATCTCCTTAACTTTATGTTCCATGTCCAATAATTTTTTATCTAATTTTCGATTACTGCTGTCTCTAAAAAAGGTGTATAATGATCTTCTAGACATTTGCATGTCACATGGGGCCGAACCTAAAATGAAAAAACATCCTGTAAGACAATGTGCAAAAAAAACAAAAAAAAAATACATTCGAAATATAAACGGTCTTTAAAAAAAATGGTGGCAAGACGGGTGATATATTTGTATTTATATAGAATAACTAAAGTGTATTGTTAGATATTGAAAAAAAAAATTGGCCCGATCATGACCGGAACTATTACAAAAACACCTTTTTTTCTGAAGAATTTTGTCAAAAATATCAGTATTGTAGTGTAAGTTATTTTAATCTCAAAAAGAAACTAAATATCAAAAAGAACAATCATATTTTAGTATCATAATTAAGGACATACCTTGTGCTTCGGTACCCATTGAAAATCTTTACAGATATTACCACAAAACTACTCAAAACACTATCTGCAAAGTTGTTAAAATATAGAGCGTATTAAAAACAAAGACGTGCGTATTCAACATCGACTAGGTTCCGACTACCTGCACCCACAGCGAGCGGCTTCCAAGCCCCGTTTGGAACCGGTTTATACTAGTTCGATTAGTGACGTGTGCGAACAATGCAAATTGAGTGTCAATTGTTAAAATATTTTTTTATGTCTTTTGACCGGATTTTGAGGTCAAATACTCCTGTGTGCGGCGCTCTAATTAAATTTTAGAACACAAAAACTGCTATTGTGACTTAATTACAATAGTTAGATATATTGCCTCGCGGACTTTTTTGAAGGTAATAATGAGTACTTTAATCATGTAGTACATACTTTTTATGTATCATCAACAGTTTTCTCAGCGCACGCCAAATAATGAATTTTATAGGCAAAATTTTTCTACTTTGGGTTACATTATTGCAATTTTCTTAAGGATCTCTAAATTTTTTGAAAATAAATTATAGCCTATGTTACTTCCTGATAAATTAGCTTTCTACTGGTGAAAAAATGGTTACAATCGGACCAGTAGTTTCGGAGCCTATTCGGTACAAACAAACAAATCTTTCCTCTTTATTATATTAGTATAGAAGTATAGATAAGTTGCCTCTCTTTCTATCGCGTAAATCTTATACCTTCCGACTCGTTAGGGTTGTCTTCTTTTACGACGCAGTGTTGCCGTTTTAGTCACTTTGTGGCTAGATCTAGCGGATTTTCAACGGTCTTAGCCAAAAAATAATCTGTTTTAGCCACCAAAATTAATCTAGCTACTCTGGCTAATTTTTAGATTATTACTACATACCTACTTTTAATAGGTCTTTACCTATGAAATTGCCGTTTTGTATGAAAAAATTTAAACGAATTTTTTTCATGCATTTTTTATTTTTATTAATCGAAGTAATCACCCATGCAATCAATGCATCTTTGCCAACGCAGTGGCAGTTTATTGATGCCCTTCTTAAAGAAATCAGCTGGACGGGAGGCAACAAATTCTTCAAAGGCATTTTGTACTGCCTCTCGGGTATTTAATTTTTTTCCCGCCAAGAAGTTATCCAAATTCTGGAAAAAGTAGTAGTCTGTAGGCGCAAGGTCTGGTGAGTAGGGCGGATGACGGAGAGCTTCCAACCCCAGTTCTTGCAACTTGGAGACCGTCTGCTGTGCAGTATGAGGTCGCGCGTTGTCGTGCAGGAGCAGCGGAGACGAGCGATTGACCAATGCTGGTTGGAGATGTGCCAGCTTCTCCATCATTGTGTTCAGTTCTTCACAGTACACATCTGAAGTAATGCTCACCCCGTTTGGTAAGAAGCTGTGATGAATCACACCGGCGCTAGACCACCAAACAGTGACCATCACTTTTCTAGGGGTAAGTTTTCGTTTAGGGCATTGTTTCATTGTTTAGGTGCTGAACCAGGATCCAACCAACTTGCTGAGCGCTTGCGGTTATCAAACAGAATCCATTTTTCATCGCAGGTAATAATGCGGTTCAAAATTCCTTCATTTGTGTGTCTGTTGAGCAGTGCAAGGCACGTCTCGACGCGTACTTCGCGCTGGCGATCATTGAGTTCGTGGGGCACCCATTTGTCAAGCTTTTTTACCTTGCCAATTTGACGCAAATGGACCAATATTGTTTTGACGCTAACGTCGAAAGCTGCTGCTAATTCAGCCGTAGATTGTGTATCATCAGCTTCCACAATCGCCTTTAATTCGTCATTGTCGACCAAAGTCTTTGGACGACCGCGAGGTTCATTTGTCAGGTCGAAATTTCCAGAACGGAAGCGAGCAAACCAATAACAAGTGGTGCGTTGGTTTGTAGTGTTAGCTCCGTAAACGTCGTTGATGTTGCGTGCCGCTTGTGCTGCGTTGCTGCCACGACGGTACTCATATTCCATAATTACTCGAATTTTTAACGTATCCATGATGACGAAAAAGATTGAAATGCGATGAAAATGTAACACTAATCAATAAACAAATGACTACTTTTGGAAAAAAAATCCATGTTTTTAAAATAAAATTAATTTGAAATTAGAATTCTTAGCTTAACAAAAATTATTTTGATTTGAAATGGCCAGTACTGCAGAACGGCAATTTCATAGGTAAAGACCTTACTGTTTTGCCACCTGAAGTTTTTACAAAAGTCACAAAAACGGTCAAACCAACTGAAATACCATCCATAACATCATCCATTAAGGAGGATGCGCTAAGGTAGGCCGTGAAGTTCAAATTTTCTTTCGTTTTTTGCAATTTGTAGGTCAGTGTCAGGTTGTATTTTGATTAAAATATGAGACGCGGCCGTAGCTAATATGGCTTTACAGAATTATAATCATTAGAATCAGCAATACACCTCCATAAGTTAGAATTGATCTCAAACCTCATGATTTCATGAAATCGCTAGATTTCTAAACATACTCTCAAAAATATATAATAGTATTATATATTTAGCAATGTAATTATATATTTAGTATGTTTAGCAATACTAAATTATATATTTAGTATTGCTAATATTATTACTAATATTATAATTATAATTACTAATATTATATATTTAGTATGTTTAGCAATACTATTATATAATAATATATAATAGTATTGCTAAACATACTCTCAAAAACTTGTTAAAAGTATGGTATATAATTTATCTAAAAATTTTAAGTGTACAATAAAAATAAAACTAGTTCAAAACATTAGTTTTTGTGTAGTGACATCTATTGGCACTTTGGTGAAACTTAGCACTAACCTGCCATCTCTTATCCATACACGGAATATCATCTGTCTACGTCACAATGCAACCCGACCAAATTGAAAATACATTTAAACTCATTTTGAGCAGGGACTATTATATACTTCGTCATTTTGTATCATTGTAACCATTGCTGTCCCTAGTTTTTTTGTACTAAGTTTGAAGCACCTGCAGTTCACTTTAGAACGCGATACAGTGAACACCAGTGAACTACATCGAACTAATAGCGAACCACAAGTAATTCTGATTACTGTATTTGTGATTTTAAATATAGTGTTTTTTGGTGTAAATTGGACTGTTATCGCAGATTTACGTCAAAGAAGGAAGAAAAAGGCGGGAAAACGTGATAGGGATAAGGCGCGCTTTTTTGATTTCAAAATATTTTATTTGTACACTGCATAATATATCTGTAATTATTTATTAATAGTTAGTGTTAAGTGTTAGTTTATTAATTATAATGGTTAAGAAGAGAAAAAGGAAGGAGGGGGAACCGCCTCCGGATCCCCAGCAGGTAGTAGCCATCGATTCTGACTCAGCGGAATCGGCGGTCAAACTCAAACTCAAACTCAAAGCATTTATTTCAATTAAACCAATTACAGGCACTTTTGAATTGTCAAGGGGTCGGTCAGTCAAAAAGATGAAGCTAGGCGCCCATTCCAAAGCATAGTAGGTACCTATGGAGAAGAACGGGCAAGAAACTCCACGGACACTCTTTTAAATCAAGATATGGTTACAAAATAATGGTTACATCATTCATGTTGAAATTTTACATGTGAGAACGATGCAGAACGTTAAAAGCGTCCTTAAAAAAAACAATTCAAATATTTAAATTAAATTAAAATAAGCCGTGGCCGTTAAGGTATGACCAGCCTTCACTGACAGCGCTTGTTCACGAACCTGACGCATGGATTAGCTAAATGATCCAACACGCGCCACCATCAGCGAGACATTAGAGTGAGCGTCACATACTCTCAGCCGCCAGGGCATATTCAAGTCAAACAAAGACGTACCCAGTAAATGGTAGCTTTAGAGTATGTACATAGTACTCACACATGTGCTATGCAATTATATAATACAATGGAGATTGAGTCTATACAATGCAATGATAGAAATGGTAACTTGCTTATCTTACAAGGATTCTATTGCTGACAAGGACCCGAAGGAAAAATATAAAATTTTTAAAGTAAAGGGATACACTCGCTACTACCCAGAAGATACCAGTCAAAGAGAGTTGGTTGTATTCTTAAACCACTTGGAAGAAAACAAACCATTTAGCGATAGAGATCGTTCGTATGGCTTTGTCTAAAGGAATACGTGAGCATGGAGTCTCAGGTGTCATGCATTTGCGCTCCATCAATAAATACAAAGTCGGCATCACATTTGATTTGCCGAACAATGCAAACATGTTTATAAAAAATAAAAAAATATTGGAACAATTAACATTAAGAGCATCCATCCCTGCCGCAGACACAGAGGTAACTGGGGTACTCACTTCAGTCCCTGTCGACATGGGCAATAAGGAAATTTTTTTCATTGATTGGTAGCTCGAAAAATGTAATACAGGTCAGGCGCTTCATGCGCAGGGTAAAGGGTTTTGGCGGCGTTGAATTTATTCCAACACAGGCAGTTGCTGTTACCTTCGCTTCAACCATTCTTCCTCCTTATGTTTATCTAGACTCATGGCGCCACGAGGTAAGCAAATATGTCCCACCGGTAAAGCAATGTTTAAAGTACCTTCGGTATGGACATATTGCCAAATTTTGTCGCAATAGCGAGGTTTGTTCAATTTGTACATTAAATCATAGTTTTAAGAATTGTCTCGTCAACCCAAAAGATGCTAAGTGTGCAAATTGCAAGGGCGATCACATAGCTATCTCCTCATCTTGTCCTATAAAAAAACAAAAAATTGGAGAAAATAAAATAAAGTCAAAAAGTGCCACATAGGTACTCTGATCTTTTTAATATTAATACTTTTCCAGCTTTAACAGCAAAAAATATAGATGTACAAATTAATAACTTAATGAAATCTGATAAATTTATAAATATATTAGTAGAGACAATTACCAAAATAGTTAGTAATAAAGATGTCCCTATAAACACATCATCAATTAAAGAGGTTTTAAAAAAAACTTTAAGTAATAAAATTCCTTCACCTCCATAATGGGTATATCAAATTTAAACATAATGCAATGGAATGCACAAAGTCTTAATAGCAACAAACATTTATTTACCAATTTCCTCTACACACACAATATTCACATTGCAATAATTAGTGAAACATGGTTTAAATCGAATCAAAATTTTAAAATAAAAAATTACAATATTGAAAGGAATGATTGTGGTAACAAACACAACGGAGTTGCCCTAATAATTCATAAAAGTATTGTTTATAATAAAATTAACACTTATTACGACAATTCTTTACAAAATATTTGTGTAAAAATCACAGTTAATAATAAGGAGATGAGTATAGTCAGTTTCTATAGTCCCTTAAATTCTAATCCAGCTTTCAGTAAGGATAACTTTGATTCATTGATGAAGTCTATTCCTGGTCCTTTTATATTTGCTGGGGACTTTAATGCTCATCACACATCTTGGGGTTGTGGTTCTGACTCTCCACGTGGTCGAAATGTCTTAGAAGTCATTGACGAAAATAATTTAATTTTGCTTAATAATGGTCAGGCAACAACTGTTGGCTCTCTAACATGGCGTCCTAATGCACTGGATTTGTCTTTGGTTTCTTCATCATTGGCACTTAATTGTGAATGGCAAGTACATGATAGTCCTCTTGGTAGTAGTTATCACATCCCTGTAATTATAAAAGTAGTGATTAGTAATAGTCAAAATAATGATTCCTGTGGAGATTGTTCAAGTACTGAACATTTGCCGACCTATCCAAATTACAAAATGGTAGATTGGCAAATGTATAGTATAATGTGGATGAATTATTACTTGATTTCAAAACAGTGAGGGGTCTAGATTCAAAACCGCCTCTGTCACAAATTATCGTCATGCGATGTTTTCATGTGGCAACATTCTTTATTATTTCATTTTGCATTGTACTAAAACAGAAGTGAGCAAAGTCGCCTCTATCCTATACAAAAAGTCCCTTGAAATACTTGCTTAAGTGCAAAACCGACTCTATTCAAAACATTGGATGCAAAAGCGACACTGTCGAGGCTCGACCAATGACAGCTTAGCATGTTGTTGAGAGATTTAATGGCGCCCGGCTATTGTTTTTGTGAACTGCGTGTTAGTTTTAATTTAATTGTGTGTGGAAAAAAGTGTGAAAATGGAAATTAATATTGCCCCTGTCGAAGGTAATGCAGCAAGGAAGAGGATCCGTAACAAATCGCAATGGAAAAGAAATGTGAAAAAGCGTGAGAGGTATGTTTCTAATGCCCTGTATTGAGCTGTAAATGAATCAATAATACAGAACATAACCAAGATATAAAATAGGTACTTTTTATGTTTTGAACGAATGTAAACAATCATTACCTATTGTGAATTACCTTTAGAACGATCACATTTTACTTTGTAGGTATGAAATACAGGATTTTATTTTATTTTTAAAGTGTGTTCGTTCGTTAATTTCCGACAGGGTGTCAAAAATAAGTTTAGCATAGGTAGGTAGTGCGTGTTGTTGAGCACATTGTTGAGAAGGTTCTTAGCTGTGTCTTATCGAGATTGTGTAGTGGTAATTCATATTTTTTATTTCATTTCAGGTATTCATCGTTAAAACCGCCAAATATTAATCAAATTAGGGCATGCAAACATAACTCCGATAAGCTGAAGTGTAATAATTTGAATCCACAGGATATTCGAAAATTTCACCAAACCTTTTATTCAAATCCTGATAAAGTTTATCAGGATAACTTTATGTTAAAATATATGAAAATACATTCACCCGTACAGCGACATCGTAAAGTGGGACAACGTGCTGCCTCCTTAACATATACAAAGTTTTATATAAGAACATACGTAAAACCATACAAATTGTTACAAGTTTGCCAAAAGACTTTTGCAAATATTCTTAACGTTGGTGTGCACAGACTAAGAAACATTTCAAAAAAATTTTTGCTAACCGGGGAGTTTCCAAAAGAAAATCGAGGTGGTGATAGGATATCGAGGAAAAATTTAAGGAAAAAAGAAAACGTAATGAGATTTATTGAGACATTTAAATGTATTGAATCACACTACTGTAGGTCTGCAACTTCTACAAGAAAATATGTCCCATCCGATTTAAACATTAAAAAAATGTGGAAGATTTACGAGGAAAAGCAAGAAGATGTGACGCTTAAAGTAAAACAATGTTACTTTAGAAACATGTTTGTAAAACATTACAATATCGGTTTTAAAACCCCAAGCACAGATGTCTGCTCGAAATGCTTGGAGTTAAAGGAAAAACTTAAAATCGAAAAAAATGAAGCTGCAAAAGTCCAGCTCATGGCTGCGTTACGAATTCACAAGCTGAAAGCTAAAATGTTTTTCATAATGTTGCGGGAGTATGACGACAGAACCTTCACAATATCCTTTGATTGTCAAAAGAACCAGGCGTTACCAAAAGTGGCAGATCAAGCTGCCTATTACAGTAGGCAGCTATACATCTACAATTTTACCATTGTCATTGGAACATCAACAAATAAGTTTCCTAAACAAAATGTACGCATCTACACGTGGACCGAAAACGTTCACGCTAAGTCATCGAATGAGATAGCATCGGCAGTTTATCACTTGTTGACACAAACGAACTTGACGGGCAAAACTAAACTTCGGATTATGGCGGATGGCTGTGGATCACAGAACAAAAATAGCACGATGGTAGCAATGTGTGCGTATTGGTTAACCACCGCTGCCCCAAAAGAAATCACTAGAGTTGAGCTAGTTTTCCCTGTTCCTGGACATTCTTTTATGCCCGCTGATCGAATTTTCGGGCTCATTGAAAAAGAAATTAAAAATAAGGAGCAAATCATCAATCCCACAGAGTATCATGAAATATTTTCCAATTACGGCATTATTAATCATCTGGGTACAGATGTGCCAGTAAAAGATTGGAAAAGTTTCGCCAGTGAAACAATGAAAGCACCTGGTCAATACCACTTCCGTTTTGCAGAATGCAAAAGGTACTATTTGTCGAGAGTTAAAAACAGGTCAGGCCGTTTTTTATTGCGAGGTGAAGTAAACTATAAAACAGATCTTGGTGTTGCAAAAAGTGTAATGAAACGGGGTGTGACCACATTATCTGATTACAATATTCGAGATGTACCACCTTTACAGGTGAATGTCAGTGCATTGAAGCTCAATGACGTTGATAAGTTGTTATCGAAACATTTTGGTGATAACTGGAAAGCAGAGGAACAACTTTCATTCTATAAAAACGCTCTTGAAACAATTCCCGATGTTGGTGGCGATGAGCAAAACGAGGACATATGTGAACACTTAGAAGAAGTAGGCATGAGTATTTGATTTTAATGATTAAATAAGTGACACTTCCTTATTTCGTATGAATCTTTCGTTTTATTTCAATATAATAGGTTAGGGAAAAAGTTTCTTCGCATTTTTTAAGAAAATTCAAAACGTTTTTTAATATACATTATTTACATTTATCTAAAGTATGTAGGTACCATTTTGTTCGATAACTTTTTGCCATCTTGTAGGTAGGGACATAATCCCATTGCTATAGAAATTTTGGGACTTCTGATCAAAATACTACGACAAGTGGTTTTGGCAGTCCTCTCGTGACGTTAACCTGACACTGCCTAAAGAATTCTGAAGAGACCGAAACAGGTGGAAATCTGAAGGTGCAAGGTCAGGACTATACGGCGGATGCATTAACACCTCCCAGCCAAACTCTCTTAATTTTTGCTGAGTGGCTAAAGATGTGTGAGGTCTAGCGTTATCATGATGAAAAACCGCACCCCTTCTGTTGATTAATTCCGGCCGCTTTCTCTCAACTTCTTGCTTTAATCTCATCAGTTGTTCGCAGTAGAGTTCAAAATCGATGGTCCTGCCTGATGGTAACAGCTCATAATGAATAATGCCCTTCCAATCCCACCACACACACAGCATCACCTTGTTGCGAGTTAATCCGGGTTTCGCCACAGTCTGTGAAGCCTGACCGGCCTTTGACCACGACCTTTTTCGAACGGTCTTGTCGTACGTGATCCACTTTTCATCATCAGTTATCAGCTTCTTCAAAAATGGTTCGGTTTCATTACGTCGTAATAAAGAATCACAAATGAGTACACGGTTCATAAGGTTTCTTTCAGTGAGCTCGTGAGGTACCCAAATATCGAGCTTTTTTGTGTACCCAGTTTTTTTCAAATGCACCAAAACTGTTTTGTGGTCAATTCCCAGTTCTTCAGCTACCTCGTAACTACTGATATGCTGATCGTGCTCCACTTTTTCAAAAATGGCATCCATTTTATCCGCCAGAGCGACGTGCATCTTTGACATCAAAATTTCCGGATTGAAAACGCTTAAACCAAATTTGTGCTACTCTCACAGACACCGCACTGGGTCCATAAACATCGCAAATTTTTTTCGCGGCTTGAGTTGCATTTTTATCTTTTTTGTAGTAAAATTTTAAAATGTATCGAATTTCTTCATTAGATTCGCTCATCTTGACAGTACGAAAAACAAATGAACTTCTCACATTTTCCTAATTTAAATTTGGAATTATATTCTTTAAAATTTAAACTTTCAATGATACCAAAACCAGCCAGATAAAAATAGTATAGCCAAAGAGATTTTATTTTAAGTTCATACATACTATAATGCGAAAAGACTTTTTCCCCAACCTAATACGTACCATATAAGCTAGTAAAATATTTTGCATGTCTCCCTTTTACATAATATTGCATGAAGTTTCAATTAACTGCAAAAGCGCTTCTATTAAGAACACTGAGTGACAGAAGCGCCTCTATCCGTTGATGAATTTCAAAACCGCCTCTATCCAATTTTCGAACTTGATTAAATAACATTACGTTCCACGTATTGGAAAATACTCTTAAATTTTACTTTTAAACAAACTAGAGTAGTTAGTTGGTAAATTTAGATTGTACATTAAGCAATTCTACTAGAAACTATAGCGTTTGGGTCTCTAGCTCAAAATCGCAAAAAGTGAACAGAGGCGGTTTTGCATCTATACCCCTCAGTTAATGTATGTCCTCTCGATTCATATCATCATTTTTGTACAATTTTACATACAGCTGCTGCTAATTCCATTCCAAATTGTAAGGTCAATAAAAATACCAGCAATCACTCATGTCCTACAAAAAGGATTAGTAGAACTGCCCTTCCTTGGTGGAATCAAAAGTGCCACAGAGGCCGTGTCAAATTTCAAAACGGCTTACATAAATTTTAAAAATAATCCATCAGAAGAAACTTATATTCAATTTAAAAGACTACGAGCACTTAAAAAATTAGTTATAAAAACAGAACGTCAAAAAAGTTGGATGTCTCTATGCGAAACTTTCAACAGATGCACGCCAATATTTATCATCTGGAAATTCATGCGCAAATATAACAAAACATATAATTTTAACAATCATGAAAATGACACATGGATTTTTGATTTTTTGAAGAAATACACTCCAGATTTCGTGTCACATACCCCAAGTTCTTCGTTTGATGACAGTACTAACTCCAGCCATAGTTTTTTACTTAATCCTTTTACAATCAGTGAATTAATATCTGCCATCTCCTCCCGAAGAGACACTACTTATGGTCTTGATGGAATGCCATACATATTATTTAAAAAACTTAGCACTTCTGGTGTAAAAATATTCTTAGAAGTCCTGAATATTTTATGGGAACATAATATTATACCTCAAGAGTGGAAAGTGGATTGTCTTGTACCAATTTTAAAACCAGAAAAACCCAGATTATGTCCCGATTCTTACCGCCCCATAGCACTTACTTCTTGTGTTGGTAAATTATTTGAGCAATTGTTGAAGCAGCGGTTAGAGTTTTATGTTGAAAAAAATCATATTCTACCTTCTAATCAATTTGGTTTTCGTAGAAATCGGTCTGCTAGGGAAAGTGTCTGTCAATTGCAGCTGGATATACATAACTCTTTAGTGGCCAATAATAATTTGGTTGGAGTATTCTTCGATGTGGCTGAGGCTTTTAATAGTGTAAATATAGACATTTTATGCCATGAACTATTACAAATAGGGATTCCTGGAAAAATGATAATATGGATCAGAAATTTTCTGAGCAACAGAAAGGTATTTGTTAAATTTAATAGACATCTTTATGGTCCTAGACTTGCTTCAAAGGGAGTTTGTCAAGGAGGTATACTATCTCCTTTATTATTTATATTGTATATACGTAGATTAAACTTAATTTTAGGGTCTCAAGTTAAAAATTTACAATTTGCAATTGATTTAGTTGTTTATGCTTCTGGAACCAATTTATCACAGGTTGTTCATATAGTCAATGATGCCTTGTCAAATCTGTGTAAATATTTCTCTTACCTTGATCTGAATGTCAATCCATCAAAGTCCAAAGTGGTTGTGTTTGGTAAACAGTGTCATAATATGCCTCCCGTACAATATAACAATTGAGTCCACTAGTTTCAAAAACAACAATGTCCATACTTTGCCAAAATTGAGTTGTCTATGGTTTCGAATTGTACCGGTAAAAGAGCAGTTGATGCACTACTCTGTATGCAACAAAAACAGCAAAAAACCGTTTAAAATCACATCACAAAATCAATGTATGTTACAAAATCAACAATGTCAAACAATGTATGTTTCAACTTCAGCATAGTCCGTAATAGCCAATCAGAGGGCCTCATTTTGTTTATCGCAGTATGGCCGTTGTTACAGATTGAATGTAAAAGTGCTCTCGGTTTTTTATCATTTCAAGTGGTATATTATCAATTATTTAGTGTTCAAAAGGCATAATAATAACAATGGAAAGGTATCCTGACGTTGTTGACATTTGTATGGCACGAAAACGTGGAAGTAATGCTGCAAACTGGAAACGAAATAAAGCTAAGCAGAAGCTGTAAGTATAGTACACCTAACACTTTTTGATACTGTTCAATATTTTGTAAGTACTTTAAATAAAAATAAAGTTGGTCTATTACTTCTAGAATCAAACAGATTCATTAATTAGTATGGTATTAGTATCCTATTTTTCGTGCATATTTTATGTGATTATTCGAAGTTAATTTTTTTTTTTTTATGTTTTAGGTATGCTGCAAAAGATTTGCCGGACAAACCTACATGTAAACATAAAAATAAAAAGTTGCAATGCACAGACATTACTATGAGTGATTTACAATGCTTCCATGAAATGTTTTTTTCAATCAAGGAAAAGGTAAAACAAGACACATTCTTATTAAAACATGTAAAGGCCGTGGAAATAAAACGCAAACGCCCTAGGGCCACATCTTCTAAGAAATATAATGATAGAAAATTTCAGTTAAAATACAATATCTATTGTAAATCAGAACGCAAAATGAAACAAGTTTGCCAAAAAGCCTTTTTGGGAATATTACATATAAAAAGAAACCGCATAGAAAGTTCAGTAAAAAACTTCTATTTACATGGAAAGTACCCAAAAGAAAATCGTGGAGGTGATCACAAGTCGCACAAGTTTACAGATAAGAAGCAAAGTGTCATCACTTTCATCAGGACATTTAAATGCTCGGAACCGCATTATTGCCGAGGCAATACAAAGCGCCTGTATTTGCCATCAGAATTGAGCGTAAATAAAATGGCCAAGATGTATAATCAACAGGCAGTACAGCACCTGAAAGTTAAACCTTTATATTTCCGAAATATTTTTAACACCTGCTTTAATTTGGGCTTTGGCAGTCCTAGGGTTGACGTCTGTTCGACATGCCTTCAACTGACGGAGAAGTTGAAAACGGCGCAGACTGACCGCGAAAAACAGGATTTAATGACCAGTAAAACGGTCCACAAACGTCGTGCAAAGGCCTTTTTTGACATGTTGAAAGACGGAAATCCGTCGTTAAAAATAATATCCTTCGATTGCCAGAAGAACATGCCTCTTCCAAAGATACCAGACCAAATAACTTATTACTCACGACAACTCTATTTACACAATTTTACGGTGGTTGAGGGTACTTCAAAATCATCACTAACAAAAGAAAATGTTTTTAGTTATTGCTGGACAGAAAATGAATTCGCAAAAGACTCCAATCTGATAGCATCGGCAGTTCATCATCGTCTAATGAATACTAACTTCCCTCCCGAATGCAATTCACTTCGACTCATGGCCGATGGCTGTTCTGGTCAAAATAAAAATACCACGATGATGGCAATGCTTGCAAAATGGCTTATACAAGATGCACCAGTTCAAATTAAGCAGATTGAAGTAGTGTTCCCTGTAGTAGGGCACTCCTTTCTTCCTCCTGATAGGGTGTTTGCTCGCATCGAAAAAGATTTACGAAATATAGAAGCCATAACAGATCCAAAAATGTATACGGATGTGATGAGTCAACATTCGACCATTGTAAATATTGCATCTGAATGTACAGTGCTTGACTGGAAAACTGCCACCAAAAATACTCTGTTAGATGTTGGTAAGTGGCATGTACAATTTTCAAAATGTAAGAGATTTTATTTAAAAAGGGCGACTAGATGTAATCAAATGGTCGGCTTAAGAGGAGAGCTACATTACAGAATCGACACAGGGGAATATAAAAATATCTGCAAAAAAAATAAAACCACTGCAATGCTTGCTCCAACTGTCGTTGCCCCAGGTGTTATAGTAAAACAATTAAAGTTGAGAGACGTTAATAAGTTATTGTGTACACATTACGGCACCGAATGGCGCAACTTAGAGACTCTGGAGTACTTTACTCGAGTAGTACCCATGTCACAGGAGATATCCATACCATCCGAAAATGTTGAGGATAGTAACGAAGAACTACTTTGTGAAGAGCAACAGGAATTACCTTCCCTTTTGATTTAATAAATACTAAGATTTAACCTAATTTTTTACTGATGTCAGTGTTACCATCCATAATGCCTAGCTTTAATATATTATGTTAAAAGTATAAAGTTTTTTATTAACCTTTGTACCATGAGTACCATATCCCAACTATGAACTAAAAGTATCAAAATCATTTTGAGAATGTCTGTGATAGGTGAGTATCTTACAAAATCAACAATGTCCATTTACGTTTGCACCAAAAAGCGCAAAGTCTCACATTACTTATCAAAATCAGCAAAGTCCGATTGTTTTTATTGTTTTAGATTGTTTTCGGCCTAGAAGGTTTGTTTTAATAACTACCTGCATGTTCCTTGATCTTTTTATTATTATAAAACAAAAAAACATACACTTCTGGACACATCTTTTGGCCCACCTTGTATTTTCAGTTTCGTTTGGTCCTAGCTAAAATTTTATATTAGGTCGAGCAAAAAGTTTTTATGCAGTTTTGAACCTGGCACATTCACAATTTCATTCAATAGTCTTTTTTTGAATTTCGAACACAGAATTTAAAGAAACAAAAGACAATTTGGAGCCTGTTTGTTGATATCAAACAATCGAATACTAAGAAAACTTGGTTTTATTGGTTTACTTGGATTTAATTCTTGAAAAAGTGATTGATATCTTTGGTTTTGCAACAAACATTACTTATTCTTAACATTAAGGTGAGGTTCTATCAATAATCTATGGATACTTCACCTGAAGTCGCCGCCCAAGCTGTGGCACTTATTCAAGCCGGACACAGCCAAAGAAACGTGAGTGCTCAACTTAATTTAAGTCGATCTGCGGTCTGAAATGTTTATCGGAGGTACCTAGAGACTGGCGGCTTTGTTCGTCGCCAAGGAAGGCCACGATCTCGGGTCACAACTGAAAGACAGGATCGATTCATCGTGACGACCAGCTTGAGAAATCGTCACCTTACCTCCATTGAGATACAAAACCAACTTCGCGACTTCCACGGAGTATCTGTGAGCGCTCGAACTGTTCGGAGAAGGTTAAAAGAACGCGATATGGTACCACACAAGCCAGCTAATGGCCCCAAACTAACGCGAGCCCACCGAACAGCGCGCCTTTATTTCGCACGCAGTCATTTAAATTGGACACAGCAAGATTGGAGCCGTGTACTCTTTTCTGATGTGTCTAAAATTGTGTTACATGGCAATGATGGAAGGAAGAAGGTCTACCGACGTAAGGGAGAGCGTTTCGCACAATGCTGCTTTGATGAGAGGGTTGCTTATGGCGGTGGCTCATGGACTGTCTGGGGCGGTATATCCGCGAGCGGCAAAACTCAACTTGAGGTTGTTACAGGACCACGGCTGCCAACATTAAATGCTGAAAGGTACATTCCTGAGTGCTTAGAACCTCACGTGATACTGCGTGATACCATACGCGGACTATGTGGGCCCAAATTTCCTTTTTATGCATGATAATGCAAGAGCCCATGCGGCCGGCATCGTCAGGGAATATCTTCGGGATGTCAACATCACAGTTATGGACTGGCCAGCCAGAAGCCCAGACATGAACCCTATTGAGCACATGTGGGACGAGCTAAAAAGACGTGTTAGGGCTCGTCAGCAAGTTGCCCAGACGATGCAGGAGTTGAAAACTGCCATAGAAGAGGAATGGGAGATGATCCCTCAAAATTTCATAGAGCGGTTGATAAACTCTATGCCTAATCGTATGAGAGCTGTGGTAGATGCCCATGGAGGCAACACGCGTTATTAAATTAAACCTTTATTTGATAAAACATGTTTTTTATTCAAAAATCAATTGCCTTTAACAAGGCGCATATCCGACTTGTTAGGCGTAGCTCCATGTCGTATGGTATTCTGAATTCAAATTTAAAACAATACGATCGAAAAAGATGGTAAAATGTATCAGGTTTAAAACTGCATCAACAGTTTTTGTTCAATCTAGCAATCATATTTCGGTAGGGGCCATCGAAACCTAAACTCTAAGGTGGGCCAATAGATGTGTCCAGAAGTGTATATTAATTAGTAGTTTGGACATTATAAAACTAAAAATAATGAATTGTGGACATTTCACAAAAGTGGACATTGTTGTTTTTGATACTAGTAGACTCAATTGTGCATTGCCCAATTCACATGAAGTCAAATTTTTAGGGGTCCTTTTTTCATATAATTTAACCTGGAATAATTATACCAAACATATAATTAATAAAGCAAATAAAGGTTTTAATATATTGAAATCATTATCTGGTACATACTGGGGTGCAGACCCAAAAAGTTTGCTATTGCTGTACAAATCTTTAGTTCGTAGTCACTTTGAATATGGTTTTTACTGTTTTGCTGTAGATACCAAAATTGTATATAGTCTAGATGTCCTGCAAAATAAATGCTTGCGTGTTATCACTGGGGCATTCAGAAGTACTCCTATAAATGCAATGCAGATTGAATGTAACGTTCCACCATTAAGAATCCGATTCGATTATTTAAAAGAAAGATTTATACTAAAACTTTTTAGTGTAACTAATAATAGTCTCTTGGACAATTTGTTACATTCCAATTCTAGATTAGGTGTAAAGCCATTTTATATGTTACAGGATATTCATAGTTTCATAAATTTCATAAAAAATATAAACATTTATCAATCATCTTATATTCTGCCTTGTTATCAAGGAACTTATAATGCAAAATTTCCAGACATAAATATAATTATGAAAAATAAAAAGGACCTGTCCTCAAAAGAGGAAGTTAATGCACTGTTGTCAGAGTGGTCAGATCATAAATTTGTGTATAGTGATGGTTCCAAAAATGATAGTGCAGTGTCTTTCGCTATTTTTGAGCCAACCTCAAATATAGGTCTTGGTCGAAAAATTGATAAAAATGCCAGTATTTTTACAGCTGAAGCTGTTGCTATTTTGAGTGCTTTGAAACATATAAAAAATTGCAATTCAGGTCATAGCAAGTGGGTTGTAGTAAGTGACAGCATGAGTGTTCTGAAAAATCTAGCGAATAATAAATTACATGCTAACACTAACTACTTAATCTATCTAATAAAAGAACTATGGATCGAACTGTCTCAATTCAATATTGAAGTTAGTTTTGTTTGGGTGCCTTCTCACATTGGCGTTGCAGGAAATGAAAAGGCTGATTATCTGGCCAAAAAGATTGTTGATCTAGGTGAACTAATTCCAAATGCTGATGCTGATATGAATGTTTCCATACCGCATACAGACGCTGTTAGTCTTTTAAGACAGCGTATGTGTCAATCGTGGGGGAGACATTCATACCAGTCCACACAGATTGAAAATAAAGGCACTTGGTATGCATTTCTAGATAAACAAATAAACTCCACACCTTGGTTTTGCAGAAATAGCAGTTTTATAAATAGAAAGTTTTATTCATTTATTTGTCGTATGCGTTTTGGTCACTGTCGTTTAAATTATCATCTTCATCGTCTTAAAATGGTTAACTCTCCATATTGTGAGTATTGTCAATCACAAAAAGTTCAATCTTTGCATCACATCTTCTTTGAGTGTTCGTCTTTCAACATTCAGCGCCTTGTGTTGTCTCATGAGCTTCTAAAAATTTATAAAAAACCTGATAGGGTCCCGCAATGCATTCAGGAGCTACTTATGAATGCCTCAACTTATATATATTTGTACAAATTTTTAACAGAGACTGTAAATGATATTTAGGTTATATTTCGTGTTTTTTAATGTATATTAATTGTATAATACATTTAATTTAAATTTAACCATTATTAAAATTATTGTTGTTCATAGTATTTTGTAGGTTATGTTTTTGAGGAGAAGCTAGTTTCAATTTGACATTTAGGATGTATTGTATGTTCAAGTCGTTTGACTTGACATAGAAATCTAAAATGACGTTTAGTTACCTTGGATTTGACAAAAATGGATATGACGGATTTTTCATGGACTTACTATAAACAGATTATGAAAAGTAAATAAATAAATATGAAAGACATTATTGTTAAAACTTATCACGAAAGAAAATACTTGGACGTAAGACTAGGCAATATGGTCGAAAGACTATAGCCTTCCCTTCGGGGTAAATTAAAAAAAAAAAAAAAAACAAAGAAGGAATATCTACTGAGTAAAACGAAACGCATAATTAATAAGAAATAGTTCCAAATTGATCCGTAAGTGTACATTGGCTTGGCAGCACTATCGCCAGTTACCCGCCCGCCATTTCGATCGACTCTGATTGGAGGAGCCGTGCATGTTGAGAATTGTTTGCTTTTTACGTCACATCCGCTTACGTACAATTGGCTGCTCTGATTGGATTGCTACGAACGGCACGGCGGAGCTGCCATCTTGTATCTAGCGTTTTCGCTTGGCGCCTTTCCTGTGTTGGTTCTTCACTGTCTGTAGTGCTCATAGTGTGTTACACGTTTCAAAATGGTGAGTTTTGCAAGATATTGTGAAATTTTGTTGTTGTTGTGGTGATTTTACTGTGTAATACGGCGAACAATGGTGTTATTAACTTACTGGCGAAGTTTCAACTCTGTACGAGAAAAATTAATGGGATTTTTCATCAATTTTAGGCTGGCGGTAAAGCGGGTAAAGATTCTGGTAAAGCCAAGGCCAAAGCAGTATCCAGATCAGCAAGGGCTGGGCTTCAGGTAAGTTAATTTATTATCTTAATTTAAAATAGGATTTTTCATGATCTCAGCATGCTTAAATTTGTTCTTTAACTTCAATTCATTTAATTGAATAATATGAATGACCACTTCAGTATGGCGGCGTCCATTAGTCCGTAGGAAAATAATCAATAGATTGGAGCTACAGTAAAAAAATTTTTTTCAGTTTCCCGTGGGGAGGATTCACAGGCATCTCAAAAATAGGACTACGAGTCATGGACGTGTCGGTGCAACAGCAGCCGTGTATTCTGCAGCTATTCTGGAATATCTCACAGCCGAGGTAAGCTTTGCGCGACGCCCTATCAATATGGCGGCACATAATAAAGCGTAATAATATTAACGTAATTGCATGACTGTGTATTCTAGAAAGTAATACCCACGTACTTACTTTTCTTATTCAAAGCCTTAATTTGCTGTAGTTATTGTAAGTACTTCATATATTTATGTACCCTTTTTAACTCGAGGTGTTGTGGTATTTTGGCGGGAAACTATTTCGGATTAAGTACCTAGGTTACCTAACTGAAGAAATTAATGATTAAACGTCTGTTAAATAGTTTTTGCAATTCGAAACAGGTCCCTACATAATTTAATATAAAGTAATGAAATGCAAATGACAGTCTACCTAATAGTCCATAAACTATTTTATTGTAGGTATTGGAGTTGGCGGGAAATGCATCCAAAGATCTCAAGGTGAAGCGTATCACGCCGCGTCACTTGCAGCTGGCTATCAGAGGTGACGAGGAACTCGACAGCTTGATCAAAGCTACCATCGCGGGCGGCGGTGTTATCCCTCACATACACAAGTCGCTCATTGGGAAGAAAGGCGGCCCTGGTGCACCCGTTTAAATTTAGGTACTTATTTAATCAATATTTATGTACTTATGCAACTCCTATGCCAAAACATGGTCAAATCTCTATTTGAGTTAAAGTACCTACCTAATTCGGCAGTACATATACTAAAATTGGAACAATACAGAGAAGGTTAGTATGGAGTTCAAGGCATACTTTAGGGGTTTTAGGAGTGAGTCTTTGATTTTTCTAGCTGTATCGCACAGATTACTGCCAACATAACCATTTCTGCTCCTTCTTCTTAGTGTGTTAATGGAAGTCTTAATTGGACTCTACGAAATCGGCTACGGCTACGTTCCTGTAACGTGCAGACAACAGTACATAATATTAAGTGTCCCATCGTTGTCTATGAATCTCCACCTGAACAGGTTTTCCATGCTTCGGCCAACCTGGGTCTGGACCCAGGTTGGCTCTGGTAATAGCTCTGGAGTCTATTTAATGAATTCCAGGATAGCCAAGGCAACTCGTGTCCAGGTGGGAGATCTTCAGCAGGCCCCTATGATGACAAATGCATTATGGCAATTTAAAGACAAAGAAATAACATATGTTTTGGAAGTGAATGTCACATAAATGTAATTTAAACTGATTTGGTGACCTGTAATGGCAATAATACAGGTTTGTAAAGAAGCCTACCTACGTCAGGCACATCTCTCACAAAGTTAGCTCCTGGTTCATGCACTACTGTCTAAGTTTAGCACTAAGTAATTTATGTAAAAAATTGTAAATATCTACCTTCATCCCCCTGCCCTATGTGACAGACAGTGTTACAAGTAGGGAAAACTTGTAACTTTTCTCACATCAAAATATGTCCCATGATTTCATTCATGCCTTTTGCGGCCCAACATGCCACTGTTTTGCTGTTAATTAAATAATATTATTATCTCTGATGAAATGTTAATTTAAAATCCAATATTTTATTGTCTGCAGGTTATCTCCAATACCACCACCTTTGCTGCATTTGACTCCGGGCATGTTTTCTATGAAACTTATCAGCTGATAAATAGTTTTCAAAAAAGTTTGTGATGTGAACAGTGGAGTGTTTCGAGGGAACTGTTGGGTCCGGACTAAATCGTTTAGTAGTTTATAAGTACTAGAAATATTTTAGTGATAAGAAGATTTTAATATGATTGTAGAATTAAGTTTAATTTTCTTGTTTGTTCTTAAGGCAATACTTTTCTATATCATTGATTATTACAATGACTTGAACATGTTAAAATTGTTTTGCTACCAGTTTCAGTTAAGCTATAGGTGTCTGCAGTTGTCTCAAGAGGCTGGTGCATCTTAATTTTTGTTTGAATAAATATGCAACCTTAATTAATAATTTGTTTGAAGCTATAAGCTGTTGTAATTTTTTTGCAGCATTTGTATTGTTAAGTGACAAACAAAAATGATGTTTAAAATTGTAATTTGGCATGTACTGTTACAAGTTGTAAGAAATGTATTTTGATCTTTGAATTATATTGAGAAAGCACTGATGTCTGTTCATTCTATAAATTTCCTTTAATTTTTTCACATTATCAAGTTCCTGAAGACTTGACAGTTGACTTGGGTGTAGTCTTCTTTCTCTACTCCGTGGGTGTAGTTAATATGTTGTTACTATTGGGTGCCTGACTAGTGACTACCTATAATGTCCTATAACAATAATATTTTATTTTGGTCCGTATGGGCCATCTCTAGTTTATGTTGTTGGACTAATGTACTGGCCAAACTACTTACTCCATGATAGATGTAATTGTTGGGTAAGGGCTTGAGGCGGGTCCACACGTGCACGTAGTTGGTCTGACACTGGCACGGCCACAATCACGGATTTTAATTTTGATATAAATAATTAGTCGAATTTTGCCGCCAAGAGCTACATCAAAGATTTTATCGTAAACTCGTCGATCTAGCTCTTGGACTATACTTATAAATTGAACTTCTAAACTAAGACCTGACTAAATCTGTGACTGCGAACACTTGCGACTAAATCTGGGAGAAACATCTTTGCCAGATGACCTAGTATTTGAGATATAAATGTGGCCGAGCTGAGGAGACGCTCTCCAGATCAGGCACCAATGAACCCTTATAACTTTTGAACCAGTGACCGACAAATTCGGATATTTGGCGGCAAATTTCGACTAATTTTTCATGTTATCAAAATTAATAAAAAAAATATCTATATTTTTCTGTGTACACAAATAAAAAATCCCTGCTGGTGGCCACATGGTCACTAGTTCAAAAGTTATAAGGGTTCGTAGGTGGCCGATCTGGAGAATATCTCCAGCTTGGCCACTATCTCAATAACTAGGCCATCTAGAGATGTGCGTTCGCGCAGCGGAATGTTGTTGAATTTAAAGATATTAATTATGCAGATATTTAGTGTATGACGTCGTATAATTGTGTATGGTAAAAAAAAAATTGTGTACGCAGCCATTGTGGAGAAATTCACCAAAAACTGATTCCGCTGGGCGAACGTTGTCCTGGCGGAACTTATTTTAATCCATAGACTTTAGAAGAAAAGAGGTGTGTCCAAAAATTAGTGTGTAATTGTGTATGTATGAATAAAATGAGTGCATGCATAAACTTCGGAGAAATTCAAGTTTCCGCTACGCGAACGTTTGGCCATTAGCTAGTTTTCATATAAAGCGCTTACATAGAGAGCTGTAGATTTTTACATACGTTGTTTTGAATTTGTTTATATTTGTTTAAAAAACAGATTTAGAAAAAATCGTAGGGCTTAAAAGATAAAAATATAAACGTAAAATACACTTAATAGGTCTTAGTTCTTAAAGTATGCACTTTGGGGTCTAGATTTTCACGTTTATACAAACCTTGTAAGTATCTGAAACATGTTGCCAAGTATCAATGATGTTCCGTTAGTAATTAAAGAGTTAAAGGACAATTTTACCATGAATAGATCACTGTTTACAAAACAATCAAATATCACGACGTTCTAAAGGAATTGCATGGTAAAATGTATGCCAAAAATTAGTTTATTCATTCAACTATTCACATGCAAAATTTCATGTCATTAAATTTAGTAATTAAAGAAATCAATTAAAATACTGACGAAGCATCGAAAACCTACATAACCCGACCAAGTTCGGATAGCTACAAAAAAGCGTCCATGCAATATATTTAGGTAACATCCCAAAATTTACCGTATAATACCGGTATTGAATTGGTATAGGTGATAACACAATTGTTGTTTCGATATAATTTAAAGGTCATTTATTTTTGTACACCAAATTTTTGTTCAATTGTTCTGATTTTTCAGCTCCAGAATTGACTGGAATAATTCCGGAGTTCCGATAGGTATTCACATTTTTTTAAAGTTAATATTTTGATTTAATTATATTCTTGTGAACGCACGTAATTTAACGTCTGTGGAATATTCCACAAACTGCTAGTCGAACAGGACGCGCGCGGCTTCCCGCTTGAAACGGTACTTCCATCCTTGAAGAAAAGAGAGGGCAATAATATCTTTTCATTGGCCGCGGCCCGCGCGTATTCGTTTTTGCTGTTGAACTTGAACCTGATTTTGTTTTTTATCCCCAGTCACAAACAAATGTGCAGTCAAGGACAATGTGCGTATGCGCTGTTGTTTTGCTATGCATCGCCAATTCTCGATAATAATAATATTGACAAAGTGTGTTATTAATGTTATAGTGTAACAGTGAAGCTTAATTATAGTGAGAAGCTGATCACAGATATAAGGTAAGATTTTATAATAAATTAATAACTATACACTTATTCATTTACGTAGTTTATGAGGCATATAAATTATAATAATTGTGTTACGTTAACATTGGACAGACACCATAAACCCAAGTTAATATCTACAGATTGATCTAATTCTATTTAGAATTTAAATTCATAATAATAAATTATACTAGACATATTATAATGGCTTTTTCACTGTTCGTGCTGTGCGTCTGTGGAACTCACTCATTCGTTACGCGATAGCCCTTCGTTGGTAGTTTTGGAACATTTTTTGTCAATATAAACTGTAGTTTAAGTATATATTTATAAGTATGTATCATTTGAGTATATATTATGTTTATGTATTTGTTATTTGTTTAGTTTCTATCTGTAGTTTATTTTATGTAGGTACCTATAATATTATAATTAGAGTAGTTTATCTTTTTTTCCCCCCTTTCTTACTATGTACACTTGTTTTCTGTCCTGTTAAGAACTATCTCTCTTTCGCTCTAGGTTTGCTGTCAGAGAACTCATTAATGAGTTAAGCTCGCCTTTGTACATTATATTTTTTTATTGTAAAATTTATGTATTATTTTGGTGTGTGTACCTTAAAGTATAATAGTAATAGTAGTAATATATTATAATAAAATCGTAACCAAGTAGATGTTTTTCCTGGTTAAAGACAAACTACTGAATAGAAAATTACAGAATAACTACTGAATTAACTAAACAACCGACTAGATTGTAACGAAATGTTGAAAATAAATATTGTTATTGAATAATCACCTTATATTTATTACCAATATGCAAAATACATATACGTATAAGGCAGATGTTTATTATTGACTTTCTTTTTGTGGGGTTATGTGTAGAGATGGCAATAACGGCTGTTTTTCAATAATTAATTATGCATATGATTCTATATCACTAAGACATACTCCCCTTAAAAGGAAAGCAACTAATAAAGTATCACAATTTTTCATTATCTTTATGTAGTAATCCATGTACCTATGTAAATGTATACTTTTTATTAATGTTTCAGATTATAATGGCGTCTTAATCTCACTAGAAGCGAACACCTCAACGACCTAATTCTACAAACCAAACCAATTGATCCAACGCATCGCGCGGCGCTACCGACGCCGACGGGAGGAAAAATTTAAAATGGCCGGCAGAAAAAGTACTATACCGTTAAATAATATGAAAGTAGTAGTACGAATACATAAAGACACGTTTGTTAGTTTATAAGTATTATAGTTAGTTTAGTTTATAAGCACTTTCTTAATGTTGATCAAATCTAAACAACTGAATAGTCTAGTTATGTGATCTGTGATTGTTAATCTGTGATTTTTTTTAAGCTAGTGTACATTATACTTAGAAATGTTGAGGTCTTTTTCTGTATTTGCTACTCATTTAATAATTGGTATTGAGTTGTAAATACCTTTTTTATTTTATAAGTACTTTTTAAATGTTGATTTATTTTTATATTAGGCAGACTCTCAAACCTAAACAACTGAATAGTCTAGTTATGTGATCTGAGATTGTTAATCTGTGATTTTATTATTGAAGCTCTAAATATTTTACTTACCCTTATATTCATAATCGTTTATTAAACCTATGTTAGTTAAAACACATTTAAGTTTATTGCTGTCGTTGCAAGCGTTTGTTAACGTTATTATAATTACTTATTTAAGTGTGTAATGAAACATAATTAAGTATGTACTTAATAAAAAAAATTTTTGTACACGGATATTTAAATAGAAAAGTACTTGTTAATTGAAGATTTGTTTTTATCGTAGATAGTTGGGTTATTATTAAAAAAATATTTTTAATTCAAGAAATGCAATTGTTTTATTTTTTCCTAACGCTTGTGTACGGAACTGTACCATATTAGTAAATACTATATTGGAAGGTTAAGAACGTCTCTTAGATATATGGCTGGGCCGCTTTTTTGTAGCTATCCGAACTTGGTCGGGTTATGTAGGTTTTCGATGCTTCGTCAGTATTTTAATTGATTTCTTTAATTACTAAATTTAATGACATGAAATTTTGCATGTGAATAGTTGAATGAATAAACTAATTTTTGGCATACATTTTACCATGCAATTCCTTTAGAACGTCGTGATATTTGACTGTTTTGTAAACAGTGATCTATTCATGGTAAAATTGTCCTTTAACTCTTTAATTACTAACGGAACATCATTGATACTTGGCAACATGTTTCAGATACTTACAAGGTTTGTATAAACGTGAAAATCTAGACCCCAAAGTGCATACTTTAAGAACTAAGACCTATTAAGTGTATTTTACGTTTATATTTTTATCTTTTAAGCCCTACGATTTTTTCTAAATCTGTTTTTTAAACAAATATAAACAAATTCAAAACAACGTATGTAAAAATCTACAGCTCTCTATGTAAGCGCTTTATATGAAAACTAGCTAATGGCCAAACGTTCGCGTAGCGGAAACTTGAATTTCTCCGAAGTTTATGCATGCACTCATTTTATTCATACATACACAATTACACACAAATACACACTAATTTTTGGACACACCTCTTTTCTTCTAAAGTCTATGGATTAAAATAAGTTCCGCCAGGACAACGTTCGCCCAGCGGAATCAGTTTTTGGTGAATTTCTCCACAATGGCTGCGTACACAATTTTTTTTTTACCATACACAATTATACGACGTCATACACTAAATATCTGCATAATTAATATCTTTAAATTCAACAACATTCCGCTGCGCGAACGCACATCATCTAGAGCAAATATTTTTTTCCAAATTTAATAATAAACCCACCGCCGTATCTCTACGTTGACGTCGTGTGGTGGAGCTTGCGTGCTCCGAACTCTAGGTTTGTGCCGCTAGAGTTAACTTTGCCGAAACAGGTCTAGGGTGAGGAGTCGGATCAAGAGAGGTACAGAAACCCGCAGGCAGAGGCGGATTTGCCCTAAGGCACATTAGGCCCGGGCCTAGGGCTGCCAATCTGACAAAAAGCTGATGTAACAAGAAATAACTGAAAGTAGGTAGCTAAATATTCTAAACACTCGCGCATATTATGGCGGGCCGCACTGCACCGCATCGTATAACAATAATCTTCCTAAATCACTCGTATATACAGGGTTACTGGTTATTGACCAATATCCTCTTAAGGGGTCACTGTACTCATCATTATGAACAACTTTTATTTATTTATTTATTTATTTATTTATTTATATATACTTTATTGTACACCACAAAAATACATAACAAAAAAAAAGACACAAACTACAAAATATACAATGGGCGGCCTTATCGCTTTCTGCAATCTCTTCCAGGCAACCATAGAATGGACAGTGATTTGCCTGGATATGAAATGGGGCTGTCTTTGGTGCAAATAATAAGTGCCTACTTACAATATTATACTAAAATAGATACATACATAACCTAAATAATAGATACATAAATACATACATACTAAATATAAGCAACGAAAACAAATGAAGACTAAAGATATTTACAGTTACGTGAACACGATCACAACGACAAATAATGTTCCTTTACGAGCCTTTTAAACATAGGTAACGACTGCGCGCGTTTTATTTGAACTGGCAATGCATTCCACAAACGAGCAGCCTGGACAGTAAAGGATTTATCGAGGAAAGTTGTGGAATGCATAGGCATTTTGAGCTTTAAATTATCAGATGACCTTAAAAATTTCGTGTGGGAGTCGCAAAGAAACTGGAAACGTTTCTTGAGATAGAGAGGGGTGGTAGGGGAAAAGAGCACATTATACAAAAGGGAAAGGATATGAGCATTCCGGCGATGGCGAATTGGTAACCACTTGAGCTTCACACGAAATTCAGAAACATGGTCATATTTGCGCAAACCGAATATGAACCTTATACAAACATTTTGAAGCCGCTCAAGTTTATCGAGTTGGTCTTGGGTAAGGTCAAGATAGCTGGCATCAGCATAGTCAAGGATGGGAAGAAGAAGCGATTGTGCAAGCGCAATCTTGGTGGCAGTCGGTAGAAAATTACGTAATCTCTTCAAAGATGCAGCAGATGCAAATAGCCTGCGGCTAACTTCCCGCAGCTGCGCAGTCCAAGAGAAATTCTTATCTATGAATATCCCTTTTATCTCTTTTACTATGGAACCAAACCTGAAATCGCGAAAGAAAAATCAGAAAGTCGATTTCGATTAAAGTTGGCAATATAGTAAATTCATTATGCAGTCTTTATGATGGGTGCTGAGAAAGGGGCGGCTGGCACCTATTTTTACTACATGGCCTGGGGCCTAGGGCGGCCAAGACTGTAAATCCGCCTCTGCCCGCAGGGCAGCTTGTGGCTAGCTGTTGGGCAGTAGCGACCCTGCGGACCTTATCTTCTGGGAGGAGTCTTGTTCCTCATCTCTGGCTTGCTTTTATTGACCGGCTGGAGTGAACACGGACGGGAACAGCTGAGCACCCACCTCATTCTTGCCTTTATTGTCCGGCTTGAGTGGAGATTCGCAAGAGCAAACGTGTTCGGAGGAAGGAAGTATTCCAGTAAGTGCTTGTAGGGATCTTGAACATCTTCCGGGCTCTGGGATTGTTCTGATAGCCGTGGAATACTTCTCCACTCCTCAAGCACCTCAGGACATGTTGCCCCCTTTGTCGCTACGGCACTATGTGCTAGCGACCGTTTCCGGCGGCCCATTATTGAGTGTGCAGTCACCCCCTGCCTTTTTAACTATGTACAGTGGGCTGCATCAATTGGGTACCCCAGTTGTATTAAAATTTTATTACCACACAAATTTTTATATATTTTTTTTTTATTGATGAATGTTTGATTTATTATATAACTAGCTGCGCCCCGTGGTTTCACCCACGTAGACCGGGATAAAAAGTAGCCTATGAGCCTATGTGTTAATCCCGGGTAAAAGCTATCTACATACCAAACATCCAAATCGATCCAGCCGTTTGAGTGTGAAGAAGTAACAAACACACACACTCACAAACTCGTAAACTTTAGCCTTTATAATATTAGTGAGATTGGTAAGGCAGGGGACATAGTTCAAGGTACCCGATCCACTATAGCCACCCAAACCCATAGCTCAATATGTTTTAATAATAATAATAATAACCCCACCGCCGTATCTCTACGTTGACGTCGTGGTGGGGCTTGCGCGCTCCGAACTCTGGGTCTGTGCCGGTCCGGTGGAGTTTACTTTGCCGAAACAGGTCTAGGGTGAGGAGCCAGACCAAGAGAGATACGTGAACCCGCAGGGCAGCATGTGGCGAGCTGTTGGGCAGTAGCGACCCCACGGACCCTATTTCCCGGGAGAAGTCTTGTTCTTCACCTCTGGCTTGCCTTTATTGGCCGGCTGGAGTGAACACTGACGGGAACAGAGCTCCCACCTCATTCTTGCCTTTATTGACCGGCTTGAGTGGAGATTCGCAAGAGCAAACGTGCTCGGAGGAAGGAAGTATTCCAGTAAGTGCTTGTAGGGATCTTGACCATCTTCCGGGCTCTGGGATTGTTCTGAGAGCCGTGGAATACCTCTCCACTCCTCAAGCACCTCAGGACATGTTGCCCCTTGTCGCTACGTCACTATGTGCTAGCGACCGTTTCCGGGGGCCCATTATTGTGTGTGCAAGTCACCCCCTGCCAATTTATCTGTGTATATTATATAACATTGGTCAGGCAGGGGACATAGTTCTTCCATAGTTCAAGGTACCCAATCCATGTAGCCACCCAAACCCATAGGCCCAATGTGTTTTGTTTCCATGTTCTGCAATAGTCCTGCACCAACCGGGGGTTGTCCTTGGGTGCACTTGCATAGTGCATACAGGGATAATCGTCGGCTGGTGCCTCCTCGTCATTTGAAATTGTCTAAGGGGCCTCTGCGAGTTGGCTTCGGCCCCTCGTACGCCTTCCAAAGGTCCGGGACCCCAGGGTCCCGAGATAAGCCAAAGACAAGAAATAATAATAATAATAATACATTTATTTCAGACCATAAGTCCATAAACAACACCCAATACAATTTTATACACAAAAAAATACATAAATACATGAACACACATAACTACACTAAAAATACACTAAAACAATTTACTTAAAATATTGGAATGACGCACGATGAGTGGTCATCCATAGCCACATCAATGGACTGTCTGTCCTGTCGGCTAGTGTAGCCACCAAGTGTTTTGTTTCCATGTTCTGCAATAGTACTGCACCAACCGGGGGTTGTCCTTGGGTGCACTTTCATCACAGAACATACTTAGTTACTCTAGGGAGACTTGCATAGTGCATACAGGGATAATGGTCGGCTGGTGCCTTCTCATCATTTAAAATTGTCTAAGGGGCCTCTGCGAGTTGGCTTCGGCCCCTCGTACGCCTTCCAAAGGTCCGGGACATGTCAAAGACAAATAATAATACTTAATAAAAACTATTTATTTCATAAAACAAGAACACATTGCACTGTATACATTGTAGATTATAAAATTTAACATTTGTCATACTTTATGCACAATTATATAGACTACACTACATTATACATTACACTAGGTCTAGCCTGTACCTTAAGAGATAGGGTAATATCAGGATCTGTCGGTAACTGGTTCAAAAGTTCATTGGTCTCCCCAGCTTGGCCACATTTATATCTCTAAAATTAGCCCACCTAGCAAAGATGATCCGTTTTCTCCCAGATTTAGTCGCAAGTTTTCGCCAAGTCATAGATTTAGTCGGATCTTAGTTTAGAAGATATAATGAGTACAAATTTTAAGTATAGGTAGTCCAAGAGCTAGATCAAAGATTTTATCGTAAATTCATCGATCTAGCTCTTGGACTATACTTAAAAATTGAATTCATTATATCTTCTAAACTAAGACCCGACTATATCTGTGACTTAGCGAAAACTTGCGACTAAATCTGGGAGAAAACAGATTTAAGCCAAGCTGGGGAGACGCTCTCCAGATCGGCCACCAATGAACCCTTATAACTTTTGAACCAGTGACCGACAAATTCTTCTTTCTTCCGAAAATTCATCAAAAAACTGGAAAAACTAAAAACGTAAGTGGAAATGCAAAGCATGCTTATAATAAGCATGTGTGTCAGTAACATTACTTTATGAAATAAGCATGCTTATTACTAGCAATATTGTGACTCACATGCTACGAAGTAGCAATTGCTCAATAAAAGCCTTAGAGCATAAGCATGATTTCATGCTACTAATGAGCATGTGTGTCAGTAACTTAATTCGCTCAACTTCGCGAGTTGTGTAGTACAGGCTTTAATAACAGACAGCACTGACCACAGACAGAACAGAAACATGCTTGAATACTACTTCGTCTGTGCTTGCTTGACAGCAGACAGCGTCGCCATTTTCCATCGCCTAATCGTCTTACTTTGTAATGTTGAGTAGATTTTGTTCGTTGTCCGTGCGTTGTCCTAGTTTATTCGACTCAGTTGCAAGTGTGTACTAATTTTAATTTTTGCAAACAAAACTCTGAGCCCTTTAATCATAATTCCGGTATAGTAATTGCTTTTCGTATAGTACAGTGTAAATTGTTTATTGAAATCGCGATAGTGTCCTTAAGCTAAATTGTTTATTCTAATGTGAATTTGTAAACGCCCGCTATGAGTTCAAGACATCGTGACAGGAGTCGTTCAAGATCTCGTGACCGCGAGAGGGACAGGCACAAGGAAAGGGATCGTGAGAAGACCCGGGACCGAGACCGTGATAAAGACAGGGACCGAGACCGCGATCGTGACCGCGACCGGGTTAGAGACCGGGACCGTGACCGGGACCGTCACCGCTCCAAAAGGTAAGTGTGCATGCATGTATTAGATTGATGTCTATTTGCATGGCATAAATGGTATTATAGCGGTGGTTGTGTGCTCTGCAGGGACAAGGAGCGTGAGCGCAGCCGCAGCCGCGACCGGCACAAGGACAAGCGTCGCAGCCGCAGCCGCTCGCGCAGCAGGAGTCGCAGCCGCAGCCGGAAGTCTAAAGACAGGCAAGATGATTGTTTGATTGTTGGTCTTGAGGTTGTAAGCGCAAGTTGTTAACATAGAAACTGGGTTTGATACCCAGGTTAAAATTGTTTTGTGTTAGTTAGCAAATAATGCCATTACTTGTATGCTAAGATTACTATGACACAATATGTAAGTAACATTGTGGTAGTTAAATGTAGAATAGAATAGAATAGAATACTCTTTATTATGCACACCATTTAAATTACTGTTAATTAGTTAAAATTAATGTAATTGAAAGTCTCCATGCATGACAGAGATAAGTGTGTTCAGTTTACAGAGGCAATGGTCCTAGGATGGTTGGCAAATGATAAGCATGCAGGGTGACACAATGGGCAGACCGGCCGATGGACCTCATTTTGTGTATTGTATGTAACAAGCAATAATGTATCCACAGGGATGGGACGATTGCCCTGCTCGACCAGATGGTGGGCACGACAACCAAGGCCACGGCGCGGCAGGTGAGCAGCAACGGAGCCATCAACCCTGCCACGCAGGCCGCCATCCTCGCCGCCGCCGCCGTCGCACAGGTGACATGCAACAAGAATCCATAGCATAAATCTTTATAGGCTAACATACATAATTAATTCTATTAGAAAACCTGCAAAAAACATTACACACTACACTTGAGCTTGGTTGTGGTAGTGTGCCCATATGTGTTTCATCATACACTTGTAAGCACACTATCCGCTGCGGATCTTTGAGTTAGCTGCATATTGGATGTTCCTGTATACAAACAATAAAAAAAAAAAGCAATTTAAAAAATAAAAAATCCTGACTTCATAAAACGTGAACTTCAAAAAAGACGAAACAAGATGGCCTATTTCTGTCTTCAAAGAATCTCATGCAATATGAAGTATCTTATTTTGAACAATAGGCCTAGCGTCCCACTGCATGAGATCGCTTGGAGACAGAAATAGGTCATCTTATTTCTATCTTTTTTAAGGTTCACTTTTACAGGTGGGTTTTTTATTTTTAAAATTAATTTTTTATTTTACACTTTAGTTTTCTCTCATAGGATAGTTTTTCTCTTAGGATTATTTTTCTCTCATTTTATTAAGTAATAAGTTCTTTCAGTAAAAAAGTAATTAAAAAAAAAAAAAAAAAAAAAAAAAAAAAAAAAAAAATAGTTTATTTGATAACCTTAAACGTACAGCAAATTTGAGATTGGAGCCTCCTTTTAAGCAAAAGATGCCTGTATTAGGAGACTCCGCTCTTACAAAAACAAGAAGTGTAATCTATACAATACGAGTACATAAACAAAAACAAGGTGATTTGAGTGAATGAGGGTGTGTGTGTGTGTAAGTGGGGGTGAGTGTGTGTGTGTGTGAGGGTGTGTATGTTTGTGTAGAGAATAGTGTTAGTATAGTGTTAGTGTATATGTTGTAGAAGTGATTCAGTCTCACTATAGGTTAGCTTTCTTATCCATTCCGTTCGTAATTCGTTCGTAATTGAAGAGGAAACTGCCCCCTCCCCACTCCGGCTCACCTCCTAGACGTCAGGACTTTTATTAACCGACTTCAATAAGGAGGAGGTTCTCAATTCGTCGGAACCTTTTTTTTTTTTTTTTTTATTTTTTTTTATGTATGTTCCCCGATTACTCGAAGATGGCTGGACCGATTTGGATTTTTTTTGTTTTATTCGAGAGGGTATACATCACAGTTGGTCCCATATAAAATTGATTAACTTTGCTTCGGTAGTTTTTGAGTTAGCTTCAATAATACGTATTTTTTCCCCACTTTTATATGGATGATGTTCTAGTTTGTAGTTTGTTTGTTTGTAGTTTGTGTTTGTTTGTTTGTGTTTGTGATGTTGTAGTGTTGTTTTTGGAAGTCGGTTGTATTTTTTTGGAAAAATGTTTTTATTATGTTCACTTCCTAAGCACCCCAAACAAGTTTCTGAAAGAATCGCCGAGGAGATGCTGACACACTCTACATCTCCTATATTGACTGGACCATAGATAAATTATGATATTACGACTGGACTGCTTCTTACTAAATGTACCTTGTGGGGACGCCAGTGACGTCACGGACCTTGAGGGACTGAGTATATTTAGGAGATGGTGTTTTGAAGTGACCACTGCTAAATGTACAATGCTGACAATTTTTTTTGGGTAGAAGATGATCCCAAAACTCGTCCTATAGGGTTTTGGCGCGATATGAAATGACTTTTGATATGCTCTAGCTTTGGACTCCTCCTATTGGAGCAGATGACGCTCAGGTCTCTTATGCACTAAGGAAATAACTATTATTTATGCTACAAGTGCGGAAAGTAGCTAAATTCCGACAAGCGCATTTTTATTAACGAGCGAGCGAAGCGATCGAGGTATAAATTTAAATACTTCATTTCAGATAAATCCATATAATGTTAGTAGTAGTATAAGTTAGCCTAATGTTAGTATTAAATTAATAATAAAAACAAACCACACCTATCCAAACAAACCAGTGTACGAATAGTTGAATGCTACACCAGTTTCCCGGACTAGTGCCTGAACTCTACCCACCTTCGTTAGAGGGGAGAGTCCCACCGGTCTGAAAACACATTCAGGATGCCATTGGAGGAGGAGCGCAAGCGCGCCGTCATGGAAGCGCATCGCGTCTGCATGATCGCGGCGAACTCGTCAACGCACGCTTCCGCGAACATACCTGACGCGCTACATCGCCACGGCAACCCTAAAAGTACCCTGAATGCGTTATTGTACTGTACGCGCAGGTCGCTGTATGCCCGCTGGGTATACTTGGTCCACAGGCTGCACGTGTAAAACGACTGGTAGAAGGCCTTAAAAAGCGTTACCTTAACAGAATCAATACGTGCAAACCTGCGGCCCAGTATGTTACAACGGATAGCCAGCGAACTGCGCTCCCTGACTGGTCTACATTGTCTTACACCCGACCTACAGGACACCCACAGAGTGAGAGCTCGGGCAGCTGCCTGGCTGGAAGTTGACTCGTGTCAACTTATGCACTCGATCGTATGATGATGATCGTATGATACAGAAAAACGTTTTACTATGCATTTTGTGAGGAAATAAAAAAATATATATTGAAAAAGTATTTTTCTTTTGCAATGCGAAAAGCGGTTAGGTTGTTGTGGCATTTTGTGCTTCTTGAATAACATTTTCCGGGGTTAAATTGATTGATTAGCCGTTTTATATAAATGATAATCTGTACTTGACCAATTTGTATAACTTTTCTCGATGGTAAAAACTCTGCGTCGCGTCGTCGGGCTGACCCGTCGTCAGACGCAAAGAGTTTTTAATTAGATAAAAATTAAAAAAAAAAAGTAAAAAGCACTAGTGCGAGAAAGTGGCATTTTGCGCACAATTTGGCTGCTTGGGAAACGCTCTTTTCGAGCACATGCATTGTAAAACTATTTTTAACCGACTTCAAAAAAAGGAGGTTTCTCAATTCGACCGTATATATATACAGGGTGTCCCGTAAATAATGGATAACCTCTTAAGGGGTCATTGTACTCATCATTATGAACAACTTTTACTATGGGACCAAACCTGAAATCACGAAAAAAAAATCAGTTGTTCCCTACATTTATGTTCGCGTAACTCGTCTAAATGTAGGGAACAACTGATTTTTTTTTCGTGATTTCAGGTTTGGTCCCATAGTAAAAGTTGTTCATAATGATGAGTACAATGACCCCTTAAGAGGTTATCCATTATTTACGGGACACCCTGTATATATATTTATAGGTATGATTTTCAGTCGGTATAAGATGACTTTTTCAAACTAATGCCAACTAATGTACTATAACTAAGTGCAGCTAACTGACAAGGACCCGCGGCGCGGACTCTACTCCTCACCCAAAACATACCTACCTCACAAGTTCATACTCAGAAGAGTTGTTTGTTCATGTCTAGAAAGAAATTAACAAAACAATTGGATTTTATTTTATTTTATTCAGCATTTGATTGTTGTGGTAAACAATAGGAGCATCAGTTATGATTGTCGTTGTGATATAAAATGAGCTTTAGTATTTTTCAGCACAATGCTCTTGAGCGAGAGGTAACACACGTTTGCATATTACAATAATTATTTTATTAAAAGAATTACACTAATTCTTAACTAGCCTTAAACTCTTTCAATGACTATGTATGTTGACATGTTGGTTGACATGGCATGGTGGCCAGCCTCACATACAACGGAATTGATTTGAATTGCCTATCAGAGGCTCTATTGCCCTAAGTATACTTACTGGATACGCTGTGGAGCATGCAGCACAGCACCGTTCTGTAGAATAGATAAACACAGTTGCTAATTTTTGTAGCAACGAAGTACTGTGAGGGTTGTGAACTGTGATTATTATTAAACTTGTATTGCTTGTGTTATCTGGCAAAGAATGAAACCATCGCCCTCGAGCGGTCGAGCCGTGCGTGGTAAGGTCGGGCAGCAGTGTCCTCCTCTCTACATCGCCCTCGAGCGGTCGAGCCGTGCGTGGTAAGGTCGGGCAGCAGTGTCCTCCTCTCTACTCTGACGATGACGGAAACATAGTCCTCATAGCGACTCCTTGGTTATCGAGCATGATGTGGTCGGTTGTCTTTTCTCCGTTTTTTTTTCTGGTCATTTGGAAACAATTTGTAATAAATGGTTTTGTATTTTGTACAAATATATCAACTATGCGGTAAGCAATCTCATTTTAGAACATTACATTTCAATTTGAACACCATTCATCAGTCATACATTGTGATGTTTTTCTGTGATATTGTTTTATTTTATTATGCGCATATTTTCTTATTGAGTTTGGAAATTCTGCGTGCGTATTTTTATTTATCTTGTAATCATAAGGTGACACAAACTGCAATATTTCCACTAACAAATTTTCAGCTTGACAGAGTTTCCATACCTCGCGTCCTAACCGTAAACATCGTTCGCGCGATTACGCTATCGTCGCGTTCATGTGTCACTCATTTGTTCGAAAAACCGGAAGGCACGCTCTGTCGACGCAACCGCGCGGTCAGATTCGCCGAACAAAATGAACGCGACGATCGCATACTCGCGCGATGGTCGCTCGGTGAGGAGTTAGGACGCGGTCTCAGTCAGCTCTACCGACACTACACACTCGTTACATAGTGGTACGAAAGGAAACATTACATTGTTATTACTGTTAGGGATGGGCCGAAATTCGTTTCATTTTTGGTTTAGCCGAACTTCGGCATTTGGCCGTAATTCGGTTCAAATGCCGAACATTCGAAAGAAGTAAATATTAAAATAACTCAACTGTTTTGACTAAAATAATAAATGTAAACCAGTCAAATAAAAGCATTTATTTATTGTTTGTTAGTTCTTTGTTACTTATTTAACAATTAAATGGATTCTAAACATTATCAGAATTCCTTCTAAATATCTAGAGCACTATTTTTAATTTTTATTAAATTGTTAAATGAAATCTTGTTACCTACTGGAATTTAAAATTGAGCAAGGATTATGCGTTATCTGGCAGAAATCTGCCTTTGGGAAAAGTCGCTCAGAATATACGGAGCCTCCAGGAGGCGATATAAATATTCACTGCAGCACTCACCCTGCCCCGCCCCGCAGACGTTCGTAGCCGCGCGACGCATGGCGGCGCCCGTGCAGCCCGCCGCGGCGGCGGCCGCCGCGCTGTCGGCCGCCACGGCCATCCCGCCGCCCACGTCGGTGCAGCAGAAGCTGGAGCTGCTGCAGGCGCGCGCCGACTCGCGCTATCGGCCCGAGCGCGCCGAACGCGCCGAGCGCCCGCCGCACGACTACCAGCCTGACGATGAGCAGGACGACGGGCTCGGTGAGTCGTTACCTTATACTCCTGGCACCCAACTTGTACAACATTTTGCACAGTATAATAAAGTCCTCTTGTCAGGCCCAGCTTTAAAACAATCTGTTTTTGTAAACTTGTGGACCGCGTTAAGAATACAACAATCCGTTCCATCACTAAATAACTGATGTCACTCGCAAAGCTGCCACGCTGAACATCTGCCGCATGTCGGACGATCAATGGGCCAAACTTACGACCCAGGGCACAGTGGCTCCCGCTTAATGGCAAACGAAATCGCGGCAGGCCCAGACGGAGATGGCAGGATGAGCTGGACTCCTTTAATAAAGATTGGTCCTTGGCAGCTCTGGACAAACAGGTGGAAAGAGAGTAGGGAGGCCATTGCCCAGCAGTGGGACAATCAATCAATCTGCCTAGCCTTTTTCCTTTTTGTTTTTGTACATATTATTAACATCGACTCGCGAACACGTTCATGCTTTGTACATATTACTTACATCGACTCGCGAGCACGTTCATGTTTTGTACATATTACTTACATCGACTCGCGAGCACGTTCATGTTTTGTACATATTACTTACATCGACTCGCGAGCACGTTCATGTTTTGTACATATTACTTACATCGACTCGCGAACACGTTCATGTTTTGTACATATTACTTACATCGACTCGCGAGCACGTTCATGTTTTGTACATATTACTTACATCGACTCGCGAGCACGTTCATGTTTTGTACATATTACTTACATCGACTCGCGAGCACGTTCATGTTTTGTACATATTACTTACATCGACTCGCGAGCACGTTCATGTTTTGTACATATTACTTACATCGACTCGCGAACACGTTCATGTTTTGTACATATTACTTACATCGACTCGCGAGCACGTTCATGTTTTGTACATATTACTTACATCGACTCGCGAGCACGTTCATGTTTTGTACATATTACTTACATCGACTCGCGAGCACGTTCATGTTTTGTATATATTACTTACATCGACTCGCGAGCACGTGTTTTGAATTTTCGCGGGAGTTTTTTTACAGATTATTGTGGTCGATACGGTAAAATGAGCTTACTTTGATACTAAGGCTTTACTTTTTTTAACAACTTTTGTCTTATTAAAAAATCTTAAGTATATAGATTTTAGGAGGCATCAAAAGTTTTTCTTACCTTAACAATGCCCAGTAACCAGTACACCAACAAAACCTTATTCACACACCAAATAAAAATAGTTTTCATAAGTCGAAAGTTGTTATCAAAGTAAACCCGGAGTGTCAAAGTAACCCCATTTAAGGGTAATTACTGCTCCGGTTGTGGTCCACTCGTGCCCGCCCGCTAACTGCGCTCCACACAGACTGGTCGCCGCCGGGCCCGCTGGGCGAGACGCCGGCCGAGCGGCGCGCGCGGCGCCGGCGCACGCGCTGGATGGGCTCGGAGCACGACAAGACCTTCATCCCCGGCCTGCCCACCGTGCTGCCGTCCACGCTCACGCGCGACCAGGAGGAGCAGTACCTGCGTGAGTACCCCGCTGTGCCGCTTGTATCTGTTGTACCCAACGTTGCGATACCTGAACTGGAAACGATATCCTGCTGCAGACTGCTGAAAGCAATTAATGAAGGCACCGCTGCAAAACAAGCTATTTTATGAGGACATACCTGTTGTGTTATATCGCTCACGAACTCATTTTCTTAATTATTTCTAATCATAGAAATGGTAGGTATTGTTTTTTTTTAATTAAATAAACATAAAATAATGTAGGTATGTGGGAACAATGTAATATATCACAGTATTTTAGCTTAGTATGAATATAACGAGCATGTATTTCTACGCGTCCGTTCAGCTAGTACTTAAGAGCGTTAATCACGCGCGGGCTGGCAACGTCGCATTTCTACAGGCTTTTCGTGATTATTTCATTAAATTCAAATCAAAGGACAATTTCCTCTGACAAATTCTTAGATCGTTGGTATTTGTAAGTATGTATGTCATTTTTTGACAGTTATTTTGGTAATTACTCTAGAAAATAGAAAAAAATTGACAATATGTCATTTTTTAAGAGTAATTTCCAAAATAACTCAAAAAATAGCATACATAAGTACTTATAAATACCAACGATCTAAGAATTTGTCAGAGGAAATTGTACTTTCATTTAAATTTAATGAAATAATCACGATAAACCTCCAGCAATGCGACGTTGCCAGCCCGCGCGCGATCAACGCTCTTAACTTATTTTGAAGATCCCGCGAGGCTGTGTATAACTTGTACGTACAGTCAGCGTCGGACGAACAGACTGTTCAAAATGATCTCAACAACTAAGAAAATTAAACTTTATCTCAACTGGATAAAGTTCTTGTCAGAATGACAGTTGTCGTGTACTGTCTTCATTACTCTTCATTCTGAAACATTCCTGTTCCCATTTCTGTTTCCTGTTTTCTGTGTCATTGAGTTAATATTTCATTTTTATAGTTGTTTAAATCATTTTGAGCAGTCTGGTCGTCCCGATATTATTGACGCTGACTGTACATTTGAATGAAACTATATAACGTTACGGTAGGCTTTCCAAGTGCGCCTACGCGGTAGGCGTCCACAACATGTTATTTTAGTTTCAGCGTAGCGCGCCTGCGCAAGCGTCGCCTCTCGGAGCGTGTATAGTTATATGATGCCTTGTGTATGTAGGCAAGCGGTCAGTATTCTAATGTGTGCGTCTGGCCGCGGTTGGCTAACCCGTTCCCTTGCAGTTCAGCTGCAGATCGAGGAGGTGTCGCGCAAGCTGCGCTCGGGCGACCTGGGCATCCCCGCCAACATCGAGGAGAGGTTTGTGCACTGCGTCCGCTAGAGCTGCCACACGCCCGCCGCACTGCAACATGAGTATACGAACTGATGTTTCCTTACTATTGCCCTAATTACGAACGCTCCACGGCACTCGCGCCAGCCCTGGCTGCACTCACAGCCCGAGGCTTACCGTCAACTGTTAAAAGGGAATTCATAAACCATCAAAAGATTACATAAGGAAATAACAATTCTGTTGATCCAACGTAATTCCACGATTTTCAAATTTTGATACCTGTATGGAGTAACATTTAATGAATTGTGTAGTCTACACAGAATTGAAGACTAACAATATCTAATCATGCTAACACAAAAAAGTACGATTTCCTAAGTATCCAAATTCCAAGTAAACCCGTAATTAAGGAATGCAATTCGATCTCGCGAGTTCTCGACCGTGTTCGTCGAGATTTCGAGCCAGAGCGCGCGCGACTTAGAACCTGTGCTTCGTGAGAAGCCGTAATTAATTGAAAGAAAGAAAGAAAGAAAGAAAAATATTTTATTTGGGACACGCACAGGAAATACAGTTAAAAAAGAGCATATAAAAGTAACAAAATAAACATTAAAAAGCAAAAAAACAAAAAAAAGAAATCAGAATAAAAAAAAAAGAGACCTGTGCGAGGCCAAAAAGGCTCCCATCTCAGCATAAAGCTGCGATATTTAAAAAATAAATACCGCAACGCTGGTATTCTGATAGGGCCTGTGTGATGCCACGGACATACCCACGGATATCAATTAAAAATAGCAAGGGGAATAAAATCAAATAAAATAAAATACAAATACTATACTTGAAAAGAAAAAAACAAAAACCGTCAATAAGGTGTAAAGATCGAGATAATTGGTTTACATTATAGAGTGTGTGATGCGTGTGCGCTGATTTGTTGTGTTACGTATGCGTAGTGGAGATCATTATAGTTACATAACTGTAGATTTTTGTTTCGAGATTCAATTAATATTGTTTTATTTACAAAATATAACACCAACAATTTGAGGAATCTCTATTGATGTGTATAGCAGCGGCTTAGGTACACCTGTTGAGCTGCCTGTAGAGCCAGGGCTCGCGCGGCCACTGTTCTCATCGAACATAGCCCAATGACTGCTCAGCGAGCGATTACTACATTTTGTCGAAACTCGACTGATCGAAATCTACTTTATTACACGACAACTAAAATTTTGGCAAAAAAAAAATCAAAGTATCCGGATGATTCGCAGACACTTTGGTACGAGCCCAGAGGGTTATTGAGCAAGGTTAAGCAGGGCGAAAAGTTCATAGCTGAGGGTGCGGCACGATGAGAGAACACTGGAAATATATTGGAAAAGTTTCAGATACGAGCCCCGTGCTCAGGGATCCACTTTCAGATTAGGTCGGGCGGGGCTATTTCGACTATAAAAAAAAACGTCAGTTTCAAAAGTCTACACGCCCGTCTTTGAATAGAGTATGGTAGATTAAATAAATTTATGTTATAAAAGCTTTAATTGAGATCTTTCTTACGTAGGTCTTGAAATAGAATACTCATCTTATAATAGGTTGGGGAAAAAGTTTCTTAGCATTTTTTAAGAAAATTCAAAACATTTTACATTTATCTTAAGTATGTAGGTACCATTTTGTTCGATAACTTTTTGCCATCTTGTAGGTAGGGACATGATCCCATTGCTATAGAAGTTTTGGGACTTCTGATCAAAATACCGCGGCAAGTGGTTTTGGCAGTCCTCTCGTTATGTTAACCTGACACTGCCTAAAGAATTCTGAAGAGACCGAAACAGGTGGAAATCTGAAGGTGCAAGGTCAGGACTATACGGCGGATGCATTAACACCTCCCAGCCAAACTATCTTAATTTTTGCTGAGTGGCTAAAGATGTGTGAGGTCTAGCGTTATGATGATGAAAAACCACACCCCTTCTGTTGATTAATTCCGGCCGCTTTCTCTCAACTTCTTGCTTTAATCTCATCAGTTGTTCGCAGTAGAGTTCAGAATCGATGGTCCTGCCTGGTGGTAACAGCTCATAATGAATAATGCCCTTCCAATCCCATCACACACACAGCATCACCTTGTTGCGAGTTAACCCGGGTTTCGCCACAGTCTTTGAAGCCTAACCGGCCTTTGACCACGACCTTTTCGCACGTTCTTGTCGTACGTGATCCACTTTTCATCACCAGTTATCAGCTTCTTCAAAAATGGTTCGGTTTCATTACGTCGTAATAAAGAATCACAAATGAGTACACGGTTCATTAGGTTTCTTTCAGTGAGCTCGTGAGGTACCCAAATATCGAGCTTTTTTGTGTACCCAGTTTTTATCAAATGCGCCAAAACTGTTTTGTGGTCAGTTCCCAGTAGTTTAGCTACGTCGTAACTACTGATATGCCGATCTTGCTCCACTTTTTCAAAAATGGCATCCATTTTATCCGTAATAGGGCGACCAGAGCGACGTGCATCTTTGACATCAAAATTTCCGGATTGAAAACGCTTAAACCAATTTTGTGCTACTCTCACAGACACTGCACCTGGGTCCATAAACATCGCAATTTTTTTTAGCGGCTTGCGTTGCATTTTTACCTTTTTTGTAGCAAAATTTTAAAATGTATCGAATTTCTTCATTAGATTCACTCATCTTGACAGTACGAAAAACAAATGAAAATCAATGATACCAAAACCAGCCAGATACAAATAGTATAGCCAAAGAGATTTTATTTTAAGTTCATACATACTATAATGCGAAAAGACTTTTTCCCCAACCTAATATGTTCAAAGGAACGATGTTTTTGAAATTGGGAAGAAATGGTTACAATTACCCCACAATACAACACTATTTCAACTATGCCACGTATTTATCGTACTAAAGCCGTTATCGTTTTGAAATTGAGAGCCAGAGTATATTTATGGCATAATTCGTACCATTAGATGGCTTATTGTCTCCTAACATGGTTCAGCAACGTAATAAAATACTTTAAACACCTTGAAGAGGCAATATCGACTTTTTACATAGGGACGCAGGAACCAACATTGTCGATAAATCATCAACAACACCCATGAATAAACTTTTATTTAAAAAAAAAAATCGTTATTTTAGTTTAGACTAATTCAAATAGAATTGCAAATTGTTTATTTAATGTTTCTTATATTTTTCGAGGTCCTTGGATAGGTTGTAAAGACACAAATTTCTTCATAAAAATAATTTATTATTTAATTAAGTAAGTAGCTGTTGCTAAAATATGAAACACTGTAGCTTGAAGCTTGATAACTAGTCATTTTTTATTGCGAATATCTTCTACAGCTTGTATGTAGTTCGTCTAGTGAGTACTGTTTAACATATTTTGCCTTATAATTTCGCACCATCTAAAACAATACAAAAACACATAAATGCACATAATGGCCAACCCAATCAAAGCGCAAAAGTAGTGAATCAGCCGTGAAGCAGTAAAAAAGCGGACGAGAGACAAAAAACTTTTATGGCAAGATAGGAAATTCTTCAAACTGCACGACATTCACGTTTCACAACCATGGTAAAAGGTTTGATCACCATTTAGAGATTTAATTTACCAACAGTGGTTCACTGTACAGTTTATCGCAGCATGTGCCAATGTTTTTGCTATGCATAGAGTATCGATGTAATGGAGCATCATCACAACACTAGTGTTTTTTAGTGTTTCGCAATACCATACAAAAATTAAGCGGAGTAATTATGACTTCAGGTTAACCGAAATAACCCCACTTCTTCTTTTCGTGGGGCTATTTAAACTAACGAAAAATCGCATCATTCCAAAGAACAAATAGGCGAAAAACAACTTACGGTTTATATTTTCACTAGTCACTGTTTAATATTGTAAAAACAAGTGTTTTAAACACAACTTTAGACCAAAAATGTGACGAGCGTCTTTTGTTAACACATGTCCAAAATGGCGTCTGATAAAAAAAGGCATGTGGGTCAAACAGTTCGCGCTTTAGCAGCTCCATCTTTGAAATTTTGTTGAAATAATCTGTTCACCTACCTGGATATAGATGGCGTTTTGGTACAAATACAGTAGAATGACAGTTATTATCATTAGTTAGACTATTCTAACTAATGATAATAACTGTCATTCTACTATTTATTCTATTCGGGTCTATTTCAACTGTGGGGCTATCCCCACAGTTGAAATAGACCCGAATAGAAATAGCCCGACAAAATGGACCAAAAATAAAGTGACCTTCAGAGAGCCTTTGGTTTTCGTATGATCGTGTCCGGCCGGCCTGACGCATAATAACTTAAATAGATAAATCTGAGGAAGACATTGTGAGCTGATGAATTCGAAAACTCAAATTTGGACAATTTTTTTTAGGGTTCCGTACCTCAAAAGGGAAAAACGGAACCCTTATAGGATCACTTCGTTGTCCGTCTGTCTGTCAAGACGCTTTTTCTCAGGAACGCGTGGAGGTATCAAGTTGAAATTAATATCAAATATGTAGGTCTACTAGCTTGTTCCCGCGGCTTCGCCCGCGTGGATGTCGGAAAATATCCCATGGGAACAGAAACCCGTCTACATTATAAAGGGAACCTCTGTGCAAAATTTCAGCTTTATAGGTCAAAGGGTTTGCGCTGGGCGTTGATGAGTTAGTCAGGACTTTTCTTATTACATATTGAGATAGCTTCTGCTAAAATTCTGAAATTTCTTGTTCCCTCGACCCACCCCGTCGCATCGCATTGCCTGTCCACGCTATTATTTCGTTTTCGTTTAGCGTTTTTTCTAATTTTTTTCTGTTTGCTCGGCACCTAACAGCCCTAGAGTGACGTTAAATATGGCCTACAGACTTCCTTAAGAATTGGGCCATCAAATGGAAAAATAATTATTAAAGTCCGCCTGGTAGTTCCAAAGATTAGCGCGATCAAACAAACAAAAAAAAGTGTGTTTGTCAGCTCTGACGAACGACTGGAATTTACTCCTGTTTTTGTGCCGTTCCGAGTTTCCGACTTTCTATTTTTCGGTCATTTCTGTCGGACTAAGTTTCTTCAATCAATCAATGCTATACAAAAAGCAGTTTTAAGGTGTAAAGGTACTCGTCACCTCCCCCTCACCCCTGCCACTCTCCCTCTAACCCCCTCTCACCCCTGCCACTCTCCCTCTAACCCCCTCTCACCCCTGCCACTCTCCCTCTAACCCCCCTCTCACCCCTGTCACTCTCCCTCTAATCCCCTCTCACCCCTCCTCCTCTCCCCTCCCGCTCACCCCTCCCCTTCCTACCCCTCTCACCTTCCCCTATCATCCCTCTCACCGCTACCAACATGTAAAGATTGGCGAAGTGGTGAGCGATAGGGCAAGGATTGATTATTTTATTTTATTTTATTTGATAGGAATAACAAACAGCAGTATATTACACAGTAGGCATACAATATATAACTTGCAATAAAAGTAACAAATACACTACTCAAGACGTTATCCACAGATTACCATACTATAATAGCTAGCTGTTAGCAGTGCAAGTTAAAGAAGCACTTATATTACTTATTTACTATATATTAGGGCTATGATCTCTTAAAATAGTCATAATTTCACTCTTAAATACAGCTTGGCTGAGAAACATAATGTCAGTAGAGCCAAACTGTTTATTATAGGTGTCAACCAAACGATGTAACGGCGAGCGAACGCCTGAGTTCGACAAAATGAAGTAGCAAATAGGCGTCTTGAACGAACCTCACGACCGGTTACAGTACGAGGGATCAGGTAGCACAGACTGTTCACAAGATCAGTACAATCAAATTTATTGCGGCATATACTAAACAGAGTCATCATTTCAAGAAGGGTGCGACGGGATTGTAGGGACATGAGGTTATATTTTTAACCGACTTCAAAAAGGAGGAGGTTATCAATTCGTCGGAACCTTTTTTTTTTTTTTATTTTTTTTTTTATGTATGTTCCCCGATTACTCGAAGATGGCTGGACCGATTTGGATTATTTTTTTTTTGTTTGAAAGGGTATACTTCCCAGGTGGTCCCATGATCATCAAGTCAGGATCTGATGATGGGATCCTGGAGAAATAGAGAGAACTCTTCCAATTTTATAGGCACACTTGAAGCGATTTGGATAGTTTTTGGAAGAGTAGTTTCTTGGAGTGGTCCCATTTCAATTTGGTGAAGATCTGATGAAGAACTTCTGAGATAGGCAACGGAACTCCTCAATAAATGATACCAAATGGACTGGGATTGCTGAAATCTCATGTCTGTTTGTTGTTCACACCAGTTCATAACATAACATCACGCCAGTACGCTGTGAAGGGGTAAGCACATGTGAACCACTAAAAAGTGAAAAATAAAAACTTTTTTACAAAAAAATACAACCGACTTCCAAAAACAACACTACAAAGTGAAAAATAACTTTAATTTCGGAAGTCGGTGGCAAAAAACGAAAATACATTTAACTAGACACCGACTTCCGAAATTAAAGTTATTTTTCACTTTGTAGTGTTGTTTTTGGAAGTCGGTTGTATTTTTTTGTAAAAAAGTTTTTTACAAGCAATAATTTATAGGTCATTTTTTTTTTTTTTATGGCGTCCCTCAAGGAAGCATTCTGGGCCCAACGCTCTTCCTTATCTATATAAATGACCTGTGTTCTCTAGCCCTTACAAATTGCTCAGTGTTTACCTACGCCGATGACACAGCACTCCTTATGGCACGAACTGGAGAGAAACTGAATGGCATGCTCAGATGGCACTAGACATTGTGATGAATTGGCTCGCTAAAAATGTTTTAACTTTAAATACAGAAAAAACTAACCTAACCTTTTCTATAAGTAAAAAATCCCAGCCTAACATGCCGCTTGTCATTAAAGGTCATGCTTGCTCAGAGCATTCAAGACCTCTCGTGCACGTGTCCTGCTCTGGCAATTACTTCAAACATAAAGTACTTGGGCGTGCAGACATCTTAACTGGTATACTCACGTAGACAACTTGGTTGCAAGGTCTCGGAAACTTATTTATATTTTTAAGAAACTACGCTACTCAGCTGATACAAATACTCTCAGGTTGGTCTACTTGACACTTTGTCAATCACTTCTTGCATACTACCTGCCAGCATGGGGTGGAGCCTGTAAGACCTACTTCCTTAAATTAGAGAGAGCACAAAGGGCAGCAGGGACAGCGAAGTGCTTTCAGTGAGGAAACTGTTTGTTCTTCAGTGTATATTGAGAAAACTTCGCGTGCCAATAAACGTGGAGCTGATATTGTTTTCCACCTGTAAGACATAATTCCACCTTTGCTGAACACCAGTTCTCTTACCTCAGTCAAAAACTGTATAACAGAATCAACAAACTTCTCGTGATACACAAACTTAATTTACACCAATGTAAAATCGCAGTGAAAGCGTGGTTAATGGAGCAAAACTACGACGAAATAGAAAACCTTCTATTCTCTCCTTCTCAATAGTTCAACATATACATCTTAACTTTACTCACACACTTCTTACTTCACAAACACACACACACACACACTTCATGATTGTAATTAGGATCAAATTCTGGGAAGCAATAACACTTTCCTTTGGTTTTCGTATGATTGTGTGTCAGGCCGCACACGATCATACGAAAAACAAAGGTTCTGAAGATCACTTTATTTTTGGTCCATTTTGTAAATCTGAAAGTGGATCCCTGAGCACGGGGCTCGTATCTGAATCTTTTCCAATATATTTCCAGTGTTCTCTCATCGTGCCGCACCCTCAGCTATCAACTTTTCGCCCTGCTTAAGCTTGCTCAAAAAACCTCTGGGCTCCCCTACCACTTATAAAATTATAAATGACATATAAAATGCATAATAATAAAGCATTAGGAAAATTAATGACATTGTCATTGAATCACAATGTAGATGATGAGGTAGTATGTAACCAGCGCGTTTGTGGAGCGTGTCGTGTGCCGCCCCCCGGGGGGCCCGTCCTGCTACTAATGCGCCATTTTCTTCAGTTGCAGGTCGCATACAGACTGCTATAAACACTAATGATTCAATTAATTAACCAAACACATCTAATAATTATTATTATTGATAATTTTCAGCAACTACAGCTCAATAATGATTAATAACCAGATTATTTTCAGGGCTAATGAGCTTAATTAAAATTTCAGGAACAAATTAATTGAATTATTTTTTTTCCTCGGGCTTTAGGATCTAGGTGTTAGAGTAGGATATCAGTGCACATCATATATTCCCTTTTGTTACGATGTCGTCGTGCGGTGCTCAATGAGATCGCTCCTAGCGCTCCGACCGCGTCCACTTGCTATATCGCTTAAATAATTCCATTTTCAATGCTGTTGTGATATTGTTGAGCATCGCTGACCGTTCTTTGTCACTGACGCGACGCGCGACGCTCCGAACTCGACACATAGCTTTCTGCTCAATCAGTTTCGCTCTAGTGGTGAAATCAATACTGTAATAGTACTTTCAACAAATTGTATGCAGGGTTAAATTTAATTATCTGACGAAACTACACAGACTTGATGGGTAATCATTTCTATTTATAGTAAAACAAAAAAAAAAATGCTTTATAGAAATTCTTAATTAAAATTTCAAAGTAAGCAGAATGTCGTCAGCCGCTGTAGTTATTTGAAGTTATTAGTTGACAAAATCATATTTTTGTTTAATTATGATCCATATCGGAAGTGTCATCAAGCAATGAAATTTAACCCTGTGTTAAAATGACCTTAAAATTTAAAACGAGAAAAGCGTGGCTATGTGTCGGAGTGCGTGCGTGCGCGTGCGTGGCGTGACGTGTTGCTGTGTGGCAGGTCGCCGTCGCCCGAGCCCATCTACTCCACGGACGGCAAGCGCCTCAACACGCGCGAGTACCGCACGCGCCGCAAGCTGGAGGAGGAGCGGCACCGGCTCGTCACGCGCATGCAGCAGATCAACCCCGAGTTCAAGCCTCCACCCGACTACAAGTACGTGCACACTCTATCTCTAGCAGTCAACCCCGAGTTCAGCCGCCCGACTACAAGTACGTGCACACTATCTCTAGCAGTCAACCCCGAGTTCAGCCGCCAGACTACAAGTACGTGCACACTCTATCTCTAGCAGTCAACCCCGAGTTCAGCCGCCCGACTACAAGTACGTGCACACTATCTTTAGCAGATCAACCCCGACTTCAGCCGCCCGACTACAAGTACGTGCACACTATCTCTAGCAGTCAACCCCGAGTTCAGCCGCCCGACTACAAGTACATGCACACTATCTTTAGCAGATCAACCCCGACTTCAGCCGCCCGACTACAAGTACGTGCACACTATCTCTAGCAGTCAACCCCGAGTTCAGCCGCCAGACTACAAGTACGTGCACACTCTATCTCTAGCAGTCAACCCCGAGTTCAGCCGCCCGACTACAAGTACGTGCACACTATCATTAGCAGATCAACCCCGACTTCAGCCGCCCGACTACAAGTACGTGCACACTATCTCTAGCAGTCAACCCTGAGTTCAGCCGCCCGACTACAAGTACGTGCACACTATCTTTAGCAGATCAACCCCGACTTCAGCCGCCCGACTACAAGTACGTGCACACTATCTCTAGCAGTCAACCCCGAGTTCAGCCGCCCGACTACAAGTACGTGCACACTATCTTTAGCAGATCAACCCCGACTTCAGCCGCCCGACTACAAGTACGTGCACACTATCTCTAGCAGTCAACCCCGAGTTCAGCCGCCCGACTACAAGTACGTGCACACTATCTTTAGCAGATCAACCCCGACTTCAGCCGCCAGACTACAAGTACGTGCACACTCTATCTCTAGCAGTCAACCCCGACTTCAGCCGCCCGACTACAAGTACGTGCACACTATCTCTAGCAGTCAACCCCGAGTTCAGCCGCCCGACTACAAGTACGTGCACACTATCTTTAGCAGATCAACCCCGACTTCAGCCGCCAGACTACAAGTACGTGCACACTCTATCTCTAGCAGTCAACCCCGAGTTCACCCGCCCGACTACAAGTACGTGCACACTCTATCTCTAGCAGTCAACCCCGAGTTCAGCCGCCCGACTACAAGTACGTGCACACTATCTCTAGCAGATCAACCCCGAGTTCAGCCGCCCGACTACAAGTACGTGCACACTATCTCTAGCAGATCAACCCCGAGTTCAGCCGCCCGACTACAAGTACGTGCACACTCTATCTCTAGCAGTCAACCCCGAGTTCAGCCGCCCGACTACAAGTACGTGCACTCTATCTCTAGCAGATCAACCCCGACTTCAGCCGCCAGACTACAAGTACGTGCACACTCTATCTCTAGCAGTCAACCCCGAGTTCAGCCGCCCGACTACAAGTACGTGCACACTATCTTTAGCAGATCAACCCCGACTTCAGCCGCCAGACTACAAGTACGTGCACACTCTATCTCTAGCAGTCAACCCCGAGTTCAGCCGCCCGACTACAAGTACGTGCACACTATCTTTAGCAGATCAACCCCGACTTCAGCCGCCAGACTACAAGTACGTGCACACTCTATCTCTAGCAGTCAACCCCGAGTTCAGCCGCCCGACTACAAGTACGTGCACACTATCTTTAGCAGATCAACCCCGACTTCAGCCGCCCGACTACAAGTACGTGCACACTATCTCTAGCAGTCAACCCTGAGTTCAGCCGCCCGACTACAAGTACGTGCACACTATCTTTAGCAGATCAACCCCGACTTCAGCCGCCCGACTACAAGTACGTGCACACTATCTCTAGCAGTCAACCCCGAGTTCAGCCGCCCGACTACAAGTACGTGCACACTATCTTTAGCAGATCAACCCCGACTTCAGCCGCCCGACTACAAGTACGTGCACACTATCTCTAGCAGTCAACCCCGAGTTCAGCCGCCCGACTACAAGTACGTGCACACTATCTTTAGCAGATCAACCCCGACTTCAGCCGCCAGACTACAAGTACGTGCACACTCTATCTCTAGCAGTCAACCCCGAGTTCACCCGCCCGACTACAAGTACGTGCACACTCTATCTCTAGCAGTCAACCCCGAGTTCAGCCGCCCGACTACAAGTACGTGCACACTATCTCTAGCAGATCAACCCCGAGTTCAGCCGCCCGACTACAAGTACGTGCACACTATCTCTAGCAGATCAACCCCGAGTTCAGCCGCCCGACTACAAGTACGTGCACACTCTATCACTAGCAGTCAACCCCGAGTTCAGCCGCCCGACTACAAGTACGTGCACTCTATCTCTAGCAGATCAACCCCGAGTTCAGCCGCCAGACTACAAGTACGTGCACACTATCTCTAGCAGTCATCCCCGAGTTCAGCCGCCCGACTACAAGTACGTGCACACTATCTCTAGCAGATCAACCCCGAGTTCAGCCGCCCGACTACAAGTACGTGCACACTATCTCTAGCAGATCAACCCCGAGTTCAGCCGCCCGACTACAAGTACGTGCACACTCTATCTCTAGCAGTCAACCCCGAGTTCAGCCGCCCGACTACAAGTACGTGCACACTATCTCTAGCAGATCAACCCCGAGTTCAGCCGCCCGACTACAAGTACGTGCACACTATCTCTAGCAGATCAACCCCGAGTTCAGCCGCCCGACTACAAGTACGTGCACACTCTATCTCTAGCAGTCAACCCCGAGTTCAGCCGCCCGACTACAAGTACGTGCACACTATCTCTAGCAGATCAACCCCGAGTTCAGCCGCCCGACTACAAGTACGTGCACACTATCTCTAGCAGATCAACCCCGAGTTCAGCCGCCCGACTACAAGTACGTGCACACTCTATCTCTAGCAGTCAACCCCGAGTTCAGCCGCCCGACTACAAGTACGTGCACTCTATCTCTAGCAGATCAACCCCGAGTTCAGCCGCCCGACTACAAGTACGTGCACACTCTATCTCTAGCAGTCAACCCCGAGTTCAGCCGCCCGACTACAAGTACGTGCACACTCTATACTCTATACCAGAACGCCCAGTGCACCAGCGGGTAATTGCGCAACACACATATAATTTCGCCTTTCATTTTGCCAGTTCAGCCAAGTTCTTTAAGTTGTTGACTTGATATGAAGCAATGGATTAGGAATTTACGAATTGTGATTGAAAGTATGTTACGCAATAATTGTGCGGCTCCGCTGCTACTACTGCGTGCGGTAAGTCAGTGGACAGGGGCCCGGCGACGTGGGGCGCGGCGCAGCGACGAGTGCGGGACGTTGCAGAGGCGACATGGTGCGTCTCCGCTGCTACTACTGCGTGCGGTAAGTCAGCGGACGGGGGCCCAGCGACGTGGCGCGCGGCGCAGCGACATGGTGCGTCTCCGCTGCTACTACTGCGTGCGGTAAGTCAGCGGACGGGGGCCCGGCGACGTGGCGCGCGGTGCAGCGATTAGTGCGGGACGTTGCAGAGGCGACATGGTGCGTCTCCGCTGCTACTACTGCGTGCGGTAAGTCAGCGGACAGGGGCCCGGCGACGTGGCGCGCGGCGCAGCGACGAGTACGGGACGTTGCAGAGGCGACATGGTGCGTCTCCGCTGCTACTACTGCGTGCGGTAAGTCAGCGGACGGGGGCCCGGCGACGTGGCGCGCGGTGCAGCGATTAGTGCGGGACGTTGCAGAGGCGACATGGTGCGTCTCCGCCGCTACTACTGCGTGCGGTAAGTCAGCGGACAGGGGCCCGGCGACGTGGCGCGCGGCGCAGCGACGAGTACGAGACGTTGCAGAGGCGACATGGTGCGTCTCCGCTGCTACTACTGCGTGCGGTAAGTCAGCGGACGGGGGCCCGGCGACGTGGCGCGCGGTTCAGCGATTAGTGCGGGACGTTGCAGAGGCGACATGGTGCGTCTCCGCTGCTACTACTGCGTGCGGTAAGTCAGCGGACAGGGGCCCGGCGACGTGGCGCGCGGCGCAGCGACGAGTACGGGACGTTGCAGAGGCGACATGGTGCGTCTCCGCTGCTACTACTGCGTGCGGTAAGTCAGCGGACGGGGGCCCAGCGACGTGGCGCGCGGCGCAGCAACATGGTGCGTCTCCGCTGCTACTACTGCGAGCGGTAAGTCAGCGGACGGGGGCCCAGCGACGTGGCGCGCGGCGCAGCGACATGGTGCGTCTCCGCTGCTACTACTGCGTGCGGTAAGTCAGCGGACGGGGGCCCGGCGACGTGGCGCGCGGTGCAGCGATTAGTGCGGGACGTTGCAGAGGCGACATGGTGCGTCTCCGCTGCTACTACTGCGTGCGGTAAGTCAGCGGACAGGGGCCCGGCGACGTGGCGCGCGGCGCAGCGACGAGTACGGGACGTTGCAGAGGCGACATGGTGCGTCTCCGCTGCTACTACTGCGTGCGGTAAGTCAGCGGACGGGGGCCCGGCGACGTGGCGCGCGGTGCAGCGATTAGTGCGGGACGTTGCAGAGGCGACATGGTGCGTCTCCGCTGCTACTACTGCGTGCGGTAAGTCAGCGGACAGGGGCCCGGCGACGTGGCGCGCGGCGCAGCGACGAGTACGGGACGTTGCAGAGGCGACATGGTGCGTCTCCGCTGCTACTACTGCGTGCGGTAAGTCAGCGGACGGGGGCCCGGCGACGTGGCGCGCGGTGCAGCGATTAGTGCGGGACGTTGCAGAGGCGACATGGTGCGTCTCCGCCGCTACTACTGCGTGCGGTAAGTCAGCGGACAGGGGCCCGGCGACGTGGCGCGCGGCGCAGCGACGAGTACGAGACGTTGCAGAGGCGACATGGTGCGTCTCCGCTGCTACTACTGCGTGCGGTAAGTCAGCGGACGGGGGCCCGGCGACGTGGCGCGCGGTTCAGCGATTAGTGCGGGACGTTGCAGAGGCGACATGGTGCGTCTCCGCTGCTACTACTGCGTGCGGTAAGTCAGCGGACAGGGGCCCGGCGACGTGGCGCGCGGCGCAGCGACGAGTACGGGACGTTGCAGAGGCGACATGGTGCGTCTCCGCTGCTACTACTGCGTGCGGTAAGTCAGCGGACGGGGGCCCGGCGACGTGGCGCGCGGTTCAGCGATTAGTGCGGGACGTTGCAGAGGCGACATGGTGCGTCTGCGCTGCTACTACTGCGTGCGGTAAGTCAGCGCACGGGGGCCCGGCGACATGGCGCGCGGCGCTGCGACGAGTGAGGGACGTTGCCAACGTGTGTGGGACGTTGATGAGGCGATATTCTCAATGGTTGGACTAATGACCTAAATGTGAACACTAATAGGGTTGAAAATAAAACCACAAAATGTGTCCGATCTAAACTGGTATATTTGATTAGAATTGCGAGATCCCAACCAAATCGTTGTAAGCAAACGATAGCGCGATCTACTTCGACGCCAACGCCATCTACCGAGATTGACAGCAGACTTTTTAAATTTTACAATAATGACTACTATGGTTTCTTCATGATCTTCGTTCGTTACTTGTTGTTCACAATATTGACTACTATGGTTTCTCCATGAAGTTCGTTCGTAACTTGTTGTTTAAAGTAACATCCAGATCTAGATTTTTACAGATTTGATACTGGGAGATTGCACGGATTGCCATACCTATGTAACGACATCGTGTTGTTGCAGGCCTCCCATCATCCGCGTGCACGACAAGGTGATGATCCCGCAGGAGGAGCACCCTGACATCAACTTCGTGGGCCTGCTCATCGGGCCGCGCGGCAACACGCTCAAAGGTCAGGGCTATTCTGAGATTCCGGCGAGAAAACAAACTAATCGGAGAACGTTCTGGCGTCGAACAAGTGCCAAAAAACACAAACACACACAACGCACACACTCAACAAAAACACTTTTAGGAAAATATCGTCCTGACAATTGTTACTTAGCGACTATTTGTTAGTGTAATGCACCAAACATAACGTCCTGATCAATTGTTACTTAGCGACTATTTGTTAGTGTAATGCACCAAACATAACGTCCTGATCAATTGTTACTTAGCGACTATTTGTTAGTGTAATGCACCAAACATATCGTCCTGATCAATTGTTACTTAGCGACTATTTGTTAGTGTAATGCACCAAACATAACGTCCTGATCAATTGTTACTTAGCGACTATTTGTTAGTGTAATGCACCAAACATAACGTCCTGATCAATTGTTACTTAGCGACTATTTGTTAGTGTAATGCACCAAACATATCGTCCTGATCAATTGTTACTTAGCGACTATTTGTTAGTGTAATGCACCAAACATAACGTCCTGATCAATTGTTACTTAGCGACTATTTGTTAGTGTAATGCACCAAACATAACGTCCTGACAATTGTTACTTAGCGACTATTTGTTAGTGTAATGCACCAAACATAACGTCCTGATCAATTGTTACTTAGCGACTATTTGTTAGTGTAATGCACCAAACATAACGTCCTGATCAATTGTTACTTAGCGACTATTTGTTAGTGTAATGCAACAAACATAACGTCCTGATCAATTGTTACTTAGCGACTATTTGTTAGTGTAATGCACCAAACATAACGTCCTGATCAATTGTTACTTAGCGACTATTTGTTAGTGTAATGCACCAAACATAACGTCCTGATCAATTGTTACTTAGCGACTATTTGTTAGTGTAATGCACCAAACATAACGTCCTGATCAATTGTTACTTAGCGACTATTTGTTAGTGTAATGCACCAAACATAACGTCCTGATCAATTGTTACTTAGCGACTATTTGTTAGTGTAATGCACCAAACATAACGTCCTGATCAATTGTTACTTAGCGACTATTTGTTAGTGTAATGCACCAAACATAACGTCCTGATCAATTGTTACTTAGCGACTATTTGTTAGTGTAATGCACCAAACATAACGTCCTGATCAATTGTTACTTAGCGACTATTTGTTAGTGTAATGCACCAAACATAACGTCCTGATCAATTGTTACTTAGCGACTATTTGTTAGTGTAATGTGCCAAACATTGTAGGCAAAACTAAGTTTTTTGGTAATTATCTTCAAACCCGCAGGGGGTCAATACGAGGGTTACGCTTTTAAATTTGCGGAATGAGTAGCTAAGGTAATAGTGGGGGTAATAGAGTCGTTACGAAATAAGCAACTCATTATTAGTATAAATACCAAGTTTTATCGTAATTAGGTCATCCTCATTTCTAACAAGCAGTTTGGTTTTCGAACTCAACACTTGCGTACAACAGGTCCACCGTATCATCGAACACATAAACGTTAACGGTTCCAACTTGGTTTGATGACGGGAGTTGTATTTTTCGACATAGCGAAAGCGTTCGGCAAAGTCTGGCGCAATGGCTTATTATTAGGTCTTTACCTATGAAATTGCCGTTCTGCAGTACTGGCCATTTCAAATCAAAATAATTTTTGTTTGGCTAAGAATTCTAATTTCAAATTAATTTTACATGGATTTTTTTTTCCAAAAGTAGTCATTTGTTTATTGATTAGTGTTACATATTCATCGCATTTCAATCTTTTTCGTCATCATGGATACGTTAAAAATTCGAGTAATTATGGAATATGAGTACCGTCGTGGCAGCAACGCGGCACAAGCGGCACGCAACATCAACGACGTTTACGGAGCTAACACTACAAACCAACGCACCACTTGTTATTGGTTTGCTCGCTTCCGTTCTGGAAATTTCGACCTGAAAAATGAACCTCGCGGTCGTCCGAAGACTTTGGTCGACAATGACGAATTAAAGGCGATTGTGGAAGCTGATGATACACAATCTACGGCTGAATTAGCAGCAGCTTTCGACGTTAGCGTCAAAACAATATTGGTCCATTTGCGTCAAATTGGCAAGGTAAAAAAGCTTGACAAATGGGTGCCCCACGAACTCAATGATCGCCAGCGCGAAGTACGCGTCGAGACGTGCCTTGCACTGCTCAACAGACACACAAATGAAGGAATTTTGAACCGCATTGTTACCTGCGATGAAAAATGGATTCTGTTTGATAACCGCAAGCGCTCAGCAAGTTGGTTGGATCCTGGTTCAGCACCTAAACAATGCCCTAAACGAAAACTTACCCCTAGAAAAGTGATGGTCACTGTTTGGTGGTCTAGCGCCGGTGTGATTCATCACAGCTTCTTACCAAACGGGGTGAGCATTACTTCAGATGTGTACTGTGAAGAACTGAACACAATGATGGAGAAGCTGGCACATCTCCAACCAGCATTGGTCAATCGCTCGTCTCCGCTGCTCCTGCACGACAACGCGTGACCTCATACTGCACAGCAGACGGTCTCCAAGTTGCAAGAACTGGGGTTGGAAGCTCTCCGTCATCCGCCCTACTCACCAGAGCTTTGCTGGCATACCGAGTTTGTAGAGTTTATTATAACAGGTCTTTACCTATGAAATTGCCGTTTTGTATGAAAAAATTTAAACGAATTTTTCCACCACAATCGCCTTTAATTCGTCATTGTCGACCAGTCTTCGGACGACCGCAAGGTTCATTTTTCAGGTCGAAATTTCCAGAACGGAAGCGAGCAAACCAATAACAAGTGGTGCGTTGGTTTGTAGTGTTAGCTCCGTAAACGTCGTTGATGTTGCGTGCCGCTTGTGCCGCGTTGCTGCCACGACGGTACTCATATTCCATAATTACTCGAATTTTTAACGTATCCATGATGACGAAAAAGATTGAAATGCGATGAAAATGTAACACTAATCAATAAACAAATGACTACTTTTGGAAAAAAAAATCCATGTTTTTAAAATAAAATTAATTTGAAATTAGAATTCTTAGCCAAACAAAAATTATTTTGATTTGAAATGGCCAGAACTGCAGAACGGCAATTTCATAGGTAAAGACCTAATATTTACATTTGACATTTTGCTTATTTTTTGTGATTTGGGAGCATGTACGAGCACGCTCGACAATTTTATGCTGACGCCTGCGAGGTTTATACATTGTTATAAATATAAATATAAATATAAATATAAATATGTTTGGACATATCACACAACGCCATCTAGCCCCAAGCTAAGCAACCTAATGCTTGTGTTATGGTAACGAGATGGCTGATAAACTACTTATATACATTTTTTTTTTTTTTTTTTTTTTTGTAAATACATACATATTATAGATAGAAAAACACCCAGACTCGGAACAAATACTTGTAGGTCGTACAAATATTTGTTCCGTGCGGGAATCGAACCCGCGACATGCTGCGCAGCAGTCAATCGCTCAACCACTGCGCCAACCGTGTCGTCATACATAACTATATAGTATGTTACATGTACGCTATTGTAATTAATTCATTTCAATAAATCTGCTCGGTGTTAACACATGTCGGTGTTTTCTTCCACATTACACATAAGAATTCCCGGCTTACATCGTACCTCAGCGGTAGGACTCTACTATTATAATATGGATTTCACTTTCATTGAAAGTTCAGAGTGAGTAAATCTGCAGAGAAATAATTGTAACAGAAGAGATTTGGAGAAACTCGAGCATGTTTACAAGAAGGCACGCTCTCAATCCAACACAAGGTTGTACAAACTTGTAACTTTTACAATTTTACGATTTGTAGACATTTTTTTACAAATCATCATATCGTACAATCTTGAAGGGCGTCATGACATATTATAGCTATGCTTTGTGTTACGATTGTTAATATTATTCGTAAATTATTCATACATATTTGTATCTTCTGTGTTGTTTTTTCTACAATTTAACAATTTTGTAGAATTGTACCCATGTAATGTTTGTGGTAAGGGCCCAACCCAGGTCAGAATTTTCTTTAAGAATCCAGTTTTTTTATTTCTTTTTATCTCTTTGATATCTTCATTTTTGATTATGATATGATGAATGTTCTTTCTTTAGAAATAAGCATCAGCTTTGTTGTTAACTGCCTATATAATAGTTTATTTTGTTCCTTGTGTGTAAATAATATAAACAAACAAAATACTGGATCACAGCGATGGAGAAGGAGACGGGCGCTAAGATAATAATCCGCGGCAAGGGCTCGGTGAAGGAGGGCAAGGTGGGGCGCAAGGACGGGCAGCCGCTGCCGGGCGAGGACGAGCCGCTGCATGCCTACATCACCGCCACCAACGCCGACTGCGTCAAGAAGGCCGTCGAGAAGGTAACGAGCGCCGACAAGCTTCCCTTCCACACAATCGAACCAATAACACGTTCTAGCAATACTTCTCTGCTCCGCTCGCTACTCAGTAAGGGGGATGCGCTAAGGTAGCGAAATTCTAATTTTGTTTCGGTTTTTGCAATTTGCAGCTCAGTGCCAAGTTGTATGCTGAAGAAGCTATGATGCGCGACCGGAACTAACTTGTATTTACATCATTATAATTATTGGAATCATCAATACTACTCTCTTATTTAGAGGCCTCAAATGTCATGAAATCACGAAATAGTCTTGCAATATGCTAATTTGAACTTAGAGAGTTGTATAGGTAAATTAAGTCATTATGAGTCTGTACAGGCCTAAGTGTTTGTTGGGTCTACCCTTTATAGCAGAACTTTTTATGTCATAATATTATTTTGCATAACAGCTGATAGCATAAACTTCATTTCGCAGAAAATCGTTTGGCATACACTCATTTATCATACATTCAAAACTCATAATTTTGTAAGTCAGAATCATCTTTTGGCATAAATTTCATATCCATAATAATTAAAAAGTAGAACCATCATATCGCAGAAAGTTCACACTCAGAATCGTCTTTTGGCATACATTTCATATCGATAGTCATTAAAAGGCAGAACTATCATATCTCAGAAAGTTTAAACTTAGAATCATCTTTTGGCATATATTATATTTCATATCCATAATAATTGAAAGATTCATCTATCACATTACAGAAAATTCATAGTTAGAACGCGAGCTTATCGTTGCAGATAGTTTTAACGCTCACCACCGCAGCTCAGCCTCAGCCGCAGCGGCGAGCGTTACAAGCTACCTGCTCCTTAGCTCGCAGGCCTCCTCGCCCCTCCGCGCCTACGCGGGCTTAAATTAGACTCCAGGGTAGGGCAGACAAGACTAGGTGGAGTCGGTTTTGCAGCGATTCGTTTCTGTCACTAACTTTTGTGGCACAACATATTGACTTTTTATGACAGTATTTTAATTTTAATTTAAGGTTAAAAATGTATTGTATAGGGGTTACCCTTGTTTCTTCGAAAAGATATTGACAAATTATCACTTCCCAATCAATTTTCCGCATAATTTCATTTTCAAATTATTACTTAGCAAAACATCTCTTCACAAATAATTGTAACCCAAACCTAATGTTTGGCAAGTGAACGTTTAAACAATAACTTGTTTACCAACTAGTACTTCTACAAATTTTTATGTAGTCAAATATTTCAGTTGGAATAACACATTTTACGCAAAATAAAATAAGCCAAATATATTTTTTTCCATATTTTTTTTCTATATAATGTAGTCGTTTCTGGCACTCGCCGGCCGCTGCCGCGGAACCGCTCGATTCGCTCGCTCGGCTCGTGCGTAGGAGGTCACAGTTTTAACCTAACCTAACCCAACCATTTTTTTTTAATAATTAACCTCGTCTCGTCTCGTCGTCCAATTAACCTCGTCCTCGTCGTTCGGTTCTTGATAGCCTGTTAAAAATATATTTTTTTTTCTGTAAAATCTAGTCGTTACTGGCACTCGCCGGCCGCTACCGCGGAACCGCTCGCTTCGCTCGCTCGGCTCGTGCGTAGAAGGTCACAGTTTTAACCTAACCTAACCTATATATTTTTTGTCATAACAATCATTTGACCAAAAGACCAAAAGTTTATTGTCTAAAGATTGTTTGCTGTAATAAATCATTTGATTAAAGACCAAATGCCTTAATGAGATAATCCTTGGTAATATTCTGCCAAGTAAAAATTTTACCAAATGAAAATGTGCGTACTAAAATCATTCCAAATAGTGCATTGGTATAAAAAAAGGTTGCTAAAATTTGTTTGGGTAGTGAAATTTTGTCAAAATCTTTTCGGCAAAACGGCAGGATCCCATTTTATAGAAATGGCTAATAAAATTATTCCAAATGAAATTCTGCCATCTTCATAGTATTCCAAGTGAAATTTTACCAAATAATCATCGCACTAAATAAACGTTATGCTAAAAGAAATTATGCGGAATTTTAACTTTGCCAAAGGTCCTAAATAAATCCCAAATAAAATTCTGCCATCTTAAAAGTATGCCATTGTAAATTCGGCCAAACAATAATTATGTTATATAATTTTTATGCCTTAAAAACATTCGTTTAAAGAAGATTATGCCAAGTGTGTTATGCCAAATAAATTTCGGAGCATCAAGGTTCTGCCAAGAGGGAACCCGTATTTGTTACAGTTGCAAATCATATTATAATCAACGTACAACCAAAAAAAAAGTTTATTGCATATTAAAAAACGTACACGGAAATGAACTCTTGACTTCCAAACTAAGTAGGACTTGTATTATGGAAGTCAAGGCACTCTCTCATTATATGCTTAATTAATACAATAAAAGTAAGGGATGCATGCAGCAAACAAAAAAATATTAAAATACCAAAAGAAAAATAACAAAAAAAAAATAAAAAAGTAGGTAGGTATAACAAAATTAAGTTGTACGACTACCTGTGGAGTGTAGTGTTGTCAGAATGTGAGTCAGTGTGATGAATGATAAGTGAGATTAGTGATTAGTGATAGCAAAATACGTAAGAAAATTAAGTTGTACGACTACCTGTGGAGTGTAGTGTTGTCAGAATGTGAGTCAGTGTGATGAATGATAAGTGAGATTAGTGATTAGTGATAGCAAAATACGTAAGAAAATTAAGTTGTACGACTACCTGTGGAGTGTAGTGTTGTCAGAATGTGAGTCAGTGTGATGAATGATAAGTGAGATTAGTGATTAGTGATAGCAAAATACGTAAGAAAATTAAGTTGTACGACTACCTGTGGAGTGTAGTGTTGTCAGAATGTGAGTCAGTGTGATGAATGATAAGTGAGATTAGTGATTAGTGATAGCAAAATACGTAAGAAAATTAAGTTGTACGACTACCTGTGGAGTGTAGTGTTGTCAGAATGTGAGTCAGTGTGATGAATGATAAGTGAGATTAGTGATTAGTGATAGCAAAATACGTAAGAAAATTAAGTTGTACGACTACCTGTGGAGTGTAGTGTTGTCAGAATGTGAGTCAGTGTGATGAATGATAAGTGAGATTAGTGATTAGTGATAGCAAAATACGTAAGAAAATTAAGTTGTACGACTACCTGTGGAGTGTAGTGTTGTCAGAATGTGAGTCAGTGTGATGAATGATAAGTGAGATTAGTGATTAGTGATAGCAAAATACGTAAGAAAATTAAGTTCTACGACTACCTGTGGAGTGTAGTATTGTCAGAATGTGAGTCAGTGTGATGAATGATAAGTGAGATTAGTGATTAGTGATAGCAAAATACGTAAGAAAATTTTAATTTAGCGGGCTACCCTGGTGCTTTCGCCTTAACGCCTTAACCGTTGTTGAGTGTCCGAGTTGCTTTGTAATATCGTCGTAGATCATGTCGGCCGTATTCCCCAGATCAAGGAGGTGATCCGCCAGGGCGTGGAGGTGCCGGAGGGCCAGAACGACCTGCGCCGCATGCAGCTGCGCGAGCTGGCGCAACTCAACGGCACGCTGCGTGAAAACGATGCCGTGCGCTGCGCCAACTGCTCCGCCACCGACCACAAGACCTGGCTCGTACGTACCCGTGTGTTGCCGCGCGAGGCACCGCAACCATACATCGTCACGCTTGACTACAATCGAAAGGGCTGTGGAGAACCTCAGGAATGATGAATCCTCCGATCTTGCCTGGTGGGAAGCACTACTTCCCACCAGGCAAAGTCGGAAGATTCTTCATTTTCATTGGAGGAGTTTTAAAGGATACCTACACCTTATCTAAGCGGTACATTATCGTTTCCCGACATGCACGCGAACGAAGTCGCGGGCACAGCTAGTTATTAAATAAAATCAGGTTTCCTCGTGATGTTTTCCCACACCTCACCGACAGCGAAGTCAAAGATAAACTTAGGAAGTGCCTAATTATTTATCGATTTATATAAATTGATAAGCAATTTGCGACGTGTCTGTTACAGTGCCCGGACAAGCCGAACGTGACCAACAGCATCGTGTGCTCGTCGTGCGGCGGCGCGGGCCACATCGCGCGCGACTGCCGCGCCAAGCGGCCCGGCCAGGGCACGCTGCACAACACGCCCAACAAGGTGCACTCCCTAAATATTATTTATTGAATTTAAAGGCCAACACGGACCAATTATAAAAATAAACTAATACAAATACAATTTCAAAACACAATACAATACAATACAATTTAATTACAGGTCAATACAATTCAATTACAGGTCAATACAATTAAAACAATATTTCCACATTAGCCCGTACATGTACCATGTCACAGTGATACATGTACTGACAGTCGAATCGCTGGGCGAAGGTGCTCAGGATACTATTCGGGCTGACCCGCACCCTGCGCACCAGGGATGTGCACCGCTTGCGCATGGTTGTATAAAAACAATCCACGCGCGCTACGGCAAACATCCCCGAAGCGCTACAGAAGCGAGGCAGCCCCAACAGCACCCTGAATGCATTATTGTATTGGAAATATGTTCGTCACCTTAAGGACTGGTTTTTAATGCTCATTACACAATAGAATTCGCTTAACCGACAGCATTTTACAGTATGGAAACCACATATATGCAATAAATTAAACCACAAGTAATACTAGTCCGTAGAAGTATAGTATTCAATTACAAAAGATAAATTAAAAAAAAAAAAATATATCAAATAATTTCAGTAAAAGTAAAAAAAAAAAATGCCCATGGGGCCATAGCACCCAATCCGTTTTTGTGCACCCCGTGCTAGCGAGCCTTTCTCCATTCCCGCCGCCCGCAAAATTCGTTCACTCAATGACCGTCGCCTTTGAAAAACAGCGTCGTGATAGTTTGCACTGTGTGGTAACGCCACTTTTCAATGTTGAAGGATTCAAGATCATCGAATTATTGACCTAATTACGGGACTGATTTCGTTCATGTTTTGTATATCGTCAGAAAAGGCGATATCAAGTTTGTGGTTTCCATACTGTATGTATAATATCGTAATGTCAATAATAATAATAATTTAATAGAAATAGCGAACCGATAAGGATCGAGCGAGGTATGTTTCAGGGCGACAGTTTGAGTCCACTTTGGTTCTGCTTAGCCTTGAATCCCTTAAGCACACTGTTGGAGGGTTCAGGTATAGGCTATCGATTGAGGAGAGGTGGTCAGGTTATATCTCACCTCCTTTACATGGATGACTTGAAACTTGCCCCCAACAATTTGCAATAGATGGAGCTACTCTGAAGGTAACCGAAACTTTCAGTAGCTCCATCAGGATGGAATTTGGTGTAGACAAATGTGCTGGCATGCGTGTAAAGCGAGGAGGGATTGTTGAATCCGTGAGAACCCAACTCTCGGATTCCATACACCTAAGATCTTTCTGCTCACTCGAGACTTACAAGTATTTGGGTATGTCGGAAGCCTTGGGCATTAATGTTACTGACATGAAGTAATCGTTGAAGGAGCAATTCTTTGGCTCCTGAATAAAGTATTAAATAGTCTTTTATCAGGCGGAAACAAGGGGCGTGCCTTCAACGGTTGAGTCATGCCGGTTTTGATGTATTCTTTCGGCATACTCAAATGGACTCAAGACGGAACTTGACGCCCTGGATAGGAGGGTCCGTACACTGCTGACCGCAAAGCGGATGCATCACCCACGGTCATCGGTGATGAGACTGTATATCCCGCGGAAGTGCAGAGGTCGAAGCTTCTTAAATGCTAAGACCCTGCACAACCATGAGGTATGCAGTCTCAGGGAATACTTCCTAGAAGCCGATGTGGGGATGCACCGAGATGTGGTCTCTGTAGACAAGGGCCTCACCCCGCTCTCCTTAGCTAACGAGAACTGGCGCAAACCTATAGTATTAGATGCGAATGACCGCAGGGAGGTATGGCAGAGCAAAGAGCTTCACGGACGCTTTTACCGGGTCCTACATGGGCCCGATGTAGACTTCTTAGCGTCCGTATCCTGGTTGCGATTCGGTGATCTCTTTACGGAAACCGAAGGTTTTTTCTTTGCGATTATGGACGAAGTTATGATGATGAACAACTACCGGAAATATATTGTGAAGGACGGCACGGGTGACATCTGTCGGGCATGCCACCGTCATCAATCCGTCACATTATTTCTGGCTGTTCTCGTCTGGCTAACGGAGACTATTTGCACAGGCACAACCTTGTAACCAGGATTATCCACCAGCAGCTTGCTCTGAAATACAGTCTTGTAGAATCGGAAGTGCCGTACTATAGGTATGTGCCCGACCCAGTTCTCGAAAATGGCAATATCATGTTGTATTAGGATCTATCTATCATCACTGACGGGACTATTGTTGCCAATAAGCCTGACATAGTGGTGATAGATCGATTAGAGCGTCACACAATAATTATTGATATAGCGGTCCCGCATGACGAGAACCTCGTGAAAGCTGAAAAAGATAAGCAGAACAAGTATCTTGACCTGGCTCGCGAGGTTGTCGACATGTGGGATGTGGATCATTGTGCCGATATTCGTGACGGCCAATGGCATAATAGCCAAGAGCCTCGATCAACAGCTGAGGAGGCTCTCGTTAGGCAGCTGGATCAAGGGCTTGATCCAGAAAGCGACACATCTAGACACGGCGCGTATCGTTAGAAGGTTCCTCACTCAGCAGCCCTGACCGCCGGTAGCTTGGACCCAGTTCCCGATACCGGTGGGCTACCATTTTTGATATTTTTAAATGTTTTTATACATTTTATATTTTAACATTTAAAAATGTAATTTATATGTTTAAAGTATACTAATGAAATAAAGGAAATAATAATGTTGATGTACTCTTTCGGCGTACTCAAATGGACTCAGACTGAACTCGACGCCCTGGATCGTACGCTGTTGACTGCATATCGAATGCATCACCTACGATCATCGGTAATGAGACTGTATATCCCGCGAAAGTGTGGAGGCCGAGGCTTTTTAAACGCTAAGACCCTCCACAATCGCGAGACATGCAGTTTCAGGGAATGTTTCTTAGAAGCCGACGTGGGGATACATCGAGATGTGGTCGCGGTGGACAAGGGCCTCACCCCGCTCTCCTTGGCTAAAGAGAACTGGCGCAAGCCTGTAGTGCTTGACACTAACGATCGCAGGGAGGTATGGCAGAGTAAGGAGCTCCACGGACGCTTTTTCCGAGTCCTACATGGACTCGATGTAGATTTGTTAGCGTCTGTAGCCTGGCTGCGTTCCGGTGACCTCTTTGGGGAAATTGAAGGTTTTGTCTGTGCTATTATGGACGAAGTTATGGTGACGAATAACTACCGGAAATATATTGTGAAAGAGGGCACGATTAACATCTGCCGGGCATGCCACCGTCCGGGAGAATCAATCCGACACGGGCCAGCAACATAACGGGCCCCCGCATGACAGGAACCTCGTGAAAGCCGAGAAAGAAACAAATCAAGTATCTTGACTTGGCTCGCGAGGTTGTCGACATGTGATGTGGACTCAGCGATCATTGTTCCGATAGTCGTATCACCCAATGGCTTAATTGCCAAGAGCCTCGACCAACACCTAAGGAGGCTCTCGTTGGGCAGCTGGATTAAGGGCCTGATTCAGAAAGCGGTACTTCTGGACACGGCGCGCATTGTTAGGAGGTTCGTCTCTCTGAGCCCGGTAGCTTGGACCCTGTTCCCGATACCGGTGGGCTACTATTTTTTTAATTTTATTTTTTATAAACATATTTAAAAATGTAAAGTATATGTATGTAAATGAAATAAAGGAATAATAACAATAACGCTCCGAACTGTTGGTCTGTGCCGGTATAGTTTATTTTGCCGGAACAGGTCTTGGATGAGGAGCCAAACCAAGAGAGACATGAACCTGCAGTACAGATCCTTTCTCCCGGGAGAAGTCTTGTTCCTCACCTCAGGCTTGCCTTTGTTGGCCGACTGGAGTGAACGATGACAAGGAACAGTGCTCCCATCTCATTCTTGCCTTTATTAGCCGTCTTGAGTGAAGATTCGTAAGAGCAAAAGTGCTCAGAGGAAGGAAGTATTCCAGTAAAATGCTGTTAGGCATCTTGACTTTACTTCCGGGATTGTCCTGATAACCGTGGAATACCTCTCCACTCCTCAAGTACCTCATGACATGTTGCCCCCTTGACGCTACGACACTGTGCTAGCGGCCGTTTCCGGGGGCCCATTATTGAGTTTGCAGGTCACCCCCTGCAATTTTATCTGTGTATATTATAATTATAACATTGATCAGGCAGGGGACATAGTTCTTCCATAGTTCAAGGTACCCAATCCACTATAGCCACCCAAACCCATAGCCCAATACGTTTTGTTTCCATGTTCTGCAATAGCCCTGATCCAACCGGGAGTTGTCCTTGGGTGCACTTGCATAGTGCATACAGGGATCGTCGGCTGATGCCTCCTCATCATTTAAAATTCTCTTCTCTCTTCGAGTTGGCTTCTGACCCTCGTACGTCTTCCAAAGGTTCGGGATACCCCAGGGTTCCGAGCTACCCTCCACAACTGCGAGGTGAGCAGCCTCAGGGAATATTTTTCAAAAGTCGAAGTAGGTATACACCGTGATGTAGTTGCAGTGGGCAAGCGGCTCACCTCGCTCTCCATGGCTAAAGAGAACCGGCGCAAACCTGTAGTACTTACTACCGATGACTGCAAGAAGGTATGGCAGAGCAAGGAGCTTCACGGGTGCTTCTATCGGGCTCTTCATGAGCACGGTGTAGATTTCTTAGCGTCCTTATCCTGGCTACGTTTCGTTCGTTTGTCGTTTCGTTTCGTTGGCTGGTTTCGTTTCGTTTCGGTGAAATTATGGATGAAGTTATCTTGACGAATAACTATCGGTGACATAATTATTATGAAGGACGGGACGGTTGACTTGTGTCGGGCATGTCACCGTCCACGTGAGTCCATCAGACAAAACTTGTGAACTCCGAGGTACCGTACTACAAGTATGTGCCCGACCCAGTTTTCGAAAATGGCCATGTCACGTTGTACTGGGCTCGGTCTATCGTTACTGACAGGACTATTGTCGACAATAAGCCTGATATAGTGGTGATAGATCGATTATTGCGCCGCGCAATGATAGTCGATGTTACCAGTCCACATGATGAGAACCTCATGAAAGCTGAGATAGAGAAACAAATAAAATATCTTGACTTAGCAAACGAGGTTGTTGACATGTGGAATGTGAGCTCGGCTGTCATTGTGCCGATTGTAATAACAGCCAACGGCCTGCTGGCCGAAAGCCTCGAGCAACATCTCTCGAGGCTCTCGTTAGGCGGTTGGATCAGGGGCCAGATTCAGAAGTCAGTACTCCGCGATACGGCTCGTATCGTGAGGAGGTTCCTGTTTCTGCAGCCCTAACTACTGGTAGCTTGGACAACGGCGAACCGCATTTTTTTATGTTTTTATACTTTTTATATTCTAACATTTAAAAATGTAATTTATATGTTTATATTAATGAAATAAAGGAAATAATAATATTTTTATTCAAAAGGTTGGGGATCTTTTACCCCCCAACTCCTTAAACTAGGGGATGGAAGTTTGTATGAGACTCGTTAATTTTGATGCTAATGTCTGAAAATTGATTTAAAGACTCCTTGTTATAATTATAAAATACATATTTCAGGATTGTTAGTAAATCACCCCCCACCCTTGAAAAATTAATAAAATAAAAAAATATGGTACTAAGCAACATACAAAAAAAAGTGAAATCTCACCAAAAACATTTTCATATAAAATGTTGCCAGGACGAGACCATATGGCTCGCACTGTCAACAAGTTATCAGATCTCACGAAGATCCAAGCTTCTAACTCTACAAGCCCGAACTTGACCGTTTCGCTACCGTCATATGAGCGTAGGGTGAAAAATTTACTCACTATTCATTATTTTTCTGTTATACATTCATTAATTATATATTTATAATTTTTTAGTTAAATTTTTTTGCTTCAGTTGTTCATAATTTTTTTGTTCTTTTAGTAAGGAAAAGGCCAAGTCTCATATTTTGAATAAGGTGTAGAGTTTGTGAAGTTCGTGCTTGTAGAGTTAGATCACATCACATTTTCGTTAAGAAGTACAGGGTGTCCGCCTGCAGATTTTACACTTCATAAAATAAAATAAAGATTCATAAAATCAAAATTATTTATTTTCTTACAAAAGAATAATGCGGAGTTCACTTTTTAAAAATTACACCACTCAAATGACGTCCTTCTAGCCGCAAACTTTCTAGCAATCTTTCCTTCAAAAAAACTCTTTTGCAAAGTTCTGGACTGATAGCCTCAATTTCGCGTTGGATATTTTCTTGTAAGGCCTCTATTGTTGATGGCGAAACGCGAGACTTGAGATATCCCCAGAGAAAAAAGTCGCAAGGAGATCTAGGAGGCCAGGCTATGTTGCCGATTCGACATCAATTTACCAGGAAAGAGCTCTCACTTTAATCACTGAGTCCCGGGCGGTGTGTGCCGTGGCCCCATCCTGCTGAAAATGAGTACTGTTATTGTAACCAACATGACGATGCAGCGCGGGTATAAAAAAATTGTCCAACATTGCGCCTGTTGAAGCTGCAATCTTCCGGATAGACTTGCGAGGATTTTGTAAAATTTCGCTTCTCACAAGCTCTGTTTTTTCAGGCGTAGTTACAGACGTTGAAGGTCCAGGTCGAGGCTCATTTATGACTGATCCAGTTTGTCTGAACTTCTGTACCCACGCCCATATCAGTTGATTTGACGGGACATCCTTTAATCGTCGCGTACCGAAGTGAGAAGTAAACCAACGCCTCGCCGCACTGATCGAATTATTGTTCGCAAAATACGCCTCGACTGCGAAAGCGCGATGTGCTCCCGTCCACTGACATGGCTACTAAACAACCCGCAACACTCCCGCGTCGAATGATACCCCGCACCCCCCGCCACCGCTTTGCTACACGCCGTGAGCTCGATTCAAAGTATAAAACTTGCCGGCGGACACTCTGTACATATAGTTTAGGAGCTAGCGCAGGTTCATCGATTTCGCCCAATACAGAACGGCTGACCAGTGAGCGTTCCAAGCACTGCTTAGTACAGTTTGCTTCGGAACATTCATTGTGTAAGCCCGACTCGCTCTTGGCCGGTTTTTAAATATTTAAATTTAACTTGTTAAATAATTAAGTACCTACTTTTTTTAAATAATTTCACATTAGGTATTATTTTATTATGAGAATAGGTCCGAGGTACCGAGTAGTTATCGGTAAAAAATTACACATATTTAATTTGTTTACAAAGTCGCGTTTTGGGTTTGGGCCACATTCACTGGCGTTGAGTGTAGCTTAAACGACTATCTACTGTAATTAAAATTCAATCATCACTTTGACCGCGTAAAGATTAAAAATGTCTTATGTCGCCAGGCTAAGATCGACGAGGAGTACATGTCGCTCATGGCGGAGCTGGGCGAAGCCGCCCCGGGAGGGGGCGCGGGGGGCGCGCGACGCTTTGCGCCCGCCCTGTTCGCGTCACACGCGGCCCCGCGCGCCCTCATGCCGCCGCCGCACATTGCAGCACGTACGTACACTCAGCACATGAGCTGACCGCCTTGTTCGCGTCACACGCGGCCCCGCGCGCCCTCATGCCACCGCCGCACACGCAGCACGTACGTACACTCAGCACATGAGCTGACCGCCTTGTTCGCGTCACACGCGGCCCCGCGCGCCCTCATGCCACCGCCGCACACGCAGCACGTACGTACACACAGCACACTACTCAGCACATGAGCTGAACGCCTTGTTCGCGTCACACGCGGCCCCGCGCACCCTCATGCTGCCGCCGCACATTGCAGCACGTACGTACACTCAGCACATGAGCTGACCGCCTTGTTCGCGTCACACGCGGCCCCGCGCGCCCTCATGCCACCGCCGCACACGCAGCACGTACGTACACTCAGCACATGAGCTGACCGCCTTGTTCGCGTCACACGCGGCCCCGCGCGCCCTCATGCCGCCGCCGCACACGCAGCACGTACGTACACACAACTCATGCCGCTGCCGCACACGTAACACGTGACTAGTTTGTTATCGACTCTAGTTACGGTTATACATTGTGAGTCTTTATAATGTGCACATATCGAAATGAGGGGAAACCACAGACGAAGTAGTATTCAGACGGTGATCTCCCATGGAATAAAAATCACTATACGAATCTGAATTCTAAAAAGAGAAGTTTGTTTTTTTTTTTTTAATTTTATCGCACAATAATTTTGAAACTTGTAGTGTTATGAAACAGAGTCTTTTTGCTAAGATTGTCGAGACTCAATGATAACTAAAATAATCAAATTTTTTACCGTTAGTGATTTGGTTTTCTGAGGCTTCACTTCCACAGCCCGAAGTGGTGGTGTTGTAGTGGTTAGAGTTGTCAAAACAAGCAGATATAGAATTAATTCCTGGAAATGTAAATTAGTTCATTAATTCAATTAAGTATTGGACTTTTGGTGAGTTATGGCTGTGGTTTTGTTATATAATTAAATTTATATTTATTTATTTTTAAAGCAGCTAAGGTGCAGTTACCCATCAAATCAAAATTTCTTTCGGACAACAAAAAATCATAATGTTAGTAATACCACAAAGCTATACTTAGCCATTATATGAGTTGAATAATGCACTTTAGTTAATGATAATAATACTGATATTCAGCTGCATCCGGTTAGACTGGAAGCCGACCCCAACATAGTTGGGGGCAGGCTAGGCAGATTGATTGATCGAGTCAATGTTAAAAATATTATCGTGATATTGGAGGTTCTTACCTGTTTTGGTCAGGTTTGTCATATGCTACTGCTGATTTTGTCGTTTTAAAACAACGTGGGCTAGGCGCCAACACACAGACCAGGCCTCACATGTCTATAGGCGATAAACTTCACAAAATGTTTAAGACACCCTTAATGCTTGCATGTTTTTCACTTTTGAAAAGCTTGAATCTCAGTCTTGGGAAAAGTAAATATTGACGTTAAGACCAGGTTATTCAAGCCTTGAGGCCTTTGAAACGCTACCTCCGCCTGCTCCAAATGCAGCGCGACGTGTTTATTTACGACGCGCCGCCGACGATTTAGCGGGAAATCCATGCCACAGCGTAAAATAGGTCTTTACCTATGAAATTGCCGTTTTGTATGAAAAAATTGAAACGAATTTTTTTCATGCATATTAGTTGCGCGCGCGCACCGACGCCCGCAGGCTGTGTGTCACGCGCGTTCCCGTATCGTAGACGGTATTGAGATGGCCACTAAATTATTAAAGTGTTCAACGTGCAACATTGTAATTAACGAAGTGTTAGCATTCGTGAATAATAAGATTGACGTAATGGATGAAGATAGTTTGGCTCGTATTTGTATCAGTTCATTCTCTGAAAGTGATATTTTAAATGCCAAAAACTTATTGTTTGAATCCTTGTCCAAAAAGAAGAAACAACGGAAACGCGATGGAAAAACTTTGCGCAATATAGATGATATCATTTGTATATTGAAAGAGACGGACCCGGAAGAAATTCCAGTTTTTGTAGCTCGGGATTTGCAAAAACTCCCGCCGGTTCTGTTTGATCATGTAGACGTGACGAGAATTCTTAAGGATCTACTAAAACTGCAACAGGATGTAAACCTAATCAAAAGTAGTTATGTCACAAGTGAACAATTAGAAATAATAAAATGTGACATCCAGAGATCTAGGCAGACACCACCAAATGATAAGTTTGACTGCTACGTAAACAAACGCCGCGGCGCCTGTTTGTTGGACAGCTTGTCATATAATAGTGGACCTATGGGATTGCTTCCTTTGTGTGATGACACGATTATAGAACCTTCAACATCGTCTCCTACACCTAATTCTGGATACCGTGATATTCAAATCACTCAAAATCATTCAGCTATGCAGGGTAATTCTATACATCGACAAAATCAACGCGAAGCGGGTAGTCGGAGTGCAGTAGCGAACAATGTTGCGGCCGCGGTGACGGTGACTCAGACGGGCGAGGTGAATCACGCGCCGCTGCCAGCCGCCGCGGCACTCAGTGCGCAGGCACTCAATACGGGCCTGCGACATACGGACCGCCAGTTTGGAAAGACGATGGCTGAAGTAACAAGAGAAGGGCAATGGAAACCTATAGTTGAAAACGAGGAATGGACGTTAGTCCAAAAGAAAAGGTTAAGGAATAGATTTGCAGGAAAAAGGGGAAAAGCAGTTTTGGAACCGGATGAAAAATTCAAAGCGGCTGATGTGAAAACTCCTATATACATATATAACGTTGGAAAAGAAGTCAGTGAAAATGATATTATAGAATACATTAAAAAACGAGCTAGTATTAATGTTTCTGTGGAAAAGGTCAACATGAAAGTCTCAAAAGACTATCAATCGTATAAAATTTTTGTATCAAAAATTCATTTAGATAAAATTCTTAAAGACGATTTTTGGCCAGAAGGGATTGCGTATAGACAATACATACAATTTAGGCCCAGATTCCGTGATCAAAAACCTTCAACAAATGGCGACAACTAAGTTGGTCAGTTTTAACTGCAAGTGTGTCAGACGGTCGATTGAATGCATAAAGAGACTGTGTTGTACCGCGGACATTATTGCGTTACAAGAGACATGGTTATTACCGCATGATATTCCTTTCCTAGGCACTATAAATGACTCATTCTCCTTCACTGGAAAATCAGCAGTGGATACTTCAGCTGGGATACTGAGAGGGAGGCCATACGGAGGCGTGGCTTTGCTCTGGAGAAAAGCTGTCTTTCCGGCGGTTTCGGTCATACAGTGTAATAGTGTACGACTTATTGCGATTAAAATAGTGGATCAGGATCGTTCAATATTAGTGTTCTCGGTGTATATGCCTACAGATTCCATTGATAATTTGCCAGAATTTACAGACTGCTTAAGTGAAATGTGTTCTATCATTGAAAACAATAATATAGAAACAGTTTATATACTGGGGGACTTTAACGCACACCCAGGTGAGTTGTTTTCAAATGAGTTACGTGATTTTTGTTGTGAACAGTCGTGGGCGTGTATCGATATGGACATGTTATCTAGTGATACTTTTACGTTTGTAAGTGACGCGCATGGGTGCCGGCGCTGGCTGGATCACTGCCTGGTGACCAGCGCGGCGCGGGCATCCGTGCGTGCCGTCACTGTTTTGTACGACGCATATTTTTCGGATCACTATCCATTACAGATTGAATGTGATATTAATCGAATTTGTCAAAAGACTAACACCGTAATAAATAATAGTGTCGGTAGTACTGTTGTGTGGGGTGACCGTAGTAGTAGCCAAATAGAGTTGTACACGAATTTATGTAATACTAAATTAAGAGATTTAGATTTTCCTCAAGAGTTCCGCTCGTGTGCAGGCAAAATGTGTAATGATGATAGTCACAAATTGATATTAAGAAACTTGTACTTAGATATATTGAATATTCTATCGGAAGCTGCTACGAGTAGTTATATAAATAAGCACAGTAAACGAAAGTCTGTACCTGGATGGAACAAGTATGTGAGTGAAGCTCACAGGGAGGCTCGACTTTGTTTTCAAATGTGGCTATGGTACGGTAAACCAAAAACAGGAAAAATGTATCATGATATGTGTGAATCGAGAAAAATATTCAAGTCTAAATTGAAGTTTTGTCAAGACAACGAGCAACAGATTAAGATGAATATTATTGCAGAGCAACACAAAAATAAACAATTCGGGAAATTTTGGAAATCTACTAAAAAGCTCAATCCAAGGTCGGGCCTGCCTGTGAGTGTCAGTGGTCTACATGACCCACACGACATAGCTAATGCCTTCCAGCAGAGTTTCAAAGTGGACCCACCTCCTGTACCTCCTGCGGTGTCTCAGATGCTCGAGACTGGGACTCAAGGTGATAAAGTTAGATTAAGATTCCAGGCAAAGGAAATATATAATGTTATTAGTAATATGTCTAGAGGAAAGTCTCCTGGACACGATAGTCTCAGTATCGAGCATCTGAAGTACGCCGGTATCCACTTGCCGAGGGTGCTTGCTCTGTTCGTCAATTTGTCACTTTCGCATAGTTACTTACCTGAGGAGCTCATGCGTACACTGGTTGTTCCTATAATAAAAAACAAAACAGGTGATCCGTCGGACCTGTCGAACTACAGGCCTATCTCACTAGCCACCATAATTGCTAAGGTTTTGGACAGTCTGCTTGATAAACAGCTGGGGAAAAATATACATTTACACGACGCACAGTTCGGCTTTAGACCAAACTTATCAACTGAAAGTGCTATTTACTGTCTCAAGCAGACTGTTCACTACTACACAGCAAGGAACACACCTGTGTACGCATGTTATTTAGATCTCTCCAAGGCATTTGACCTTGTAAATTATAATGTTTTATGGAGCAAACTTCACAATGTGGAGGGGCTCCCTTCTGAATTAATTTGGTTGCTTAAATATTGGTACAGTAATCAAGAGAATACTGTTCGATGGGCAGGCACTTTATCTGAAGTGTACAGGTTGCAGTGTGGGGTGAGGCAAGGGGGGTTGAGCTCACCACGCCTCTTCAACCTGTATATTGATGGTCTGATTGAGGAGCTCAGCGGCACCGGTTTCGGATGCTCGATAGACGGAACATGCATAAATAACATAAGTTACGCTGACGATATGGTGCTGTTGAGTCCCTCAGTCAGAGCTTTAAGGTGTCTTTTGAATATTTGTGAGGCGTATTCGGAGGCTCATGGGCTAAGATATAACGCCAAAAAAAGTGAATTTATGATATTTAAGGCGGGAAAAAAACAATATCGTGCGCCCGTGATCACTCTTTGTGGCACACCACTTTCACAGGTGAGTAAGATTAAATATCTTGGTCACTGGGTCACCGACGACTCATCGGATGATATGGACATTGAGAGGGAACGAAGGGCGCTGTCCGTGCGGTGTAATATGCTCGCTCGTAGGTTCGCACGCTGTACAAGAGACGTAAAAATTACTTTATTCAAGTCGTACTGCCAGACACTGTACACGTGCGGGCTATGGGTGAATTATACGCATCGTGCGTACGGTGCCCTTCGCGTCCAATATAACAACACCTTCAGGGGAATGCTGGGGCTGCCGCGGTGGTGCAGCGCTTCTGCCATGTTCGCAGAAGCGCGCACACAGGATTTCTTCGCTGTGATGCGCACGCGCTGCGCTTCATTGTTGAGTCGTATACGGGGCACCTCTAACGTTCTCCTGAAGATCTTGTCTGAACGGTGGGATTCACCAATGTTGCAGGCGTGGATGGGGTGGCACTCTCTTTGCAACAGGAGATGAGTGGTTCTCCTTTCACGCCCGATTAGTTTAATATTTTACGTACTAACATTATTTTTAAGACTGTAATACTAACAAAATGGAACCTGATTTCCGAAATAAACAATTATTATTATTATATTTTATTTGTATTAATCGAAGTAATCACCCATGCAATCAATGCATCTTTGCCAACGCAGTGGCAGTTTATTGATGCCCTTCTTAAAGAAATCAGCTGGACGGGAGGCAACAAATTCTTCAAAGGCATTTTGTACTGCCTCTCGGGTATTGAATTTTTTTCCCGCCAAGAAGTTATCCAAATTCTGAAAAAAATAGTAGTCTGTAGGCGCAAGGTCTGGTGAGTAGGGCGGATGACGGAGAGCTTCCAACCCCAGTTCTTGCAACTTGGAGACCGTCTGCTGTGCAGTATGAGGTCGCGCGTTGTCGTGCAGGAGCAGCGGAGACGAGCGATTGACCAATGCTGGTTGGAGATGTGCCAGCTTCTCCATCATTGTGTTCAGTTCTTCACAGTACACATCTGAAGTAATGCTCACCCCGTTTGGTAAGAAGCTGTGATGAATCACACCGGCGCTAGACCACCAAACAGTGACCATCACTTTTCTAGGGGTACGTTTTCGTTTAGGGCATTGTTTAGGTGCTGAACCAGGATCCAACCAACTTGCTGAGCGCTTGCGGTTATCAAACAGAATCCATTTTTCATCGCAGGTAACAATGCGGTTCAAAATTCCTTCATTTGTGTGTCTGTTGAACAGTGCAAGGCACGTCTCGACGCGTACTTCGCGCTGGCGATCATTGAGTTCGTGGGGCACTCATTTGTCAAGCTTTTTTACCTTGCCAATTTGACGCAAATGGACCAATATTGTTTTGACGCTAACGTCGAAAGCTGCTGCTAATTCAGCCGTAGATTGTGTATCATCAGCTTCCACAATCGCCTTTAATTCGTCATTGTCGACCAAAGTCTTCGGACGACCGCGAGGTTCATTTTTCAGGTCGAAATTTCCAGAACGGAAGCGAGCAAACCAATAACAAGTGGTGCGTTGGTTTGTAGTGTTAGCTCCGTAAACGTCGTTGATGTTGCGTGCCGCTTGTGCCGCGTTGCTGCCACGACGGTACTCATATTCCATAATTACTCGAATTTTTAACGTATCCATGATGACGAAAAAGATTGAAATGCGATGAAAATGTAACACTAATCAATAAACAAATGACTACTTTTGGAAAAAAAATCCGTTTTTAAAATAAAATTAATTTGAAATTAGAATTCTTAGCCAAACAAAAATTAAATTCAGTAAAGACCTAATATTTGCAGTTGATCAACTTACTTAATTCGTTTTTCTTAGGACGATTTATTTTCCTTAGGTTTACATTTTATGGTGTCTTCGGTGGAGTGAACTAGATCATTACATAAAAGGTCGTTTTGGTCATCATCCTTTGTTTTCACGTTATCAGATAACGATACCAACCCCACATACACCCACGATAAAAAATTGTAAACTACTCGCACTTTACTATAATTTTATCGATAATAATTTGCAATGTGTCTCAACACTATCGTAAGATGATAATTAAACGTCATCATACCACATAGAAATAATCACATTTTCGATTTAACTATAACATAATTACGAGATATTTTTCTGAGCTGTCGCAATTTCATATCTAATGTGTTCTTCTTTTATTGGTTTTTTTTTTAACAACTGCAAGGAGCGAATTTTTAAAAATTTTGACACAGGCCCAACCTCGATGACGTCCCGCAGGACTGAGCGCGAGCGGATTTAGCCCGCTTTACTAATTTTGAGTTTAATTAAAAAAAAAAATCTATTAAACTCAAAAATTCAACCGTTATATTCCCTGTGAAATACGATTACCTCATGGTACATGCAATTTTCATATAATTTTATGCTGTAATTAGGAAATGAAACGGAAAATGGTTTTGAAGTTGACCATGTTTCGGATTTAATGGCACGGAACCCTTCGTGCGCGAGTCCGACTCGTACTTGGCCGGTTCTTTAATTTCTTGTTCGCTACTGTGACCCCTGTGTAAACTAAACGGTATAAATTTTAAACTAAATGATCTATCACGATGAAACAAACTCTGTAATGATTGAAAATAATAAAGCGTCCTCATAAAATAAAAATTAAAGAAAAAAAAACAATTGAGAATTAAGGTGTTTTTAAAAAAAATCATGTATAATTTTATCAATATTTATTTCAATAAAACCCCCTATTACCTACCTTATTTATTAGTTTAAATTATTATACAGGGTGTTTGGTAGATGGGTGCAAAGCCTGAAGGTGGTGATATCTTAGACCATTTAGAACTTATTAAGCTAAACTTGTCTTAGACGAAGTCTGTTCCTTGTATTTGTTTTTTTTAAATTCTAAGGTTTTTAACAATAATACCCATTTTTTTTTCAATAAATGGTTAATAGTGTCCAGTAAAAGCTGTTATGTTATTATTTTTTATTTATGTAAGTTGTGATTACTCAAACAAAATTATTCCCAAGCATCTGTGTCATCAGAGAAACATTCTACGTAATATTCAAGTTTAAGAAACTTTTAAAAATCAAGAAAATGTTTTGTTTACGGCATAATAAAAAAATTAAAAAAATAGCCTCAGTTGTTCAAACCTTTTTGAAAACATGCTTGGTTAGTGCCCTTTCTTTTGAGGTACTATTTACGCAGATGTCTCATCAACTCTTGGAATTAGGATGTACAAAGCAAATTGAGTATGAAAATTGTTATTTTCGAACAGATCAATAAAACAACATTTTTGTTAAAATAATTTATTGTTCATGTTCAAAATGTTGACCGCGGTTTCTTATACAAGCACGTGCCCGTCTTCTCACTTCTGTAGTCGTGATTTTTAATTTCATCTCCTGCTTCATGACTTGAAAAGCCGTTTGGATTCTTTCTATTAATTCTTCTCTAGTTGAAATTTCAACGTGCGTGTAGACGAGCTCCTTGGCCCGTCCCCAAACGAAAAAATCCACAGGAGTTAAATCGGGTGATCGAGGTGGCCAAGGGATGGGCCCGTCTCTGCCAATCCAGCTCTCTGGAAAACAATTATTTAAATGTTCTCTCACGTTTAGGGTCCAATGTGCTGGACAACCATCTTGTTGAAAAATCAGTGGTCTTCTCATTGCCAATATTGGTATTTCGGTCTCGTCCAGAAGCTCTGGGAGATAGTTTTGGAGGAATTCCGGGTAATTTTCTCCATTTAAATTATCTGGTAGGAAGTGGGGACCAATCAACGTTCGGCCGATTACTCCTGCCCACACGTTAACTGAAAATTTCCTTTGGAACGACACTTGCTTCTTCCAGTGTGGATTGCTCTCCTTGTCGGTCCATCGATGAAGATTATGAAAATTGGTAATTCCTTCTTTCGAAAATTTTGACTCATCGGTCCACAATATGGATTTTAAAAACCATGCATCTTCAATGTCACTATTTAACAAAAAGCGACAGAACTGAATCCTTCGTGGGGGATCTTCATTTTCCAAACCTTGTACACCCGTGCCGTGGAAAGGATATTTGTTTTCTCGATGCATCGTATTCCACACCTTCCATACCGAAATGTTGAGGTTTCGAGCTACTACTCTGACGCTCGTAGTAGGATCTACATCAAAAGCTGCAATAATGTCTTCCTCGATACTTGCGTGATGTCTTCCCGGGTTGAGTCCAGATTCCGCGTGATGGATTCCAACATCAGAAAGCCGACGAAATGTGTTGTAAAGCACTCTGACATTAGGTAATCTGCGATTCGGATATCTCTCTTGGTACATCCGTCGCGCCAAAGATCCATTACCGTCAGCTCTGCCATACATGAAGACGATATCCGCATATTCTTCATTCGAAAAAGTAGCCATAGTCGATTGATCACACAAATAAAAGTCCAAAATCAGTGAAGGAGCTCACAGCTAGGGCTAGGCTCAATACCTTAAACACCTCTAAAATCAACACGTGAAGGAGCGCACAACTTCATGCGGTGAATTGTGTAAACACGAATTTGCAATTAAAATGTCTAGTCACAAGGGCAGTCGTTACTTGACTAACTGATGGTCCGAAGATGTGACGAGTTCACCCGACTATTCGGGTACTAGTATTAGTGTAAATAAATAACGACTTTACATCCTCAGCAACTAAGCTGATTTTTCTATTGAATAATAGCAGTTCAGTAGACGCTAACCGAGAGTCGAAAGAAGGGCATGTTTGCTATCGTCGCGCGGCGGCTTTTGTTATGCGAGTTCCCAGAAGTTGTGCGTGCACCATAATTCTAAGAATGAATCAGTTATCAGTTCTAACAAAAAACAATAGTGCATTAGCAAAAATGTTGCATTATTTTGGTCTGTTTAAAAATTAAATATTCGACCTCAATTTGCTTTGTACGAGGGTCATTCAATATATACTTAGCCTACAAAAAGTAAACGAAAATTTTGGAAAAGTGGCAATTTATTTTTCAACATAGTCTCCTTTTAGTTCGATACACTTAGCCCAGCGATGCTCCAACTTTTTTAACCCGTCCGAAAAATAGTTTTTGTCAAACTCTGCAAAATAGGCCTCCGTGGCGGCGATGACCTCCTCATTCGATCCATATCTATTCCCGGCGAGTGATTTTTTCAGATTAGGAAACAGAAAGAAGTCACAAGGGGCCAAATCTGGAGAATACGGTGGATGGGGCAGCAATTCGTAGCGTAATTCGACCAATTTGGCCATGGCAACGGCAGACGTGTGAACCGGTGCGTTGTCGTGGTGAAACAGCACTTTTTTCTTCGCCAGATGGGGTCGTTTTTTCTTTAATTCGGCGTCGAATCGGCCCAATAAATCGGCATAGTAAAGCCCTGTAATTGTTTTACCCTTCTCGAGGTAATCGATGTAGATCACACCTTGTGAATCCCAGAAAACGGTGGCCATAACTTTTCCGGCCGATTTTACAGTTTTCGCCTTCTTTGAAGCACGTTCCCCGGTCTGGATCCATTGTTTTGATTGCTTCTTGGTCTCTGGTGTGTACCAGTGGATCCAGGTTTCATCGACGGTCACAAAACAACGCAAAAACTCCGCTGGATTCCGCTTAAACAGCGCCAAACACGTCTCCGATGTGGTCTCACGGTTGCGCTTGTTTTCTGGTGTGAGTAAACGCGGCACCCATCGCGCCGACAGTTTTCTCATGCCGAGTTCCTCGTGAAGAATATGATGCACTGTTCCTTCTGAAATGCCTACAGTCTCAGCTAGCTCCCGAACCTTCAATCGGCGATCTGCCAATACGAGATCATGGATTTTTTAAATGTTTTCCTCCGTAGCAGCTGTTTTCGGTGCACCTGGACGTGGTTCATCAAAAACCGACGTACGGCCACGTGCAAACTCGTTGAACCAATTCTTGACGGTGGCTATCGATGGAGAAGAGTCACCGTACACAGCATCCAAGCGCTCTTTGATTTCGATGCGCGTTTTCCCTTCCAAAAATAGGAATCGAATCACCGAACGATATTGCTCTTTTTCCATTTTTGTAAAACCGATCGACACGTTCGCTCCCATAAGTTGTCAAATTAAAACAAATGAAGGGATTGGAATGAAAATTTGAAAAAAGAATTAAAAAAGAATGTGCTACACTGTGGTAAAACTCTTTTGAAACTACAGCGCCCTCTGGCGATGAGGCTAGGTACTTATTGAATGCACCTCGTACATCCTAATTCCAAGAGTTGATGAGACATCTGCGTAAATAGTACCTCAAAAGAAAGGGCAATAACCAAGCATGTTTTTAAAAAGATTTGAACAACTCAGGATATTTTTTTTATTTTTTTATTATGCCGTAAACAAAACATTTTCTTGATTTTTATAAGTTTCTTAAACTTGAATATTACGTAGAATGTTTCTCTGATGACACAGATGCTTGGGAATAATTTTGTTTGAGTAATCACACATTACATAAATAAAAAATAAATAAAAAATAATAACATAACAGCTTTAACTGGACACTATTAACCATTTATTAAAAAAAAATGGGTATTATTGTTAAAAACCTTAGTTTCAAAAAAAAATACAAGGAACAGACTTCGTCTAAGACAAGTTTAGCTTAATAAGTTCTAAATGGTCTAAGATATCACCCCCTTTAGGCTTTGCACCCATCTACCAAACATCCTGTATATGGCTTGGCATAGCTTTCTAAAAGTAAAAATATCACGTTCATAACTCCATCACTACATTTCTTTTCAACTGTTAAAGAAAGGCCTTGCACACTGCTACGTACAGTGAACTAAGCACACACAGCATGCAGCATGCTCACTTAACAAAATATTTCTCTAGGTCTGTCAAGTCCCTTATTCTCAGAAACGCGTGGAGGTATCTAGTTGAATTTAATATCAAATACGTGTAGGTCCTTTGGAGTCCTAAAAAAATCAAGCTTTTAAATCAACGCAATTAAAAATTACGACCAATTTATGCGTCATATTTTGATACTCGCAAGTAAATCTAAACCTATAGGGTTCCTGTTGACCTATAATAATGAAATTTGGCAAGAAGCAAGGTCTCACAGCACAAATATAGGAAAAAGTCCGAAAATTGTTAGTTTGTAATTTTAACCCGAATTTTTTTTTTTGGGTTTGCATAATTATAATTTTGTTTGTTTTTGGGATAAATTCTTTTCAACTAAGGGACCCGACACGACACATTGTGCGCGGTCCGACACGCACTTCGCCGGTTTTTTTTAGGTATAATGTATTCCCAAGTATAAACACAGAAATATAGTTATTTACTTTTCAATAGTACTACATAAGTAAAAAGTCCCTCTCACGCCGATAAAACACAAACAATGTCAATATAAACCTTTATTAAGTGCCAGTCAACGCACCTCGTGTGTTCGCTGTGATTTGTATGGCGGCATCGCATAGGATATGGTGAAAATTGGGGAGGCAGTGAAAGTATTCATAAATAACGTAATTTATAGATCCGATAGAGAGAGGAATATATTAAAGTGGATATAATAGATATTTCTTATTCCAAATTATTCTAGTTTTGTGGAAAGTTGATACTCATTTAATTCAGCAATACCAATAATACATTTTATAAACCAAACAGAAGATATGAGAACTAATATTACTTCTTGTCAATAATACAATAACAATTCACAAAGAGCTCACGGCCAGCGTGCCCATTCAAAAATCGTCTAACAAACAAGTGAGCATAGCACGCGCATAGTGAGTGTCACACTTCTATACATGCAACCTATTGGTCAAAACGCATGCATTGTGCGATCGAGTCGTGAGCCGTGCTATGCGATTATCGCCTTTAAGGTGAGCATGCGGTACTTTGTAGACATTTTTTTTTAAATATTTTTTCCGTCGATAAAATTCATAGTTTCCCTCATTTCGATTCGTGTACATTATGAAGACACACTATAGAAAATATAGAGACTGGTTCTGCCGCGCTCTAGTGTGTTGCGCTCTAGTATGCCGCACTCTATTGTTTTGCGTTCTATTGTGCCGCGCTCTAGTGTGCCGCGCTCTAGTCGTTCTATTGTGCCGCGCTCTAGTGTGCAGCGCTCGAGTGTGCCGCGCTGTAGTGTGTTGCGTTCTATTGTGCCGCGCTCTAGTATGCCGCACTCTAGTGTGCCGCGCTCTAGTGTGTTGCGTTCTATTGTGCCGCGCTCTAGTGTGTTGCGTTCTATTTATTTATTTAAGATGTACGTATACAACATAACAGGTTTAAATAAATCTAAGGCGTTGTACAGCAATTTTTTCTATTATGCCGCGCTCTAGTGTGTTGCGCTCTATTGTGCCGCGCTCTAGAGTGTTGCGTTCTATTGTGCCGCGCTCTAGTGTGCAGCGCTCGAGTGTGCCGCGCTCTAGTGTTGCGTTCTATTGTGCCTCGCTCGTGTGTTGCGTTCTATTGTGCCGCGCTCTAGTGTGCCGCGCTCTAGTATACCGCACTCTAGTGTGCCGCGCTCTAGTGTGTTGCGTTCTATTGTGCCGCGCTCTAGTGTGCAGCGCTCGAGTGTGCCGCGCTCTAGTGTGTTGCGTTCTATTGTGCCGCACTCTAGTGTGTTACGCTTTAGTGTGTTACGTTCTATTGTGCCGCGCTCTAGTGTGCCGCGCTCTAGTACGCCATGCTCTAGTGTGCCGCGCTCTAGTGCTGTAACTTCCCCCCGCAGGTGAGCTGCCGGCGCTGCCGCCGCCGCCGGGCGCGTTCCCGCCCCCGCCGCCGCCGCCCAGCTCGCAGACGGCACCCTGGCTAGGTACGTGCTAAGAGACTTGACATCGTCGCTAATATCTGATAAAGATTTGTTCAATATTACTCAGTGAACATATTAAATATCGCTCTATAGCGCACTAAAATATTGTTTACTAGCTTTTGCCTTCGCCCGCGTGGCGCGTGCATGTCGGAAGTTATCCCGTGGGAATGTACTACCGGGATAAAAAGTATCCTCTGTCCCAATCCAGGTCATGTTCTACCCTTTAATTTTATTGATGAAAAAGCTCAGCCAATCGCAGTCTACTGCCGCACATAGGCCTCTCCCACGCTGCGCCACCACACCCTGTCCTCCGCCTTCCGCAGCCAGTCGTTGGGGCGTCCCACACTACGCTTGCCGATACGCGCTCTCCGCAGGACTCGTATACGTTGGACGACTCGCTGCACTGTACAAAGTGACACGCCTGTTGTTAAATGTTATAAAAGTGACGAAACAAGCAAAAGTAAAACAACTGCGAATTGAATTTATTTCCAAATTCAAGGTTATTCAAATTTTAACTTTTTTAAATTAAATGGTCAAATATAAAAAGAGACCTCAGGAAAGCCCAATTGCCTGAACCGACAACCCAAGATAGAATCACTTGGCGCAGGAAAGTGAGGACACCCGACCCCAAATAAAGGGACCAGGGACAGAAGAAGAAGAACTTTTTTAAATTACGTTGTAGGTGATCTACCTACAACGATAGTATAGGATATATCCACAGATGCGCCAAATTTCATCTAGGTCCATTTAGCCGTTCTGGCGTGATTGAGTAACAAATATCCATCCATCCATCCATCCATTCATCCAAACTTTCGCAATAGTAATAGTAGTAAGATGCAATAATGTTAGTGATAATGCAATAATTCCGTAAGAACAACTACCTAACAATTATCGATATCCATATTTCAGCGCTGCGCACCACTAATGCCTCATCTTGACATGCGTCAGTCATTAGAAAATATTTCACAACTAAATATTTGTAATACCCTTTTATATTATAATTAATGCAGTGATTTTTTACTTATCGGTGGTGTCTTACCACCGATAAGTAAAAAAAAAAAAAATTACAACAAACCTTAAGACAAGTGGCGTGTCTTACGCCAAATATATTTTTGGAAACTCTAACTTGTGATCTTGAGCTAGATGCACAGCATATCTGTGCGCCACCCTGGCATTACAGCGTTGTTTCATCAAATATAAGATCTGTATTTCTTAACCAGTGTTAACAAATAAAAGTGATTTGATTTGATACAATTTGGTACCAATTAGGTACTAATTTTTGAGATATATTTCAACCATTTTTGAGAAATACACCCGCGAACCTGACATTCAACCGGGAGCAACGGCTTAACGTGCTTTTTCCGAGGCATGCCATCCACGGACCAAACCCGGCAAGCGTAGCTTAAGGCGAGTAGAGCCGCCAACTAGCGTCACCATTGAGAAATAAATAATAGGAGATATGGAACATTTTGAAATTTCCTGTAGAATTTTTTGAAAAAAAATCAACCTCATCTGGCTAAAACAATAGCAGATAAAAATTTAAAATAACTATTTCCATGCATCTTCCGACCATAACAAAACGGATCATTAAAAATACAGGGTGTTAGGTTAAACGAGGGGCATACTTTAACGGAGTGTAGTACTCATGAAAATGAACAACTTTTACCATGGAACTAACCCTGAAATATGAAAAAAAATCAGCTGTTCTCCACAAATTGCAAAACTTATGCGTTCAAAATGTACGAGACAGCTGATATTTTTTTCATATTTCAGGGTTAGTTCCATGGTAAAAGTTGTTCATTTTCATGTGTACTACACTCCGTTAAAGTATGTCCCTCGTATAACCTAACACCCTGTATAAAAGTTTCATTGCTGTATAAAAATATTGTCATGAAAAGGAGCAAGAGCAATTTAGGCTAACGCTAAAAACCGCCATTTTATGTGAAATATTTTTCATGTGATTAAAGCTTGTTGTGACACGTACCTTGTTATTCTCATTGTAGGCGGTGCAGGGGCACAGCCCCCCGTGCCGGGCAGTGCCGCCCCTCTCCCGCCCGCCTACCCGCCGCCTCCCCCGCCCGCGCCCGCCATGCTGCACCAGCACCAGGTACGTCATGTGTCACTACAGCGTGTCACTACAGCGTGCCACCCGCCGCCGCCGCACTCCCCATGCGGCACCAGCACCAGGTACGTCATATGTCACTAAAGCGTGCCACCCGCCGCCGCCGCCCCCCATGCGGCACCAGCACCAGGTACGTCATGTGTCACTAAAGCGTGCCACCCGCCGCCGCCGCCCCCCCACCCATGCGGCACCAGCACCAGGTACGTCATGTGTCACTACAGCGTGCCAACCCCCGCCGCCGCCCCCCCACCCATGCGGCACCAGCACCAGGTACGTCTTGTGTCACTACAGCGTGCCACCCGCCGCCGCCGCCCCCCCACCCATGCGGCACCAGCACCAGGTACGTCATGTGTCACTAAAGCGTGCCACCCGCCGCCGCCGCCGCCCCCCCACCCATGCGGCACCAGCACCAGGTACGTCATGTGTCACTACAGCGTGCCACCCCCCGCCGCCGCCCCCCCACCCATGCGGCACCAGCACCAGGTACGTCATGTGTCACTACAGCGTGCCACCCGCCGCCGCCGCCGCCCCCCCACCCATGCGGCACCAGCACCAGGTACGTCATGTGTCACTACAGCGTGCCACCCCCCGCCGCCGCCCCCCCACCCATGCGGCACCAGCACCAGGTACGTCATGTGTCACTACAGCGTGCCACCCGCCGCCGCCGCCGCCCCCCCACCCATGCGGCACCAGCACCAGGTACGTCATGTGTCACTACAGCGTGCCACCCGCCGCCGCCGCCGCCCCCCCACCCATGCGGCACCAGCACCAGGTACGTCATGTGTCACTACAGCGTGCCACCCGCCGCCGCCGCCGCCCCCCCACCCATGCGGCACCAGCACCAGGTACGTCATGTGTCACTACAGCGTGCCACCCGCCGCCGCCGCCGCCCCCCCACCCATGCGGCACCAGCACCAGGTACGTCATGTGTCACTACAGCGTGCCACCCGCCGCCGCCGCCGCCCCCCCACCCATGCGGCACCAGCACCAGGTACGTCATGTGTCACTACAGCGTGCCACCCGCCGCCGCCGCCGCCCCCCCACCCATGCGGCACCAGCACCAGGTACGTCATGTGTCACTACAGCGTGCCACCCGCCGCCGCCGCCGCCCCCCCACCCATGCGGCACCAGCACCAGGTACGTCATGTGTCACTACAGCGTGCCACCCGCCGCCGCCGCCGCCCCCCCGCCCATGCGGCACCAGCACCAGGTACGTCATGTGTCACTACAGCGTGCCACCCGCTACGCTGACGGACGAGAGTACGGAGATGAGTAAGGACTGTAATGCGCGACTATCAGTCAGGTACAACGCCTGCGCCTTCATACGTTATTGTTTATTCATTTGCTTTCTGTTAACCTACAGTATGTTGTGGAGTTGTAAACAGTTGGTTTACATTTGCAGGGTGACGGCAAGATGGGTCCTCCACCAAATGTGGGCCCCGCTGGTGGGCCGCACATGCCGCCGCCGCCGCCGGGTTAGTACCTACCTCATGTCCTCTTCCCTGCTTGTACATAATACAACTATGTATGCTGTTAAAATAATAACCGCACTATTTTAGTATGCAATCAACAAACATCTAAAATTTTAAATTTATTTATTTACACACATACACAAGTTATAATAACATAAGAAATAGCCGTGGGCCCCAAACTAGGCACATCACAGGCTGTACATACACATTGGCCACCAAGATACAGATCTTGGTGGCCAATTAAATGTATGTACAGTGGGCTGCATCAATTGGGTACAATACAATACCACTACAAACCCAACAACCAATACAACTGGGGTACCCAATTGATGCAGCTCACTGTACACTTCAATGTAGATTTCGATTTTCGATAAGCGAAATTTTGGTGGAATATGAGTTATGAATACCACCCTCCTTAAAAAAGGAGGAGGTTCTCAATTCGTCCCGTATAAATGCCATGTACATATACATATATATATATTAGGTTGGGGAAAAAGTCTTTTCGCATTTTATTATGTATGAACTTAAAATAAAATCTCTTTGGCTATACTATTTGTATCTGGCTGGTTTTAGTATCATTGAAAGTTTAAATTTTAAAGAACATAATTCCAAATTCAAATTAGGAAAATGTGTGATTTTCATTTGTTTTTCGTACTGTCAAGATGAGTGAATCTAATGAAGAAATTCGATACATTTTAAAATTTTACTATAAAAAAGGTAAAAATGCAACGCAAGCCGTGAAAAAAATTTGCGCTGTTTATGGACCCAGTGCAGTATCTGTGAGAGTAGCACAAATTTGGTTTTAGCGTTTTCAATCCGGAAATTTTGATGTCAAAGATGCACTTCGCTCTGGTCGCCCTATTACGGATAAAATGGATGCCATTTTTGATAAAGTGGAGCAAGATCGGCATATCAGTAGTTACGACGTAGCTGAAGAACTGGGAATTGACCACAAAACAGTTTTGGCGCATTTGAAAAAACTGGGTACACGAAAAAGCTCGATATTTGGGTACCTCACGAGCTCACTGAAAGAAACCTAATGAACCGTGTACTCATTTGTGATTCTTTATTACGACGTAATGAAACCAAACCATTTTTAAAGAAACTGATAACTGGTGATGAAAAGTGGATCACGTACAACAAGAACGTGCGAAAAAGGTCGTGGTCAAAGGCCGGTCAGGCTTCACAGACTGTGGCGAAACCCGGGTTAACTCGCAACAAGGTGATGCTGTGTGTGTGGTGGGATTGGAAGGGCATTATTCATTATGAGCTGTTACCACCAGGCAGGACCATCGATTCTGAACTCTACTGCGAACAACTGATGAGATTAAAGCAAGAAGTTGAGAGAAAGCGGCCGGAATTAATCAACAGAAGGGGTGTGGTTTTTCATCATGATAACGCAAGACCTCACACATCTTTAGCCACTCAGCAAAAATTAAGAGAGCTTGGCTGGGAGGTGTTAATGCATCCGCCGTATAGTCCTGACCTTGCACCTTCAGATTTCCACCTGTTTCGGTCTCTTCAGAATTCTTTAGGCAGTGTCAGGTTAACATCATGAGAGGACTGCCAAAACCACTTGTCGCGGTATTTTGATCAGAAGTCCCAAAATTTCTATAGCAACGGGATCATGTCCCTACCTACAAGATGGCAAAAAGTTATCGAACAAAATGGTACCTACATAATTTAGATAAATGTAAATAATGTATATTAAAAAATGTTTTGAATTTTCTTAAAAAATGCGAAGAAACTTTTTCCCCAACCTATTATATATATATTTTTTTTTAATGTATGGTACACTGATTTCTCCGTCAATTGTGGACCGATTTTGAAAATTATTTTTTTATTTGAAAGGGTGTGCTCTCAAGGTGGTCCCATTGTCACCAAGTCAGAATCTGAAGAGGGGATCCCATGGAAATCGAGGGAAACCCTCAAATTTTATAGGCACACCTATAGCGGTTTGGGTATTTTTTTTTATAGAAACTCGTGCATTTGCTCCCGAAAAGCACCATTTGGTGAAGTGGAACTGATGAGGAAGACCACAGATGGCCAACGAAACTACTCAATAATACGTATTTCGCGGGTTGCGATTCGATTACTTTAATATGGTTGCTAAGCAATATATGCTCGTCACAATGTATATGGTGAAGTGGAGCTGATGGTGACTTCACCGTCCTTTCTAGTAGAACTCCTCGACAATTAACGTCCCTGAATCGGGAAAAGCAATCAATCTGCCTAGCCTTTCCCCAACTATGTTGGGGTCGGCTTCCAGTCTAACCGGATGCAGCTGAAAACCATTATTATTCAGGTATTCAGAATGAATCGGGAAAAGCAATATTTTGTAAAAGGTGATGAGCAGTTGACATTAGGCTATTGTAATTTAGATAAATTACGAACTGCCCCACTAAAAAGTGAATAATAAAAAACTATTTTACAAAAAAAAAAAAAACAACCGACTTCCAAAAAAAATACTACAAAGTGAAAAATAACTAATTTCGGAAGTCGGTGGCAAAAAACTAAAATACAGATCCAAAGACACTGTTGCGGCGGCCTAAAGCCTTGGGGTGAAAATCGAAATTTTCTTAGTGGACTGTATGAGGGGCGGTTCGGTGACACAAGTAGGTGTTTTGGTGGTGTGGAAAAATGATGATGGTACCTGCCTGGTGAGCTATGGCGACACGACGAGAAGGGTTTCCTTAGCCACGTGGCTGGCGCGTCCAGGATATCACGTACGGACGAGAATCTGCACTTTCCACAACACACATACACGCACTTGCACTGTTCAATAGCAATCTTCGTTCTTCGCGGTGAAAATATGAGTCCTTTTTCGACTTGGGATTAATTTTACCCACAGGCGTCGATGTTGGTTGAGAACTGGCGGATCTTCTTGGCGGCAGCGTATGCGCGCCATTGCGGATCTTCCTTCTCGCTCTCACTTAGGCATTATAAGGGTTGTGGAAGGGAGAAGGAAAGCGGAAGGAACTTTATGTTACACAGATACTAATTAATTAGAGTTGCCAGTAATTAGGCATGAAATATAAAACTAAAGAAAGTAATGGCGTTAACATTCCTCGCGGCCTTAAAGGGTCACCTTTAAAGAGAATGATATAATAATATATACAGTGAAATTACACTTAAATCTAACTAAAGAGGGAATGGACTGAATAAGATATTACTGAGTAGGAATGGGGCATAAGCGGACCACAGGTCGCACAAGAATCCCATTAGAAGTGCGTACTGAAACGACTCGCGTGCTACCGTCTATAGACGTATGCAACTTCTCAATAACACCTAGAGGCCAGGATAGAGGAGGCGCATTATCATTAACTATCACTACTACAGTGCCTTCCTTAATCATGTCTCCATCAGGTTTATTCCATTTTAAGCGTGATTGTAAACTATGAAGATACTCGCTTCGCCATCTTTTCCAGTACGACTGGACTAATTTATTCATAAGAGAGTGTCTTTGAAGCAGGTGATCAGACAGTAAACCTACTTCCGCGGCGGGTAATGAGTTAAGCGGTACAGTATGTAAAAAATGCGAAGGGGTAAGAGCTTTAGGCTCTTCCGGATCAGCGCTAAGAACAGTAAGAGGTCTGGAGTTCAACAGGCACTCTATTTGAGAGAGAATTGTAACTAATTCTTCATAAGATAGAAGTTGTTGACCTATTGTCTTGAAAAGGTGAGTCTTCACGGCCTTCACCATGGACTCCCAACATCCACCAAAGTGCGGTGACGCGGGCGGAATAAAGTGCCAATTAATGCGATGCTCAGCGAGCTCCTCTTCAAAGCGCGGGCGGTATTCTTTATTTATGAAAGTATACAAGTCGCGTAAAAACGAATTAGCTCCTCGAAAATTGGTCGCGTTGTCCGAATACAAGCATTGTACCGGTCCACGGCGGGATAAAAACCGTTTCAACGCGGCTATGAACGACGCAGTCGTAAGATCTGTAGCTAATTCAATATGAACAGCGCGAGTAGTCATACAGGTAAATATACATAAATAACCCTTGCGACTCTTCGCACCTCGAGTGCGTACGGGCACATACTGTATAGGGCCAGCGTAATCACACCCTGTATGAGAAAAGGCTTTGGTTGCAACATTTACTCTAGATTTAGGGAGATCGCCCATAATCGGCGGACCATGAGGTCGCGGTCTCCACCTGTGACATGCGTTACACTTGTGGATTCTATGACGAATAATGCGTCTAGCGGACAAAATCCAATACTTATGGCGCAATAACGACATAGTGAGTTCTGGACCTGCATGTAAATATTTTATATGATAATAGTCTACGAGGATTTCAACTATGCGATCATGACGGGGTAACACTACCGGGTGTTTAGTACTATAGGCCTCAGCCGAATGAGTTAATCGACCCCCAACGCGGATTAAATCATCACCATCTACAAATGGCTTGAGTTTAATAAGAGCGGGTGAACAAATTTTATTATTTTTTAACTCGGAATAATCATCCATGAAGTGTTTTCTTTGAACATGACGCCACAAAATGGTTTCAGCGAACTCGAGGTCGCTAGCGGTAACGGTGTCAGTCCGACGCGGGAGTTTTTTCATGAAGCGGTATATGAAAACAACAATACGCAGCAGTTTAGTCCACGACGACGTACGTTCTGCGAGTGCGAGTAGAAGCGAATTTTCCGAACTTGAATCCGCGACTATGGGATGCGCGTGGACCTTTTCTTCCGGAATGGGTTCCGAATTCAAGTCTGTAACCTTATGTATGGGCCATTCGGAAGGGTCGCGCTTAGCCCAAGCGGGTCCGTGCAACCATAATGGGTGCTCAATGAATTTGTCAGGTGTTAAACCACGTGACAAACAGTCCGCTGGGTTTTCAGTACCAGGTACGTGGTAGAAATGTTCCGCGGGGACGTTGTCTACGATGCGAACGACACGATTGGCCACAAACGTGTGCCAACGATGCGGAGAAGAATTTATCCAGCAAAGAGTCACCTTAGAATCGGTGAATGCGTAAATAGCGGTAACATTATAACGCGGATTATAAGTGTCATGAACACGGCGAAGAAGTTTAGCGAGGAGTTCGGCACCACAGAGCTCCAGTCGAGCGATAGTCAATGGTTTAACCGGCGATACCTTCGACTTGGCACAAACCAGCTGAACGACTACGTCATCGTTGCGAGTGACGTGCGCATAGATGACAGCGCCGTAGGCGCTTTCACTGGCGTCGGAAAATCCAATGAGGCGAAGAATACAATTTTCAAAAATACCTAAATGGCGCGGGATTTTAAAATCATTTAAAAGCGGCAGGGCAGAGCGAAAAGTTTGCCAAATATTTATGATGTGACGCGGGGGAGTGTCATCCCAATCGAGCTTCAGTAACCACAATTCTTTGATAAGTAGTTTAGCATAGAGAACTACAGGCGCGACAAGCCCCATGATGTCCCACAGCCTAGCTACGGCCGACAGTATAGCACGTTTAGTACACGTGTCTGGCGGTGCGGAAATAAGAAATTCAAAACAATCATTTGACCTACACCAGCGCAAGCCGAGAACCTTTTGTTCTACCGACTTGTCGAATTCTAGTTGTTCGGTCAACCTATGCGACGCGGGAATACTGTTTAGTACAGTTTGAGAGTTACTGGTCCACTTGACCAACTCGAACTGACCTCCTCTAAAGAGTTTAATCAGTTCGTGCGAAACCTGGACTGCACGTGATTCGGAGCTTACGCTGTAGACTACGTCATCCATATACAGCGAATCCGCGATGATAGCGCTGGCGCGCGGGAAGTGATGACCATCGTCTTGAACCAACTGTTGTACTGTGCGGATCGCATGGTAGGGACTTGACTTGAGACCAAAACAGACACGGTTAAACTGATATAGAACCAGAGGATCGTTTGGACTAAAACGATATAAGATGCGTTGAAAGCGACGATCGCTTTCTCTTACTTCAATCTGTAAGAACATTTGTCGGCAATCAGCCGAGAGCGCGAATGCGAACAATCGAAAATTCAGAATTATAGTAAACAAGTCACCCTGTAAATTCGGGCCACTGTGTAAAATATCGTTGAGAGATAATCCAGTACTCGTTTTAGCACTAGCGTCTAACACGGAGCGTAGTTTTGTTGTTGTCTTATCTAAACGTACAACTGCGTGATGCGGAATTACATAGTCAGGACAACTACTGTCTGAACTATCTAGCGGAGCAGGAGATAAATATCCTTTATCAATATATTCGCGAATGACGTCATCATACGCAGTACGTAACTCGGGTGCGGATTCTAATTTCTTTTCTAGGCAGAAAAAACGTTTTTTCGCGATATCGAGTGAGTTCCCCAATGAGAACACATCGCTGCGAAACGGTAGGGCTACAGAGTATCTACCTGTGTCCCCATCGCGTTCCTTGGTCGAATTATAAAAGTACTCGCACTCAAGTTCGTCGAGCGATTTGCTCGTCGAAAGAGTGACGGGCGCTTCATCGACCTGCCAGAATTTTTTCAACGCCGATTCTAACGAGTCTTTGTCGGATGGTTGCGAAATATGTGAGTAATGTGGAGGCTTATTACGACGTACAGGCAGCGCGGGCACAGTGCCCATGATGACGTAACCGAGTACCGTCTGCATGGCGGGCGGCGCGGAGGAGTTGCTGCTAACTAGGCGGGGCAGCATAAGATGCGGGAAAAGCGAAGCCCCGATCAACACATCGATGCGACCGGGTTTGCCAAACGATTCGTCGGCGAGCGGTAAACCTTTTAAGTAAGGCAAGGCGGAAGTATCTACGGGAGCGGTGGGTAAATTATCGGTGATTGCATCGACAACTAGCGAATTAACGTTAAAAGTAACGTTCGGATTAAAACGGGAAAAGAAAGCGAATTGTACGGAACCCTTAACGGATTTTTCCGTACCACCGATACCCTTAACGGAAGGCGTATCAGATGAATGTCTAGTCAAACCTAATCGTTTGCAACATTCTGCGGTAATAAAATTAATTTGTGAGCCACTGTCTAATAGACAGCGAATAAAATGCTCCTTACCAAATGAATCAAACTCAAACTCAATCTCAAAGCATTTATTTCAAATAAACCAATTACAGGCACTTTTGAATTGTCAATGGGTCGGTCAGTCAGAAAGATGAAGCTAGTTGCCCATTCCAAAGCGTAGTAGATCCCTATGGAGAAGAACGGGCAAGAAACTCCACGGACACTCTTTTAAATCATAATATTTTTACAAAATATTGGTTACATCGTTCAAGTTGAAAATATACATGTGAGAACAATGTAGAAAGACGTGCACGTTAAAAAGCGTCCGTAATAAAAAGATAATAACTAAAACAACTAAATTAAATATTAAAATTAAAAATAAGCCATGGCAGCTAAGAGACGACCAGTCCCAACTGACGGCGCCCGTTCACGAACATGACGCATGGATCAGCACCATTTAGCTCAACCATTTTGAAGGGAACTTAATGATCCAACACACACGCCACCATCAGCGAGACATTTGAGTGAGCATGACATACTCTCAACCGCCAGGGCACACTCAAGTCAGTGAAAGACGTACCCAGTAAAAGGTAGCTTAATAGTAGCTACATAGTGCTCACACGTGCTATGCAATTATATAATACTAAGAGATTGAATCTAAACAATGCAAAGAAAGTTTTCTCTCATTTTAATCATCAGCAGGTCCAACAATATATCCGAATGCTAATCAATTAATTAATGCGTCCTTGTGGAGCAGGACAAGCATTCAGCCAAGCATTTTTGTCAGCGATGTAATCCCCCAACTTATAATATGCCTGGCTGCATAGTGTGCGTTTTATACAAGATTTAAATTTCCTTTCATTCAGCTGGAGTATGTGGGGAGGTATTTTATTATAACATTTTAAACAGTACCCCATGAAGGATGAGTCTACTTTAGCCAGTCTGAAACCTGGTTGAACTAATTGGTCCCTATTTCTAGTCCTATAATTGTGTCCTTCACCTCTTTTACCGAAAAGATTTAGATTTTTTCTTACGTACATGATGTTTTCGTAGATATATTGACAAGGTAGCGTCATGATGTTAATATCTTTAAACAGTTCCCTTAGAGAATCGCGCCTGCGGAGGCCATATATTGCTCTGATGGCTCTTTTCTGCAGAATAAAAATAGACTCTATGTCTGCAGCCCTTCCCCATAGTAAAATACCGTAAGACATAATACTATGAAAGTAACTGAAATAGACCAGCCTTGCGGTGTCTACATCAGTGAATTGACGGATTTTTCTCACCGCATATGCTGCTGAACTTAGCCGTCCTGCAAGAGATACTAAATGCGGACCCCATTGCAGCCTTGAGTCGAGCGTGATCCCCAGGAAAACAGTTTTATCGACGAATTCTAGTTTCTCTTTATTCAATACTATGTCACAATCAGTACTTTTAACATTTGGTAAAGCAAATCTTATACATTTAGTCTTTTTCCCATTTAATACTAAATTATTAGCAGTGAACCAATTATGGATCTGCAGTAGGGCGTTATTTACGTCGTCAAGATTTGATGCACGTCTATTTATCTTAAAAATTAAGGATGTATCGTCAGCAAATAACACCATTTGTGGTTGGTTTTTTAATAAATGGGGTAGATCATTAATATATACTAAAAAGAGGAAAGGACCCAATATCGAGCCCTGTGGAACACCCATTTGTACTTTTAGACCGCGTGAATTGACACCATTTATTTGAACTTGTTGCTGTCTATCATTTAAATAAGATTTTACTAAACTGAGCGCAAGTTTACCTAGTCCGTAATGCTCAAGTTTCAAGAGTAAGGTTTCGTGATTTACGCAGTCAAATGCCTTGGAGAGGTCACAAAAGATTCCTATGGCATCTTTGGCCTCCTCCCACGCTGAAAATATGTGTTTTAATAAAGTGGCACCCGCGTCAGTCTCGAACTATTACAGTAGCGGTTGACAACAAAATAGTAGTATTCGTATTACATTGCGGCTTTGATACGCGGGAGTTCGAGTCGTAAAGGATCGACGCAGCAATGGATGCATTACATTGCGGGGCGCTCTGAGCGGTGGCGGCGAGCGGCGCGGCGGCGGCGTGAGCATCTTGCTCGCTCGAAGCCGTGGAGTTTGAACCAGATTGTGTACGTGCGGTATCATCAACACCGTTCGATATTACAGTCGCGTGCGATTCGCGATTAAAGTGTAAAAGCGTATGATGTTTATTTTTACAAGATTTACATCTAGATTCAGACTGACAGACTCTGGCCTTATGTTTAATACTTAAACAGTTAGTACATGCATCGTTTTGCTTCACCGATTTGAAACGATCACTTGGTGTCATTTTAGAAAAGGCAGGACATTTAAATAAATGTTCACGAACAAAGCTATCACACAAACATTTTGCGGATTTATCAATTACAGTGTAAGATTGCGGTTGCGGAGTTTTGGACGTTTTTTTATTTACAGGATTGTTGTTAGACTGAGTGAAACTCAAGCTGTTTAAAGCTTTAGTATTTTGTAAAATGCGAGATTGATTTTTAATGAACTGTACTAAATTGTCGAATTTAGGAATTTCGTCTTTTGAGTTCATTTCAAAAAGTCGAGCGGTTTCAGAATCAACCTTTTTTATAGCGACATGGAAAAAAATCAAATCTGATAAATCATTTATTTTAAGGTTTTTTAATGCGTTTGCGGCGGAAACAAAATTATCAGAAAAGGATTCGAAATTTTGAATAGATGCGGTATTAAAAGATTTATGTTCAAACATCCGATTAAGGTAACTAGAAGCTAATATACGTTTGTCTTCGTACTTGTTTATGAGTGAATTAAAAATTAATTGGTAGTTATCGCCATTAGGGCAAACTCCTGAGAACGCGGTTTGAGCCTTATCTTTCAATTTCCCCATCAAATAATATAATTTCTCCGAATCAGTCAATGTATTATTTTCGTGTACCGTGCTTTTAAAATTAGCATAGAACAGGGGCCAGTTACGAATATCGCCATCGAATGACACAATTTCAATGGGAGGCAAGCGAACTGTTTGCTTATTGACACCACTACCACTAGAAGTAGGAGCCGATGTGGCTGATGATTTTGAGTAATTTGAATAATTATATTTAACGCAGCAATATAATTCCTCAAAACTAATCCACGACTGATCATCAATATTATTTTCCGGGTCTTGTCTTAGAAGAAGCGAGTTATATTTATTAAATGCCTCGAGGAACTCGGTGCGCAACGCATCAACATTGACACACGCACACAAGAACTTCTCTAGCGGTTCCATACCGGACTTCATTTTTTCCATTAAATCGTAAATGATTTGCATGCGGGCAAAAATCATATTACGACATGACAGTGCTATTTGAATCGCGGATTCTATCTGATCATCCGAATCCATGGTCACTTTCTTAGGCATTTTCGATATTTTTGTAGGTTTTTATAATAGCTAAAATAAATCGCAAACTTCAACGAGTTGCGCGCGGTGCGGGATTGGTAGGTGGTACCTACGAATATAGTACCGAACGATAGCGAAGCGAGCGAGCGGTAGATTTTGCTTCTACCTACGTATATTAAAATATTAAGTTGAGCGGGATGCGAAATACCTGTGAATGTACGCAATGACAAGTAGGTACTGTAATAAATGAATAAATGAAAGCGGTTTAGTATAAGAGTATAAGGAACGAAGATTGAAATGAAATATAGTTGCGGGATGATGATATACGGATATAATATTGATATCCGTTATCAAGAGGATAAAGAAAAATAGGTATCCGTGATCATGGGACCAAAACTGTTGGATATCTGTGATCGTAGGACCAAAAACTGTTGGATATCCGTGATCGTAGGACCAAAAAATGTTGCGGCGGCCTAAAGCCTTGGGGTGAAAATCGAAATTTTCTTAGTGGACTGTATGAGGGGCGGTTCGGTGACACAAGTAGGTGTTTTGGTGGTGTGGAAAAATGATGATGGTACCTGCCTGGTGAGCTATGGCGACACGACGAGAAGGGTTTCCTTAGCCACGTGGCTGGCGCGTCCAGGATATCACGTACGGACGAGAATCTGCACTTTCCACAACACACATACACGCACTTGCACTGTTCAATAGCAATCTTCGTTCTTCGCGATGAAAATATGAGTCCTTTTTCGACTTGGGATTAATTTTACCCACAGGCGTCGATGTTGGTTGAGAACTGGCGGATCTTCTTGGCGGCAGCGTATGCGCGCCATTGCGGATCTTCCTTCTCGCTCTCACTTAGGCATTATAAGGGTTGTGGAAGGGAGAAGGAAAGCGGAAGGAACTTTATGTTACACAGATACTAATTAATTAGAGTTGCCAGTAATTAGGCATGAAATATAAAACTAAAGAAAGTAATGGCGTTAACAGACACCGACTTCCGGAATTATAGTTATTTTTCACTTTGTAGTATTTTTATGGAACTCGGTTGTTTTTTTAAGATTTTATATTCAAATGCGCTTACGCCCATGACTCTGCAATGACTTTTAGACACTTATATCCAAGCAACAAAACTGCGTTATCGACAAGTGTCATTTCAGTGTAACCGACCGAGTTTTAGGCCTTTGTTTACCATAAAGGCGCTTGTACCCCTGTAAACATGGCAACACTTTTGGTTAACCGTCGGTAATGTATTTTAACTTGTTATTTTCATGATGAAGTTAGAGGGACAACATGATTTAACTCAATCTATGGGATACCGTAACTGTAACAGTTACTTACATACGTATTAGATTCAATTGAAACACATTGGGAAGGTGCATAGAAAGAAACAAAGAAAAACGTTTATTTGGACACTCTTCGTGAAAAACAAAAGAAAAAAAAATGAAAATAATGTTTTAAAACAATAGTGTGTGCCTCACGGCTGCGCCAAAAGCCTACGCATAGACATGTATTTCAAGATTGCCTAATTACATTTTTGGGTTGCAAGTTATTAAGATTTTTGAACGACAATTTCAGGCTTTTACAAATTTTATTTATTTATTTATATTTATATTGATAGTTAATTAAAACGGTACAACACCAATTACATTAATTAACATAGAAACTTATTGGTAGATAATTATGTTGTAAAAACATAATTTAATTAAAATCTAACATGGAACAGTAGACTCCCTTGCATACTTTCTCTCACAGAACACCAGACATACGAGTATACGCATAATTTTACTTCATTCATCCGCAAACATATCACATTCAGGGTTGGCAGTCAGAAGGGCGTTGAGCATCTTCAAAGTACGACACACGGGGATTCAGGGTGTGCATAATAAAGAGTATTCTATTCTATTCAGCTCTGGCGACAGTTTTGACCGACGGTTGCGCAAACAGATTGTGCCGGCGGCTCGGACGGTGTCCGATGTATTTATCGGACACAAATAGTCGACAGAAAAGGCCAAGGAGCTCTGGGCAGTCTATACGTCCCCTTAAGGCTACCGCGAGCTGATCAAGGCTTCTTCTCACCTCCAACAAGTTAAAGCCCAACATCCCTAAAATTAGTTGGAAGGGTACATATAGGTAAAGAAATGATATAACCTTTGGAAGAGGCATTTTAGAAAGATTTTCTGCACCTTTTCAAGCATCAGTGTTTGGGTCGCGGTACGGGGGTGCCAAACACAGGCACTAGACTCACTCGAGTTTGCTTCGAACCAGGGTGGTGTACAACAGTCTAATAACATTTGGCTTATAAAAGTCACGAGCATTTCGCAAAACAAACACCAGGCGCCTGAAAGATTCCATTGCAAGGGTAGAAACGTGATCTTTAAAGTTAAGACAGCGGTCGAAAGTCACTCCCAAGTCCTTTATGTTGGTGACACGAGTAATTACTTCACCACCCAAACTATATTCATAATGAATTGGTCGCAACCCTCTACCGTACGTCATGACGTAGCGCTTGCTAGTGTTGAAAAGTAGCTTGTTCACAATGCTCCACTCAAAGACGGCGTCAATATCTTTTTGTAGGAGTTTGCAATCTTCGCTTGTTCTGATGTATGCGACAAGCTTTATGTCGTCGGTATAAGGCATATATTATTTCTAAGATTTATACTGTATTTTACCAATTTTTATTTTTTTATAAAATTCTTTTCTATTCTGTATAGAAGGCACTTGGCAAACTTAACGTTTGCTATGAGATCATTGATCATGATCAAAAATAAGAGGCGGCCCTAACACTGACCCCTGAAATGTTTAGAGGCATGAGGAACATGGTGTACAGTTCACTCATCCTCCATAGAATATGGAGGATCCTCCGACCAGACGGGCGTCGTGTCTGGTGGGTAACTGCTCGACTATTGATGTCGGGACGTTGTATATAATAGGGGTTAAAGTATGAAATTGCCGTTTATTATATTAGGAACTTCGAACTGACATAGAACCTTCATGGTTTGAGATTTTTGAGTGAAACTTTTTTCACATGGTACCTACCTATGAAGTTCTTCTTTTAAAAAATGTGCAACATTCGATTATCGACTTTCAGTTGTTTTTTTTATTCAGCTTAGACAAGAAAGATGGATACTTCGAAAATTCGAGTTATTTTTGAATACGAGTTCCGACGCGGAACTAACGCGGCAGAAACAGCTCGCAATATCAATGTTGCGTTTGGAGAGGGGACTGCTAATGAACGCACCGTGCGATTTTGGTTTAAACGCTTTCGTGATGGAAACTTTGATTTGAAGAACGAACCACGTGGAAGACCGCCCACACAGGTGAATAACAATGAATTGAAAGAGATGGTGGAAGCCGATCCGAGCCAAACTACCCAGGAATTAGCGGCATGGTTTAACGTTACCTTACCAACAATATTGACTCATTTGCGTCAAATCAATAAATTAAAAAAATATGAGAAATGGGTGCCTCATGATTTGACTGATCTGCAGAAAGAAACGCGTGTTGAAACTTGTGTTGCCTTGTTGAAGGTGAACCAAACGAGCCCAAACTCGATGGGGTTGCGTCGTTCTATTGCAGAGATCCCATAGCCGCCTTCCAGGGTGCCACCTTGTGGCTCCATCTCAGCTCCATGTCATAATAATATTGCATTGTCAACCAATTTACTTAGGCATGCAAAATTTCAGCTCAATTGGAAACCGGGAAGTGTGTCAAATTTAGCTTGCAAGATTTGATTACAGACAGACACTGGACAGGTGAAATTAAATAAAAGCATACAAATCCCAGCAATATTCCACGCCACGAACAAGGACCACAATAAAACAACAAAAGTCGTAATGTTCACACGTTTCACTTAATACGCGCTGACGTTCATACTCGGGGTCACCAGAGGCATGAGGAGCAGGGTGTAAAGTTCACTCATCCTCCTTAGAAAAGGAAGGATCCTCCGACCAGACGGGTGTCGTGTCTGGTGGGCACGACGATAGATGTCGGGACGTTGTATATACGAGTATGCTAAACACGCACGGTAAACTCTAATAGCGCGATGCAGGATTTTGCGTGACGTCAGTTTGACGCGTAGTTCACATGTGGCGATGTAGATGCCGCCACAAATGTATAAAAAAATCCATTTTTTTTTTTCTGAATCTGCACTTTTTTCCCTGTATTTTCTTACCTTTGTTCTTAAGGTACAGGGTGTCCGGTGCCAGAATTAGGATTTCAAGTTGAAATAGGAAAAAAACTACAAAAGATATAAACTTATTTCAATAACCATTAGAAAGAAGAGAAGTGCGGGTTTTATTTCATAAAAACTATTCTGTTAAATGTTGACTGTCACGTCGGACATAGTCTTGGAATCTGACCTCAGTATTCCGCGCCACTCGCTGGACAAGTAACGTCGGGAACCCATTAACCTCACGAACGATATTTTCTTTTAGTGCTGAGATGGTCGCTGGGTTTCTTTCAGACTAGACTTTACTTTTGAGGTTCCCCATAGAAAAAACCGGCCAAGTGCGTGTCGGAACACGCACAATGAAGGGTTCCGTAGTTGAAAAGAATTTATCCCAAAAACAAACTTAACAATGGATCCCATAAAAAATTTCATAAAACTAAAAATTAACAATTTTCGGACTTTTTCCTTTACTTGTGCTGTGAGACCTCGCTTCTTGCCAAATTTCATTATTCTAGGACAACGGGAAGTACCCTATAGGTTTTGATTTACTTGCGACTATCAAAATATGTCTCATAAATGGCCGTATGTTTTTATTGAGTTGACTTAGAAGCTTGAGTTTTTTAGGACTCTAACGAGACCATAGACTTACGTATTTGATATTAATTTCAACTTGATACCTCTACGCGTTCTTGAGAAAAAGGGTCTTGACAGACTGACAGACAGACAGACAGACGGACAACAAAGTGATCCTATAAGGGTTCCGTTTTTTCCGGAACCCTAAAAAGTCCATGGGGTTGAGATCCGGCGACCTGGGTGGTCAGGGGATGTCACTGAAACGGCTTATTTGCTAGGGAAGAAACCACGAAGAAGCGCCATGGTCTCTCTAGCAGTGTGAGGCGTGGCGCCATCTTGCTGGAACCATGTGTGTGAACTGTAGGCAGGATGTTCTTTCATTTTGGAAGAAAATAATCGTTAGGCATCCGCCGATAAGAAACACCATTCACAGTAATGGTGCGATAATTTTCAAAAAAATATGGTCCGATTATTCCACTTCTTGACAATGCACACTACACCGTCACTTTGGGACTGCGAAGTGGCTGTTGGTGTTTTAAACGTGGATTCTACCCTTTAGGTAACGGCAATTCTGCTCATTTACACAACCACTTAGGTGTAAATGGGCTTCATCACTCCAAAAGATTGTGTTCACTGTACGAAATCGCCGCAACATTGTCTCGCAGAAACTTTAGCGCAAATTGTAATCATTGGGGTGTAGCGCTTGCACAATTTGAATTTCGAAAGTGAGTTAAAGTCCTTTTTCAATGTTTCGTGCACAATCGTTTTTGGGAGCCCTTGAGCAGCCCTCTTACGCACAGACTGACGAGGATTATCGCGCAAACTGTTCGCGACAAGTTCGATGCTGTCATCAGTCCTCGACGTTCGGCTGGGTCCCGGCCGCGGATTGTTTGCTGCTGAACTTGTTGTCCTGAATCTTCGAATCAAATCTTCAGTTGGCGCATCACGTAATCGTCGGATATTGTACAGCGAATAAAATTCTCGACGAGCAACAGCACAGGAATCATTAGCTTTAAAATACGCTTAGACTGCAAACGCACGTTCTTCACCCGTCCACTGCGAGATCATGATTAAGTAACCCGCACGAATTACGAATCGAACCCGACCCTCCAGCCCATCCCTCCGCTCAACGGTAGTAGAAAAATTCGAAATTGAAATCCAAATTCTGCCACCGGACACCCTGTACATTGTTTGGGGACAGTTGTATGGACAAAAAAAACACCTCCTTTGTCTACTTTATTTTCTATTATGCAATGCCTATCTCTGACCCAAAAAAAGTTGAGGCAAACAAAAAAGCTAAATTTTGGCTTTTCTGCTTTTCGTTTCAATATTTATGGCATAAAAAAAATGTTTTAATTATTAAAATAAACTATTTCGATGGTACATGCAACTCTGTACAAAAGAAGTTTTAAACAAAATATATCGAAATTTTCCCCATCTCCAATTTCCACCCTCTTAGCACTCCCGCAGTGTTTTCTTCTTTAAAGACCCTTTGAACGATTCCTGCAATAAAACCTCGTGAAAGTCTTATACCCATATTCCCAACTGTCAAATATAAGGTACTATGGACCAAAGTTCCGCATGATCACCTCAAAGGCGATAATCGCATGCACGGCTCACGACTCGATCGCACAATGTTCCTTTGTCACTAGCTGCGCTCTCACAGGAATATCTTCTTAAGTGAGCATGCTTACGTTTTGTCCATAGTACGTCGGCATCTACCCTAAAATTAAGTGTAATTAATATAAACGGAATATTTCTCCAAACAATGACGTTTTCGTGCCGTATCACCTCGACTCACACTCATTCGAGGAACCTCATAATTTCCTTAATCTTAAGACTGAATACCGATTTTGAGGATCTTTCGAGACACGCCTTGAGCTCGCCTCGACCGAGTTGTGAGGCGAGGAGCTTTCGAGGCTACGACTTACAATATGGGTGTAGTTCCTTTGTATAGGACATAATAGAAAGGAACCTATTATGACATTGGCGAATTTATGGAATATTGTAAAAATCCAAGTGACATTTAATTAATTTTGACATTGATTTTAAAGCAATGATTACCCGATTAAAATAATTTTAATTGATATTGGACTTGTAAATGACAAATCTTAAATTGTATTTTACTTAGTCAAGGGTTGGCACACTTGCACTAGGAAATCGTGTTATGGGGTTTGGATAAGTTTACATCAGATGTTAAATAATAAGTTGTTATCCAAGCCTCATAACACGAATCCCTAATGTTGTGGTAACATGTACAGAACTTGTCAGTGGAGGTACTGAGGTATACAGCTGTGTAACTTGTCCGCAGGCATGATGGGCATGGGCTGGCGCGGCGGGTTCAACCCTCCGCCCTGGGGCGCGCCCCCGCCCCCCGCCTTCCTGGCGCCGCCGCCGCCGCCGCCGCCCGTGTCCGGCGACTAGAAGCGGCCCGTCCACCCGACTCGGCCCCGGCCGTTATTCCGCGCTCTACGCAGTAGATGCTGACTATGCAATATTATTTTAATCAAGAAGATTGAATTGATATGTATTATAATTTAACATAATGGTTTAAATATCACGTTCGTTTTATTTATTTCGACGCTTGTACCCCGACGACGGCCTATTCATTTGGCACACAATGGTGCCGATTCCCTTGTCACACAATGGTGCCGATTCCCTTGTCACAAATGCCTCTGAACTTTAAAAATCACCAAAATTTAGTTTATTCCTGTGAAACGACGATTTCCCATTCTGAAATTGACTAAAGTGAAACAACTCAACTATATGGATCTAGCCAAAGCGTTTGACTAAGTAGACCATAGAATACTACAAAACAAGCTTTATGCTTATGACATAGGTGATGACATAGAGCTAATCGTGTGGCTGACACTGGCATGGCCACCATCACGGATCTTAATTTTGATAACACAAAAAAATAGTCGAAATTTGTCGCCAAATATCAGAATTTGCCGATCACAGGTTCAAAAGATATAAGGGTTTATAGGTGGCCCCGCTGGAGTCTCCCCAGCGTGACCCATTTTGAATCTCAAAAGCTAGGATACCTAGCGAAGGTCTGTTTTCTCACAAATTTAATCGCTAATTATCCTGAATCTGTCGCCAAATATCAGAATCTGTCGGTCACTGGTTCAAAAGTTATAAGCGTTTCTAGGTGGCCCCGCTGGAGAATTTCCGCGTCTATTCCCCGTAGTCCCTGGAAGGCACCACGGGGATTTTTTCCCCGTGGTCCCTGCTAGAAATATAATGCTGCCGAATTAAAATGGTAGTTCCTCCCGTAGTCCCTGGAAGGTACTACGGGTATTGTTTTTACCCGTGGTCCCTCCGACAAATACAATGCTGCCGAATTAAAATTGTACCTAATTCAAGTGGTAGTAGTAGTATACAGAGGCATTGTTAATAATTAAAAAATATAAATAAAGAATCCCAGGATGAAAAAATCATGAATATAATAGGTCTTTACCTATGAAATTGCCGTTTTGTATGAAAAAATTTAAACGAATTTTTTTCATGCATTTTTTATTTGTATTAATCGAAGTAATCACCCATGCAATCAATGCATCTTTGCCAACGCAGTGGCAGTTTATTGATGCCCTTCTTAAAGAAATCAGCTGGACGGGAGGCAACAAATTCTTCAAAGGCATTTTGTACTACCTCTCGGGTACTTATTGAATTTTTTTCCCGCCAAGAAGTTATCCAAATTCTGGAAAAAGTAGTAGTCTGTAGGCGCAAGGTCTGGTGAGTAGGGCGGATGACGGAGAGCTTCCAACCCCAGTTCTTGCAACTTGGAGACCGTCTGCTGTGCAGTATGAGGTCGCGCGTTGTCGTGCAGGAGCAGCGGAGACGAGCGATTGACCAATGCTGGTTGGAGATGTGCCAGCTTCTCCATCATTGTGTTCAGTTCTTCACAGTACACATCTGAAGTAATGCTCACCCCGTTTGGTAAGAAGCTGTGATGAATCACACCGGCGCTAGACCACCGAACAGTGACCATCACTTTTCTAGGGGTAAGTTTTCGTTTAGGGCATTGTTTAGGTGCTGAACCAGGATCCAACCAACTTGCTGAGCGCTTGCGGTTATCAAACAGAATCCATTTTTCATCTCAGGTAACAATGTGGTTCAAAATTTCTTCATTTGTGTGTCTGTTGAGCAGTGCAAGGCACGTCTCGACGCGTACTTCGCGCTGGCGATCATTGAGTTCGTGAGGCACCCATTTGTCAAGCTTTTTTACCTAGCCAATTTGACGCAAATGGATCAATATTGTTTTGACGCTAACGTCGAAAGCTGCTGCTAATTCAGCCGTAGATTGTGTATCATCAGCTTCCACAATCGCCTTTAATTCGTCATTGTCGACCAGTCTTCGGACGACCGCGAGGTTCATTTTTCAGGTCGAAATTTCCAGAACGGAAGCGAGCAAACCAATACCAAGTGGTGCATTGGTTTGTAGTGTTAGCTCTGTAAACGTCGTTGATGTTGCGTGCCGCTTGTGCCGCGTTGCTGCCACGACGGTACACATATTTCATAATTACTCGAATTTTTAACGTATCCATGATGACGAAAAAGATTGAAATGCGATGAATATGTAACACTAATCAATAAACAAATGACTACTTTTGGAAAAAAAAATCCATGTTTTTAACATAAAATTAATTTGAAATGAGAATTCTTAGCCAAACAAAAATTATTTTGATTTGAAATGGCCAGTACTGCAGAACGGCAATTTCATAAGTAAAGACCTAATAGTTAGGCCTTAGCATTGATTCAAACTTTAATTGGAAAACACATGTAACGTTCACATGTAACAAGTTGAGATCTGTATTTGGGAAGTTCTATCTGTTGAACAAGGTGGTGAATAAACAGACGCTGTTGATTGTATATGATGCACGCTACTCACTAGTCAGTCATGGACTTGTTGTGTGTGGGCGAACGTTTAATACTTACTTGCAAGACATAAAAAAATTACAGATAAGACTAATCAAGTTTCTAGTCAGCAAAAAGGTTAAGGAAAAAATGTAACAGAGACTATGACAAATTATTTTCCATTTGTAAAATCCTACCAATAGATAAGAAAGTCGAATATTTGATAAGCCTAGAACACTATTACAGTGATGAGTATAAAATACCTGTTAAAAATAAATATATTAGGTTGGGGAAAAAGTCTTTTCGCATTATAGTATGTATGAACTTAACATAAAATCTCTTTGGCTATACTATTTGTATCTGGCTGGTTTTGGTATCATTGAAAGTTTAAATTTTAAAGAACATAATTCCAAATTCAAATTAGGAAAATGTGTGACTTTCATTTATTTTTCGTACTGTCAAGATGGGTGAATCTAATGAAGAAATTTGATACATTTTAAAATTTTACTACAAAAAAGGTAAAAATGCAACGCAAGCCGCGAAAAAAAATTGCGATGTTTATGGACCCAGTGCAGTGTCTGTGAGAGTAGCACAAAGGAGAATGGGCATTTTGGTACTCGCTCCAATAGCAATCATTGTGGTGTCATTGGATAGGTCTTTTAATCAGGAAAAATATTTACTATGGCGACATGTCCCAAATCCTTGTCTGAAAACCACGGCAAGCCCCCAAAAGTTCCAGTTTTAGTTAACATCATAATTGCAAGTACGATAATACACTTCTGGACACATCTATTGGCCCACCTTAGAGTTTAGGTTTCGATGGCCCCTACCGAAATATGATTGCTAGATTGAACAAAAACTGTTGATGCAGTTTTAAACCTGATACATTTTACCATCTTTTTCGATCGTATTGTTTTAAATTTGAATTCAGAATACCATACGACATGGAGCTACGCCTAACAAGTCGGATATGCGCCTTGTTAAAGGCAATTGATTTTTGAATAAAAAACATGTTTTATCAAATAAAGGTTTAATTTAATAACGCGTGTTGCCTCCATGGGCATCTACCACAGCTCTCATACAATTAGGCATAGAGTTTATCAACCGCTCTATGAAATTTTGAGGGATCATCTCCCATTCCTCTTCTATGGCAGTTTTCAACTCCTGCATCGTCTGGGCAACTGGCTGACGAGCCCTAACACGTCTTTTTAGCTCGTCCCACATGTGCTCAATGGAGTTCATGTCTGGGCTTCTGGCTGGCCAGTCCATAACTGTGATGTTCACATCCCGAAGATATTCCCTGACGATGCCGGCCGCATGGGCTCTTGCATTATCATGCATAAAAAGGAAATTTGGGCCCACATAGTCCGCGTATGGTATCACGTGAGGTTCTAAGCACTCACGAATGTACCTTTCAGCATTTAATGTTGGCAGCCGTGGTCCTGTAACAACCTCAAGTTGAGTTTTGCCGCTCGCGGATATACCGCCCCAGACAGTCCATGAGCCACCGCCATAAGCAACCCTCTCTTCAAAGCAGCATAGTGCGAAACGCTCTCCCTTACGTCGGTAGACCTTCTTCCTTCCATCATTGCCATGTAACACAATTTTAGACTCATCAGAAAAGAGTACACGGCTCCAATCTTGCTGTGTCCAATTTAAATGACTGCGTGCGAAATGAAGGCGCGCTGTTCGGTGGGCTCGCGTTAGTTTGGGGCCATTAGCTGGCTTGTGTGGTACTATATCGCGTTCTTTTAACCTTCTCCGAACAGTTCGAGCGCTCACAGATACTCCGTAGAAGTCGCGAAGTTGGTTTTGTATCTCAATGGAGGTAAGGTGACGATTTCTCAAGCTGGTCGTCACGATGAATCGATCCTGCCTTTCAGTTGTGACCCGAGATCGTGGCCTTCCTTGGCGACGAACAAAGCCGCCAGTCTCTAGGTACCTCCGATAAACATTTCGGACCGCAGATCGACTTAAATTAAGTTGAGCACTCACGTTTCTTTGGCTGTGTCCGGCCTGAATAAGTGCCACAGCTTGGGCGGCGACTTCAGGTGAAGTATCCATAGATTATTGATAGAACCTCACCTTAATGTTAAGAATAAGTAATGTTTGTTGCAAAACCAAAGATATCAATCACTTTTTCAAGAATTAAATCCAAGTAAACCAATAAAACCAAGTTTTCTTAGTATTCGATTGTTTGATATCAACAAACAGGCTCCAAATTGTCTTTTGTTTCTTTAAATTCTGTGTTCGAAATTCAAAAAAAGACTATTGAATGAAATTGTGAATGTGCCAGGTTCAAAACTGCATAAAAACTTTTTGCTCGACCTAATATAAAATTTTAGCTAGGACCAAACGAAACTGAAAATACAAGGTGGGCCAAAAGATGTGTCCAGAAGTGTATTACATACCTATCATGGTTGAAATACGAAAAAAACAATGTAAAACAACATTATTTAAAACGAGAAATGTATTGTGTTACTCATAGACTCATAAAAAAAGGAGGACCGCGCCACGCATATCGAAAGTGAAGCACAGTAAGTATGCCTGGACCGTTTGTACAAACACGCCTCGCGCACACATTTACATCATGCCAACCGGACGCCATTACGTGACACAAGCGACGGCGTCTTTGCAGGTACTCATATCACGCACACATAGATCGGTACGGTGCTTCACTTTCGATATGCGTGGCGCGGAGTCCTTCTTTTTTTATACGTCTATTGTGTTACTATTCATGCATTATATCGTGATATGATATGATAATGGTGAAGACTTTTGAAAATATGTTTTTTTACATAAAAAAGTAGTATTATCTTTAACATTTCTGTTTTTTGTTACAACGGTGACTATAGACCTCGGGGATAGGGAACCAGCCGCGGGGTGGGGTAGGTGGTGCGCTGTGCCAGTGGACAGCCTTTTGTGCCGCGACATTCACTAGTCGTTGTATCGTTCTGTGCGTGAAACGACGTTCCGCAGCTGTTTATTCTACCTAGTACTTATACCGTTTTCTTCACTGACCCCGGCGCCCCTTTTGGACATTGTTACCCGCTACAAATGTTTATCTTGGCTAGGGTTGTGGACTATTGTAGTGCTTATCGATCTAGAACATCGTTATGGAAGAAAATCGCAACTGTGTGATGTGTCGGCGAGGCCTACATCATGCTAGATACCAACAGCATGTTTTAACTGATGATCTTACAAGAATGCACCCCGAGTTTGTGGCTTATATACGAGAACATGCCGTTTTGGAGGTTAGTACATACTTCATTAAACTATTTCGAACTTCACCAGCTTCAGTTTTTCTTTTAAGAAGCGGTTTGTTTATATTATTATTGTCTGTTATATTTTTATACCTGAGCCATTACAAACGTGCGAATTGAGCCCTAAATCATTTTAATCGGACCTCTTGCTCGCACTTACAGGTCTTATTGAACTACTCTAGTGTTGTGTGTAAAAGTGCGTTTCCGACCGAGCTGCAAACTACCAGCTGCACGTGTTTATTTTCTATGTAGCGCGGCTGTATGGTCCGTAGCTAAGGGTGTTCGCTTCATACAAAAAAAAAACACGTGCAGTACTAGCTACCTGCTTCCGAGCGGCATCCCTTTATATCAGTAATGACTTGTGCAGCTTTCTCACAATCCTTTAATCCTTTTATGACTCAGTTCGCACGTTTATAGTTCTTCTTATTAAAACACTTCTCTGACCACCTATTGTGTGTTTGCTATTGTTATCTATTCACTAAGCCGTCACATCGGCTATACATAAGATATATTTTTACTTGCATTACTTAAAATATGAAAACAATACAAGTATGCCATGACTTTAGACCTAAATACCTACATACCGCATTGTTTTAAATGTTTTCATAAAAATACAACATAACATCAGCAAGATCGTATTCTACCATTTTCAGGTAGAGTTCGACAACACACGACGTGTGTGTCACCGATGTTGGCAGAGAATTGACAACGTTGTAGGAAGACCACCTGTCATACCAGAAGTAGAACAGAATGTACGAGAGCTTCAGGTTCCAGACTACACTCGAGCTCCAAACACTCCAGGGCATTGTATCTTTAACACTTGCCAAAACGCAACCCGCCATCGAATACCAGAGACGATCAAGATTCACATTTTCTGTGAATATAAGTTATATATTCCTGACGGTGCTAGAGTATGTGGACAACACCTTGAGAGCAATGCTTGGGAAGAGCTGCCTCAATTCTGCAATGTCACACATAACTTCAATGCGCAACAGTTTAGGGACGTTTGTGACATGTTGAGAATGGCTTTAAATCGTAGACCTAGGCTAGACTTCAACACAAGAGGTGCTTTAAGCAACGAGGATATGTACTTTTGGACAGGACGCAAATGCGAACAGTTTGATTCCATATTAGAACAAACACCCTCACTAAGTGGGAGGTGCAAGGAGCCTCGAACTGCGTTAGGCATATATCTGACGAAACTACGTACCGGAGACTCAGATGAAAGACTAGCGACGTTATTTAATATGTCACGAAGAAAGCTGGAACGTTTACTAACTATTGTGCGCGAATGCCTCATGAATGAATATGTAATATTACACTTGGGAGTGGACCATATGAATAGAAACGACGTTTTAGAAAAGAACCTCACTATACCAAGAGGGTTATTTGGCAATGAAGAAAACAATAAAGCTATCGTTATATGCGATGGGACTTATATACAGGGTTACAGGAAAAGTCGACCTAGATCCGTTAAGGGCGTGTAGTACACATCATTTCTGAATGATTTTACTATGGAACCCCCCATCCTAAACTTAACCGTTTTCGAGATATTCGAGTTTTAATTTTTTTTATGAAAATGCCCAATTTTTCGGCTATTGAATTGAATATTTTGTATTTATTTGACTCTTATGATTATTTTTTTGGTTTTTTACATGAAGAATGAGATGCTTAATGACCTCAATGACTAAAATTGCACGTAAGTTAACTAAATAGGTCATTGTAGACGATCGAAACTTAAGAAAAAAAGTAAAAATTATAAAAACATATTTTTCTTTTCTGGATATCTCAAAAAATAATTATCGCACTTGCTCTGCAGATGTGCTTAAAAACATCTACATTTTATCAGCTATCCAACGAGGTATAACACTCTAGGGTATTTATTAACCTCAAAGGTGAAACTTAGTTTCTAAGGCTACATGGCAGTCAGAATAAATCATCTCATAGTTCAAATCTCATAGTTGGCGTACAGATCGTCGGTGATTGTAGTAAGCTAAATGAAATAATAAATCAGTTCAAAATAACATTTATTCACCTAATGTTTTTGAATAACATTTTATAGTTCATGTTCTACGTGTCCACCTCTTTTTCGCACACATTTTCTCATTCTTTCACGTAGTCCACTTTTCACTACACCAGTGGTTAATGTTCTTCTTATGTCGTTAGCAGCATTAATTATCCTTTCTTTGAGAACTTCCACTGACGATATGGGGTTGGGCTCACTGTAAACGAGGCTCTTCATGTGCCCCCATACATAAAAATCCATGGGGGTCAGGTCAGGACATCTGGCTGGCCAGGGTAAAGGCCCACCTCGTCCAATCCATTTGTTAGGATAGTTAATGTCCAACCATTCCCTAACGCTTCTTCTGAAATGAGCAGGGCAGCCATCATGTTGAAACCACATGTCCCGCAGTAATTCTAATGGGAGATCATCTAGTAGGTCACCTAAGTCACCTCTTAAGAAATTTTCATAAGTTTCACCATTGAGGTTGTCTCGAAGAAAGTAAGGCCCAATCAAATGGTTGGAAATGATGCCCATCCACACATTTACACTAAATCGTCGTTGTGACCCCTTTACTCTTTTCTTATTTGGATTGCCTAGTTCTTTAGGAGCCCAATAGTGTGCGTTATGGTAATTAGTAATCCCGTCCTTATCGAATTTGGATTCATCTGTCCACAATATTAATTTTAGGAAATTCGGGTCCTCGATATCTGCATTGAGCATGAATCTGCAGAAGTCCATGCGTCTCGCGGGATCTCCTTCTTCAATTACATGTACCGGCGTGTAGTGGTATGGATACAGGCCTGCCGTATGAACCGTAAACCACACTTTCCACTGAGTTAGACCCAGTTCACGGGCAACAATATTGGTCGAAGTGGTTGGGTCTCTTCTGAACCGTTCTACGATTTCGTTGTCTTGTTCCTCGTCGTCATCAATGACACGTGGTCTTCCTAAGTCCGAACGTCGTCGCGAAACAGAGCCAGTTTCACGAAGTCGTCGGTAAACTCCGTCGAAAACGCTCACATCAGGTACTCGACGGTCGGGATAGCGTCGTATGTACTCAGTCCGAGCTTGTGCGGACACGCAATTGCAGTATCCGTAGCAGATAAGCATATCCGCATATTCTTCGTTCGAGTATGTTGCCATTTTCAATAGTCCAGTATCACAAGCACAAATCAGAGTCCAGTAAACAAGCACAGTAGTCACAGTTAGAAAAATCAGTCCAGAAACAAAGCCAAGCCGTGTGGGAATCCGAAAGCACAATAATAGTAGTCTGAGCGACTTGATACAGTGTGGACGTGTTTTTGAGCCTCGGAGTGTGTTAATTTTTGATTGGTTGATTGGTCTCAGAGACATTTCTCGCTTTCGCTTGAGCTGTTTCTATGGACTGGTCCCGCCCAGTGGGAGGTCATAGAGAGAAACAAATAGATAATTGTGTGCTTCACCCACCCGGATTTGAACCTGCGGCGCTCGGATTCGCGGCCGGCCATCCCACCTCTGCGCCAACAAGGTTAGTCATTAATTGACTAAACTTGCGACCGCGCTACGTGCGCTCGCGGCCTGCATGCCGCGCCCCGCCCGCCGCGCCCCTGGCTCCGAGCCCGGTTGCGCGCGCTGTCTGCGTTGCCGCTGAGTCATCGAACGACTAGTCTGCAAGTACAGCACTGCGCCTGCTCTCCAGCTGCGAGCAATTTGCGTCGTCGCAACACTTTTTGCTATCCATAATGATTTGTTTTGTGTGCAAAAAGAAAGTCATTCTTGGAGAGCTACTTAGATGTGTTGGATGTAAAACTTGTTATCATTATGCATGTTTGAATGTCACTTCGGCGGTATTTACGGAGCAGTATGCGCATTTGAAAAGTACGTATAAGTGTGAGTCCTGCTCGAACATTACTCAGCGTGTGCGAGTATCTGACGACACCCCAGTACGTGGTGTCCGGGCCGTTGGGGATTGTTTGGACAAGGAAACAAATCAACCCTGTGGGGAAGTGGACATGAGTACGACAGCATCAGTTAACCTTGAAAACATGCCGAATATTATGGAAATGGTGAAAGGAGTCATAACTGAAAGGATAAATGCTCTGGAAAAAAATCTTATGGAGGAAATTAAGATCACGGTATCGGCCTTGGCTCTAGAAAATAGCAAATTAAGGCAAGAGTTGGGCGTAGCTAATAGCAAATGTTTAAGTTACGAAATAGAAATAAATGCTTTGAAAGTGGAGAAAAAAACCAGACAGATGAATGAAGGAAAATTGCGTACTAAGGTTGTTAGTACTTCTCATCTCCAAAAAACTGAAGCGGCACCTGTCTTAGTAGCGGAGGAGTCGCCTGAGCTTATTGCTTTAAGCGGCAGTAGCAACTTGAAACCGTTGCCGCAACCAAATCTTAGTTACGCAAATGTGGCCAGTAATTCAGTGGTTGCGCACGGAGAATCTATGAACATAGATAACAAGTGGATAGAAGTAAAAGGGAGGAAAAAACATAACCCTATAATACGAGGTGGAAATAGATCAATCGTATCTCTAAAAGCAGTCGAACGTAAGAAATACCTGCATGTGTGGAGATTGGATAAAACGACGACTGAAGCAAGTTTAAATGAGTATATTAAAAATATATTGGGGGAAGACTCAGAGTTAATTATTATTAAAATACAACCAAAGACTGAAAGAGACTATGCCTCGTTTAAAATTGGAGTGACAGAAAGTAATTTTGAAAAACTTTGTGTTCCTGAAGTATGGCCAATGAATGTGGAAGTAAGTGAATGGATTTTTTTTCGTCGACCAACCGCGCCAATCACACTTCAACCGCAAGCTTAATTTAAGCTTATCCATTTTATACCAAAATGTTCGAGGTCTTAGAACAAAGTTATCGAAGTTCTTATCACTGTTAGAATCATCGGGTTCAGATTTGTTTGCAATTACGGAAACCGGATGCAACGAGTCAATTCAGAACGCAGAAATAACGTTACCAGGTTACTCGATACTGCGTTGTGATCGAGCAGATGGACGTAAGCAAGGCGGAGTACTGATAGTGTCCTCACCGCGTTTCGAGTTGCGGCAAGTGACAATTCCCGATGGTATTAATATTGATCTTCATAAATTTGAGTTGATTTGTGCTACTGTTTACTTACAAAATCGTTTCTTAGTCACCTGCTGTGTTCTATATATTCCACCACAGACTGACGTAAAAGAATATTCGGTAATGTTTAGTATTTTAGAAAAAATATGTGTGAAATATAAGAATAAGGTAGTTATATTAGGAGATTTTAATCTATATTCATGTTCAAATTATGTTTGTGATGATTTTGAATATTTCGTTGCGTTTTGTGAAGTCGTTCAGTGTAACCAGGTACCTAATTGTAATGGTAGACAGCTGGATCTGGTGTTGAGCGGGCTCAGTGGCGTGGAGGTGTGCGCGGGGGAGGAGGGGCTGCAGCCTGTAGACCCTTACCACCCGCCGTTTGTGGTCACGGTTCCCACGTCCTCTCCACGGCCGCAGCCCACCACATTAGATGTACAGTTAGAACCTCAAAATCAAATAGTATCCAAGAAATGGAATTTCAGCAAGGCAAACTTTAATCAATTATACCATTTATTATCCTTAATAGACTGGAATGAAATGTATATTTTATGCGATCCGGATTTAGCTTTGAACTTTTTTTACACTAAAGTATTCGAGGTTTTCGATACTTGTGTACCTCTTAAAAACAAACCAACTAATAATAATAACAGATTTGTATATCCAGTGTGGTATACTACAGACATTGTCAAAGACATTCAGTTAAAATATAGATTACATAAAATATACAAAACAAGTAAATCCCCTAGTGATTATGAGGCGTTTTCTCGGTGTCGGGCGAGAGTTAAGGCGGAGACTGCTCTTGCCCACGACCGATATCGGGATCGCGTGCAGAGCCATCTGTCTACTGACCCAAAAGCATTCTGGAGTTATATTAGATCACAAAAAGGGAATTCAAGTCAGTATAAATTAAATAAAGACGGGCAAATTCTATCGGACCAAGAATGCGCCCATGAGTTTGGTCGTTTTTTTCACTCTGTGTATAATCCTGAACCGGCTACGTTAGACGCGGACACCGCGAGTGAAACAGCGGAGCCAAGTGGCGCTTGGGTTCACCTCGGTTGCCTTGAAGCATCAGCAGTGCGTCGCGCGCTAGCCCGCCTGCCGCCTAAGCGATCGATTGGCCCAGATGGCATACCGCCTTTTATCCTAAGAGATAGTCGCATGGTGTTGAGCGAACCTTTGCTGCATTTGTTCAATGTTTGTATTGCTGCAGCGTCTTTTCCTGATCGTTGGAAACTTAGCCGAGTGGTGCCTGTACCGAAAGGTAGTGGCGGCACGGAGGCAAGCGATTACAGGCCAGTGGCGGTCCTTTGCGCTGTTGCTAAAGTGTTCGAGGCTGCAATTCATAGTAGCTTGTACGCACAGTTAAATGCACATTTGTCCGATGCACAGCATGGGTTCCGTCCTGGGCGGAGTACAACAGGGAATTTACTTAATCTAATGACTCAACTGGTGCCGGCTGTTGATGCTGGACTCCAGGTGGATGTTGCTTACCTAGATTTTCGGAAGGCATTTGACACAGTAGACAATGATGTGCTACTGTCGAAATTAGCCAACATGGGATTTACACCGCACACTATTAAATTCTTTGCCGATTACCTGCGCAACCGTCGCCAATATGTCGACTGTGGTGGAAGCTTTTCCGAAATTTACTTCACGAGATCGGGCGTAAGTCAGGGAACCAATTTAGGACCATTCCTCTTTATCCTCATGGTGGACGACTTACCGGAAGTAGTTAAAGGGTCAACTTGCCTTCTTTTTGCTGATGATCTCAAACTGATTCGTGTTGTAAAGGATATTGCTGATCATGATACACTGCAGCGTGATTTAGATAGGGTCACTGAATGGAGTCACAAAAATAAATTATACTTCAATGTGGCGAAATGCTCAGTGCTATCATACACCAGAGCGCACACCCCGCGTCACCATCAGTACCTCATGGAGAGTAAACCGCTGCAGCGTGTCATGGAGGTCAAAGATCTGGGTGTTTGCTTCACTGCGGATCTGCAGTTTAGGAAACATGTTGTTGTGGTTTGCAAAAAGGCATACCGCAACCTTGGGTTTCTTTTACGACAAGCGAGTCAGTTTACTAGTATAAGTGCATTAAAGGCTTTGTATGAAGCACTGGTAAAGAGCCACCTACAGTACAACGCGGCTATTTGGAGTCCTAGTGAGGCCAAATACAGTTTCATGCTAGAGCGGATACAAAACAAATATGTTAGGTTCATGTATAAAAAGTTATTTGGAGTGTATCCGGGATACCCGCTATTGTATCCTACCTTATTTATCTTGGGCATGGTAGGCTATACAAAATTAGAAATTAAGCGTGAACTTGCACTAGCCACATACCTGTTCAATATTTTAAGAGGAAAAATATCTAATATAGACATTCTGCAGTCGATTATGTTGTGCGTGCCCAACGAGTATGTAAAGAGGCGCCGGCGGCCGCAGCTGCTGGTGGTGCCGAAAGCGCGCACCAATCTTCTCCGTCGTGCTCCGCTAACGCGTGCGTTGTGCACTCTCAACACGGTAGCTATGAGCTTGGACCTCTTCTCTTGTACACTGAACGACTTTACTATAGTAACCTCTAGACTGCTATGTTATCCAGATCTGCCTGTGTATTGTTATAGTTAGTAAGTAAGTACCTAGTTTTAATATTTTGTTCAGTTTTCTTTTGTTTTGTACCACTCTATCAATTTAGGTTAGCCTGTAAAGATAGGATGTGATGTTAAATAAATAAATAAATAAATAAATAAATAAATAATTCGCATCTACCATGGACGAATCGCATGAGCAGACTAAAATGGATGGCAAGCAAACCAACGACCAAATACAAAACAATGGGCATGTTGTATCCCCAAACTTGTTTTTGCACATTATTTTTCTCACTCTCACCTGCATAAATCGTAAGTTGTCTCGCTCACACGCACCGGATTAACTTGAAGGACAATAGCCGAGGGACCCGTTAGACCTACTACCTGAACCTTTTCAACTATGTTTTTTTATATGAGTTTAAATACAACCCTAGGTTGTTATACCTCGTTGGATAGCTGATAAAATGTAGATGTTTTTAAGCACACCTGCAGAGCAAGTGCGATAATTATTTTTTGAGATATCCAGAAAAGAAAAATATGTTTTTATAATTTTTACTTTTTTTCTTAAGTTTCGATCGTCTACAATGACCTATTTAGTTAACTTACGTGCAATTTTAGTCATTGAGGTCATTAAGCATCTCATTCTTCATGTAAAAAACCAAAAAAATAATCATAAGAGTCAAATAAATACAAAATATTCAATTCAATAGCCGAAAAATTGGGCATTTTCATAAAAAAAATTAAAACTCGAATATCTCGAAAACGGTTAAGTTTAGGATGGGGGGTTCCATAGTAAAATCATTCAGAAATGATGTGTACTACACGCCCTTAACGGATCTAGGTCGACTTTTCCTGTAACCCTGTATATATATCAATAAAAGATCGAACTTTTTGTTCCAGCGTCTATCTTATAGCCTGCATAAGTTCCAGAACTTGCTGAAGCCGTTTTTAATTGTGTGTTCCAATGGCTATATAATCGATGTTTTGGGACCATACGCTGCCACTAAGACTGATGCGAACATCATGAGTGATATAATGAATGATGGAGAAAACCCATTGCATTGCTTTCTTCAACCGAACGATGTCTTTATATTAGATCGCGGCTTCCGGGACAGTTTAGATGCTATCGAAGCATGGGGATATGAATCCTACGTTCCACCATCTAAAGACAGATGGGAGACACAGCTAACTACTGAGCAAGGTACACTATGCCGGTGGGTAGTGGAAGTGGTGAACGGGAGGTTCAAACGAGATTTCAGGCTTTTGCGGCAAAAATATTTTAATAAAACACTACCAAAAATGTTCATTGATTTTAAAATCGCCGCAGCTATGTTTAATAACTTCCACATACCCATCGATGACAACATTCACGCAGAGGCCTTCCTAAACATAATCAGGGAGAAAATTGATTCCCCGAATCTACTTTATGATTATGTTGAAAGAAAACATTTGAATCACCGAAGAGCGGATTTTCAAAGAATAGAAAGTCACGAAATACAGAACTTCCCACTACTGACGGAAGAACAGATTATTTTACTTTCATTGGGCACCTATCAACTGAAGCTAGCCCGATCCTACTGCAGCGAGCATTTATCAAATGGACTATACATTCTACAAGTATATAGAGAAAGCGCACTCCAAGATTTAAATGAATATGGTATAAACGAAGATGCTTGGCTTTTACGCGGACGCATACAGTCGCGTCACGTACGGTCAAGAACTTATTATTGTTATGTATTAGTAAAAAACAATGTTAATGAAAACGAAACCAATATCCATAACATTTTATGCAATTATTACTGCACGTGTTTGACCGGACGACGAACAATCGGCACTTGTGCTCATATAGTTTCAATCGTGTGGTATCTAGGATATGCCAGACATGTAGGCTTCACTGCTCCTGCAGCGTTCCTCAACGATGTCATTATTGTTGATAATAATGTTTAAAAAAATAAATAACGTTTCTTACTTTTTCTATTTTTTTTTTATTCCTGAGTGTTTATTCATTTTAGTATCTATTAATCAACAAACACAGGATTCTATAGAAGAAAATTATATAATATCACCATTATCTTAACAAAATGAAACAAAAACAAAAAAAAAAAAAAAAATACTTAACACAAAATAACTCCGTTCCGACAGCAAATGGCGACAAGCGACTCGGTTATCATTAATCCTTGTAAAAAGACCTTTCCAATGATATATATATTATGGCTATTGGACCGAGTACCAGGCTTCATATATTTTTGCCCATGATCCTTTGGTTTAAGCGTTTTCAATCCGGAAATTTTGATGTCAAAGATGCACGTCGCTCTGGTCGCCCTATTACGGATAAAATGGATGCCATTTTTGAAAAAGTGGAGCAAGATCGGTATATCAGTAGTTATGACGTAGCTGAAGAACTGGGAATTGACCACAAAACAGTTTTGGCGTATTTGAAAAAACTGGGTACACAAAAAAGCTCGATATTTGGGTACCTCACGAGCTCACTGAAAGAAACATAATGAACGGTGTACTCATTTGTGATGTTTTATTACGACGTAATGAAACCGAACCATTTTTGAAGAAGCTGATAACTGGTGATGAAAAGTGGACTACGTACGACAAGAACATGCGAAAAAGGGTCGTGGTCAAAGGCCGGTCAGGCTTCACAGACTGTGGCGAAACCCGGGTTAACTCGCAACAAGGTGATGCTGTGTTTGTGGTGGGATTGGAAGGGCATTATTCATTATGAGCTGTTACCACCAGGCAGGACCATCGATTTTGAACTCTACTGCGAACAACTGATGAGATTAAAGCAAGAAGTTGAGAGAAAGCGGCCGGAATTAATTACCAGAAGGGGTGTGGTTTTTCATCATGATAACGCTAGACCTCACACATCTTTAGCCACTCAGCAAAAATTAAGAGAGTTTGGCTGGGAGGTGTTAATGCGTCCGCCGTATAGTCCTGACCTTGCACCTTCAGATTTCCACCTGTTTCGGTGTCTTCAGAATTCTTTAGGCAGTGTCAGGTTAACATCACGAGAGGACTGCCAAAACCACTTGTCGCGGTATTTTGATCAGAAGTCCCAAAATTTCTATAGCAACGGGATCATGTCCCTACCTACAAGATGGCAAAAAGTTATCGAACAAAATGGTACCTACATACTTTAGATAAATGTAAATAATGTATATAAAAAAAATGTTTTGAATTTTCTTAAAAAATGCGAAGAAACTTTTTCCCCAACCTATTAATACAAGAAGTGTAAGAGAGAAAAGACTAGTACAAACGAAGATAAATTACTATGGGAAAGAACTTCAAAATATTTAGTGCCAAAATAATTTAATCAAATAGACATGATAAGACAAAACCCTAAACTTAACTGTACTTCAGCCAAAATTATACGAAATGTTGCATCCGAAGAGATTTAACACCCTACCCATCTATTACCCCCTTATTATTATGGAATGGAGTAAGCAGTGAGCTCTAAAACGAATGAGGTGACAGCTGACAGATGACATAGACTATCAAACATGAGCGTACCCAGCTTTTGGCGCAGGGGAGGGCAAATCAGAAATTTCTTAAGCCGGGTCCCCCACAGTTTTTTTTTTGCCTCATCAGTCTGCTCAATGTCCTCGGCAAAATCTATGAGAGACTTATTTATAAGCGCCAGAGATTATGCCAAGACAAAGGGCCTAATTCCTAACGAGCAGTTTGGTTTTTAAACCCAACACTCTTGCGTAATTGGACGTAGCAAGTTGTCACTTAAGTGCAAGTTGCGCATCTATACAGCGTGTATTCTACGCAGCGTGTAATCATGACCTATGCGGGTTCAGTATTTGCACACGCAGTCCCGAAACACCCATAGGATGCGGATCTTACAAAATCGTTTCCTCCGAACGGCTACGGGATCCCCTTGGTTCGTTCGGAATGAATTCCTCCACCTAGACCTTAAATCCCAACTATTCATCAATTCTTGAAACGCAATTCCAATCGTTTCCTCGATACCCCCGCGAAACATCGCAACCCCTCTGGTTGTCGAATCCGCTAGTTATATCCCCTCTAAAATCAGTAAAGTCCGCCGTTCAAGGCATGTTCTCACCGACCCCGATGACCCCATAATCGTCTTCCTGGAGAAAAGTAGGGCCACCAGTAAAGTTTACAAACACAAATCTACATTCTGACCTCACCGCCGAGGTCCCTTGCGACGACGACGCCCACGTAATTCCCACCGACCCTTTGTCGGTGAAGGAGTGCCAGCTAGTGGCGTAGCAGATAATAATTATCCAGATATGATCCAGTCTGTCCCGCCTTGTTGTACTCCAACCCAGCGACGCCCTATGCCGAGGTACGTACACCACAGGGGGTGCCCTTGGCATGCAATCGCTTAATTCATAAACTATTAAGCGAGGTTTATGGCCGCGCAGCGCGGTTTTTTTCTAAAATTAATGCGTAATATATTGTACTTAGTTGTAAAGTAAGTACACGACGACGACAACGTGCCATGGCTCTAAGATAACTTTTTTCGACAACATTACTTAGGCATACAAAATCCAGGGGGGGGGGGGGGGGGGGGGCAGCTGCTCGCCCCTGTCCCTCCTGGTTACGCCCATGCTATCAAATTAATAAATTTTTTTATAGCCTTTGAACAGTGTGGCAATGTAGTGCAATGAAAGACGGACTACAATGTAGTCACTTGTACTACTTCCAGTGGATTCAGGTAAAATATTGTCCATACACTTTTCGCATTTTCCTTTGTGTACTTTTTACTTTTTCGGTAATTTGTATGTAAAATCAGTGGCACAATGTCCGAGAAATTAAGTAAATTGTCTTTCCGAAGCTCATTAAATTAACATACGAGTTTTAAAACCTTTACTTTTACTAAAACTTTACTGCCAACGATGACTGAATCACCGTAAGGGTTTCCCGCATATTACGCAAGACATAATTATAAGTACCGAAAATCCGGGCGCATAGTAAACAATCACTTTGCGTAATGAGAAGAAAATTTATAGGAATTATTCGAACAGATAAGCAATAGCTCCATTTTTTTCACATCCGATAACTTCGTCCCTCTCGCTCACTGACGCGGGGGATGCGAGGCGCTTGGTCAAGGTCGGCGCAATTTTGTTGTTAGAATTATTATTTTAAATTGTCTAGGTAATTTAGGTTTAATGCATTTTGCGAAGATGACACTTACATATGGAGAATGAAAATGTTAATGCACATCCTAAAAAAAAAAAAAATATTAACTTCAGTGTACACTAACACTTATCTTAAAACTATGCAACGTTACAACAATGGAAAAGAGTGTTTTCGATGAACTCTGGCGCCCAAAGTAAGATTTAACTTGTGATCCTAAAAAATATTTCAAGTGTCTTTTATGTACAATAGGCAAATCATGAAAAAACAGTTTTTAACTAGGTTCCTGAAAAGTCACCTAGGTGAAAACTGAACATAGGTTCGAGGCTAACATTTGGAATAAACAGAAAAATCCCCGAAAGTGAGATTTTTTAAGTCTCATTTATCGCACAATGAAAGAAAAAATCTCGTAATGTTAAGAATTTTGCACCTAAACCGAGGGATTACTTAATATGTACTATAATTTTAGGCTGGCTATAGACGATAATCTTACTTTTCACCTAAAGTGTGTTTTTTGTTTAGCGTTAAACAGTAAAAACACAACTTTACGTATTTCTCAGGTTCCTCCGCCCATATGAACACAAAATTGCCACGAATGCTTAAGTACTATTATTTCAAAACCAATTTACTAAAGTGTCTTTAATGCAATCTCAAACCCTATTTTTACTGGACTATTAAACCAATTTGGACTAAGTATAGCTATATAAGTTATCTGTGGCAATTTTTATTCCCGCACACGTGTTGGAAAATGAAAAATCGCACGCGTGTGAAATATATTGCATTGTGAACCTAATCGTAGTGCGATATGAACCAGTTTTCGAGGAAGTTTATTGAAAAAATCTTATATTCATCTGGTCTGGTAGTTTATATCACTGTCTGTAGATATTCGTTTGCGAAACGATATCTTAATTTGTACTATTCTTTACTTTTCTTTTTACATTTGAAGCGGAGAATAATGCAAGGAAATCGTGCTCCTTGTTCGAGGATATTTCACAATTTATCTGCGTCTCAAGTCTGATTACGGCGGCGTACATAACCAAACTGCGCAGTGCGTTTGATGAACCTTCAAACCGTCATCAAACGGTTTCACCAAACACGTAAGATTTAAATCAAACTGTTTGACCGTCTCGGGGACCATTAAGACTCGCAATTTGCAGTTCAGTAGGTACAAATGTACTTCCATAATAATGTAACATGCATTGTAGGTATTTCTTCTTTTTACTAAATAAAATTATTATTATTTTCTTTATTTCATTAATATATACATACAAATTACATTTTTAAATATTAGAATATAAAAATATAAAACATAGTAGCCCACCGGTATCGGGAACAGGGACCAAGCTACCGGCGGTCAGGGCTCCAGAGAGAGGAACCTCCTAACAATGCGCGCCGTGTCCAGAAATACCGCTCTCTGAATCAGACCCCTAATCCAGCTGCCCAACGAGAGCCTCCTTAGATGTTAGTCGAGGCTCTTGGCAATTAAGCCATTGGCTGATACGACTATCGGCACAATGATCGCTGAGTCCACATCCCACATCACATGTCGACAACCTCGCGAGCCAAGTCAAGATACTTGATTTGTTTATCTTTCTCGGCATTCACGAGGTTCCCGTCTTGCGGGACCGTTATGTCAATAATCATTGTGCGCCGCTCTGTTCGATCCACCACCACTATATCAGGCTTATTGGCAACAATAGTCTTGTCAGTGATAATGGATCGATCCCAGTAAGTACAATGTGATATTTCCATTTTTGAGAACTGGGTCGGGCACATACCTATAGTACGGCACTTCCGATTCCGCAAGGTTGTATTTCAGTGCAAGTTGCTGATGGATAATCCTGGCTACAAGGTTGTGTCTAAGCAAGTACTCTTCGTTAGCAAGACGAGAACACCCGGAGATAATGTGTCGGATTGATTCTCCCGGACGGTGGCATGCCCGACAGATGTCAACCGTGCCGTCTTTCACAATATATTTCCGGTAGTTGTTCGTCATCATAACTTCGTCCATAATTGCACAGACAAAACCTTCGGTTTCCCCAAAGAGGTCACCGGAACGCAGCCAGGCAACGGACGCTAACAAATCTACATCGGGTTCATGTAGGGCCCGGAAAAAGCGTCCGTGAAGCTCCTTACTCTGCCATACCTCCCTGCGATCGTTAGTGTCAAGCACTACAGGTTTGCGCCAGTTCTCTTTAGCCAAGGAGAGCGGAGTGAGGCGCTTGTCCACCGCGACCACTTCTCGATGCATCCCCACGTCGGCTTCTAGTAAATATTCCCTGAGACTGCATATATCGCGGTTGTGGAGAGTCTTAGCGTTTAAAAAGCCTCGGCCTCCACACTTTCGCGGGATATACAATCTCATTACCGATGACCGTGGGTGATGCATTCGATATGCAGTCAACAGCGTACGGACCCTCCGATCCAGGGCGTCGAGTTCCGTCTGAGTTCATTTGAGTACGCCGAAAGAGTACATCAAAACCGGCATGACCCAACCCCCGTTGTACCGTATGCACCATCGACCTGCACCATCAATGGTGCAGAGGAGACTAATTAGTTTCGTTTGCACCATTAATGGTGCAAATGAAAATGCATTGATAGTATGGTCTCATCTGCACCATTGAGAATGGTGCAAACGAAACCGCATTGATAGTATAGTCCCATCTGCACCATTGAGATGACACTATACTATCAATGTGGTTGTAGTTATTTCCTCAAAGTATTTCCTCTTTGCATGTAATATTATTTAAGTGTTGACAAGGTAACTATTTTGTTCTAATTCTGTCATTTTATGTCAATAATGGTCAATAGTTGTAAAATTGGAGCTTATACTATTTACAATGAGCGAAACTAATTTAACTTTTGTTGCACAAAGTTGAGGAAGACTTTTATTGTTCGAAGGGTAACAATACCATTTTCACACACAGTACAAAAATTTAAATAGCATATGGAGGTGTAGATATTTTTAAAAAACCAAATGTACAGGAACGATTACCATTACATAGGTACGTACGTGGCATTTATGATATAGAAAATATGTATACACTTGTGGGTGAAGCCGGGGGTCCCAGGTCGCAGGGTTTTTTTTATTTTTCACAAGCTTATTTTTACTGGAATTATTGAATACATTGAGATTTTATTTTTTAGGATAAATCGAAGGTTGTGAAAAAACGTGAGCATTCCAATAACTGTATGCCTGATGAAAACAAAAACGTTGTATGCCATTTAATAAGTTGTGCTGTGGTGTTGTTTCGGTGAGCGACATCGTACGAACAACGTCTGTGAGGGATGGAATGGGTATATAAATAACTGCTTCAAAAGAACACCTCCGACTGTAAATAAATGCTTAGCTGTGCTTAAGCAGGATGCCGCTTTTAATGCTGTTAACGCATTGACAACATACCCGTATAACAACAGGGCAAAAGACTTCAAGATACGTAATAAATATATATTGCATATACTCAAAGGCAATTAATTAATGACGAAATTGATGTGCCGTTATTTTTAGAAAAGTTAAGGTAATCTCAGTGTCATTGTTCTAAAGTTGCCATTTTTAATTTTAGGGAACAATAAAATAAAAGTGTTTGTGTGGCGTCATTATACATGATGTAATTTAAAAAAAAAGTCTACCTCTCAAAATGGATGTAGGAATGGGTCCCGTGGTACTAAGGAGCTACTCCTCATTGATATGGATATTAGCCAACAGATTCGTCGATCCCGCAAGGATCTGTCGACATGCTGGATAGATTATAAAAAGGCCTATGATTCGGTGCCACATACATGGCTCATGAGGGTGCTGGAGTTGTACAAGATTGATGCAACTCTGCGCACCTTCCTTGAGTCGTGTACGGGGCAATGGAGGACGGTTGACGTCTGTCGGACATTCCACCGTCCGGGTGAATCCATCAGATATATTATCTCTGGTTGTTCTCGTCTGGCTAACGGCGAGTACTTGCACAGGCATAACCAAGTGACCAGGATTATTCACCAGCAATTTACTTTGAAATAGAAACCTGTATACTCTGAGGTACTTGCAGGACCTCTATTTTTTATATTTTTAAATGTTTTTTTAGATCTTATTTTTAAGAAATATTTAAAAATGTAAGCAAATAAGAAAGAAAATAAATAAATGACATAAAAATATAATAATAATTAGTGATTATTACATGAAGTAGTTGTGGAATTTATTTGTAAAATATACTATTGGTGTTGCTTTTTGTTTGTTTATTTATATTAAAAAGTTCCACACAAACAAAATACGACCTACATTGGTTTTTATTTTACCTATGACTAGGAACGTATGGTGAAGTAGTTGTACCTATAAATATTCATGGTGTAAAAGAAAATAATCAGTCTCCTCTGCACCATTGATGGTGCAGGTCAAAGGTGCATACGGCAAAAGTATGGTGAAGTAGTTGTATTAATATTAATGGTGCAAACGAAACTAATTAGTCTCCTCTGCACCATTGATGGTGCAGGTCAATGGTGCATACGGTACAACGGGGAAAATAATCAGTCTCCTCTGCACCATTGATGGTGCAGGTCAAAGGTGCATACGGCAAAAGTATGGTGAAGTAGTTGTATTAATATTAATGGTGCAAACGAAACTAATTAGTCTCCTCTGCACCATTGATGGTGCAGGTCAATGGTGCATACGGTACAACGGGACCCAACCGTTGAAGGCACGCACCTTGTTTCCGCCTGATAGAAGACTATTAAATACTTTCTTCAGGCGGCCAAAGAAGCGCTCCTTCAACGATTGCTTCATGTCAGTAACATTGATGCCCAACGCTTCCGACATACCCAAATACTTATAGGTTTCGGGTGCGGAGAGGGCTCTAAGGTTTATGAAATCCGAGGAGTTGGGTTCCCACGGATTCCACAATCTCTCCTCGATTTACGTGCATGACCGCACATTTGTCCACACCAAATTCCATCCTGATGGCGCTACTGAAAGTTTCAGTTACCTTAAGTAGCATCAGCCGCAATTTGTTGGGGGCAAAGCGTTTCAAATCATCCATGTAGAGGAGGTGAGATATCACCTGACCACCTCTCCTCAACCGATAGCCTAGACCTGAATCCTCCAACAGTGTGCTTAGAGGATTCAGGGCTAAGCAGAACCAAAGTGCCTCAGCCTGTCGCCCTGAAATATTCCCCTTTTAATCCATACAGGATCATCATTCCCCTGGATCTGTCTACATCCAGGATAGCGAAGGACCGTCCTCCATTGCCCCATACACGACTCAAGGAAGGTGCGTAGAGTCGCATCAATCTTGTACAACTCCAACACCTTCATGAGCCATGTATGTGGTACCGAGTCATAGGCCTTCTTATAATCTATCCAGCATGTCGACAGATCCTTGCGGGATCGACGAACCTGTTGGCTAATGGCCATGTCGATGAGGCGTAGCTCCTTAGTACCGCGGGACCCGTTCCTACATCCATTTTGAGAGGTAGACATAATCGTATTACTGTCAATGTGCGTATTAATTTTCGCTCTTAAAATGGATGTAAGAAGTTTATAGACCGTCGACAAACACGTGATCGGTCTATAATTCTTGTGTTCCACGGGACTACCTGACTTATGGAGCAGGTGGGTAACGCCTGTTGTTAGAAACTGCGGTAGCGACCCAGACTCTAAGGATGACTGGAACTGAGATGCCAGGCAAGTGTGTGATCTAATTGGCTATTTCAACCAAAAATTGTGCAGTCCGTCCGGTCCCGGTGATTTCCAATTCGGTAACGGACGGACTGCTCTGGCTACGTCTAATGGCGTAATTGCGACTTTTTCCATTTCTGGTATAGTTTCACACACTCGCTCGACATCCTGCATCCAGTCAGCCTCAGAGTGACAGACGGGTACCGACCATATGCTGCGCCAAAATGCACTCGTGGCGGCATCATCCGGGCGGCACACATCTGTCACATTTTGTTCAGGTCGCTCCCAAGCTCTATATACCCACCTCTCATCGCTCTGTAACATGCGATTCTGCGTGTATCGATCAACCCGCCGCTTATACCGCCGAATACAGCTCGCCCATGCACAAACTTTCTGCTTCAGGAAGTTGATGCGCTCTGTAACACTGGACATGTATTCTCGAGGGCTGATTCCAGTCCCCGAGAATGCCCGCCTTACAAAGCGCATCACTCGTGGTCGTGTATTGCCCTCCCTGAAGTAGTATAGTTTGCCAATGAGTACCCTGGCCTCATCGATACGACGCTCGATCCTGCATTGCCAGGCTGGTACAGCTGGTTTTGGTCGAGTAGCTCCGTCACAGCTAGGAAACTTGACGTTAGCTAAACGACATGCCGCAACAGCCGTGCAATACAGAATCGAGTGTGCATCAACGAGGTCCTCGCTACTTTCATAAAAATTCTTAAGCTACGAGTCCAAGGCACTCACTAGCGCCCTATTTTTTTTGTGCATAGGTAGGCATGGTAATCGGGGTCTAAGTGCGGTCGGAGTGGACCTATACTCGCGAAACGCGTCCTCCAGTGCGCTCCTCAACCGGGTATTGCACTGGCTACTTACTGTGTCAATCCTATCATCCTCCTCTTCAACATGATTGAACCGCGGTGAGATTGCATCTATAGTTGATGCTTGTACCGCGGTTTGTGCTGGAGTCGAGACGATACGGTTGCTCAGTACCTCTGAGCGCAGCCTATCAAGTGCGGCATCGTCCAGCCTGTGATTGCGTTGGATGACCCGCACCTGATCCGACAGTCGTTGGGCCGAGGTATTGACGGTTGGTTCTAGTTCCTGGAACAGAGTCAGCATCATAACACGATACGCAGCGAGGTTAGTTCCTCCCTCTGTAGACCCGTAATATGCGCGCATGACGTTCTCGTTCATTGACTGAGTCCATCTCATGCGCTGCACACAACCACCGGCGGCGGGGACCCGGCTCGGGGCCGGATGGCCCCTAAGTCCCAAGCTCCTCGGTGGCCGGCCTCTCCCCTGCCGACGTACAGGTGTTGGCGACGTCGGCGGGGAAAAATACTCGTCGCTCGAGCTCGACGCAACCGCCGCGGCCGGTGTCGTCACAGCGCTCATATTGGGGCTGGATACCGGCGGCGGCGAGGCGGAGCTGAGCGAAGAGTCCGGAGGTGGTGGGCGTGCTCGTCTTGTTGCCGATCTCGGCAACATTTTAATTTAATTTTCATATGTTTGTTTTGTCGGAGATGACAGATGTTTTGATGTTTGATGTTTTGATGAAAATCTTTTTGATTCTGGTTCATTTTGCTATTTTAATTTTGTCTTGTATGTTTGGGTTTCAGGATGGTTTCAGGTTGATTCTCATAAAATAAAAAAACTACGATTATTATTAAAATTGAAAATATGCAGATATGAAAACAAATGTGACTTGTTGACTTTGGTGTTGCCAGCTTATTATTATTATTATTATTACTTCTGGGAGCTGCGTGCTGGATTACGGCTCGCTCCCTGCTAGAGGCCTGTTGGGACACAGGCCTCCTCACTAGCCAGGAGTGAGAACATTATTGGTTGATTAGGTATGTAATATCTTCTGAATTCTGACTATTCAAAGAGAAAATCTATTTACGACCTACCTACCTATCAAATATTAATAAAATCAGCCTTGTTGTAAGCATTCAAAATAACTTCAAAGGTAATAAAACAATTAATTATTATGAAAACTTAATTTATAAATTCAGAAATTATCTAATTTTAAATTAAATACATCACTTGTCAGTCGCAATATAGATCGGTATGATAGAACACGAAATCAAAATATATTAAATGCACAGAATATCTACATTACTTATATTAACGCTACAAGAGATTATTATTGCATAGAACGATAAATAAAGGAGTCGTACACGAAAACAAGATTTAATCTAATAAATACTCTAGACAGGAATACTGTCAGTCCTATCACCAAAATTAAATAACTTAGATACAATAGCACATGTCGCAGGCAGGCGCCGCGTGCGCATGTGACGTCACACGTGACGCGCTGGATCACGTACATCGAACGTGTATGCCAGCTCAGCGCCTCACCTGACGGACCACATAGTGCAATAACCTTAAATATACCATTATACTTCATGTATCAAATCTAAATATTTTCCGATAAATTGCATCTATATTTAAACTTATTGTATAGGAAGGCCTTCTTCTCTATAGCCTACTGGTTCTATTTGAGTGAGGACATACGACTACGCGGTGAGGGCAGGCGGCGCGACGAGTCACACTGCGGAGCTTCTAAGTGAGGACATAGACTGCGCGGTGAGAGCAGGCGACGCGACGAGCCACACTGCGGAGCTTCAAAGTGAGGACATAGACTACGCGGTGAGGGCAGGCGGCGCGACGAGTCACACTGCGGAGCTTCTAAGTGAGGACATAGACTGCGCGGTGAGAGCAGGCGACGCGACGAGCCACACTGCGGAGCTTCTAAGTGAGGACATAGACTGCGCGGTGAGAGCAGGCGACGCGACGAGCCACACTGCGGAGCTTCAAAGTGAGGACATAGACTGCGCGGTGAGAGCAGGCGACGCGACGAGCCACGCTGCGGAGCTTCAAAGTGAGGACATAGACTGCGCGGTGAGAGCAGGCGACAGCAGTCCTGCCCTCATAATTACAATAACACGTCTCGCTCATGGCCGGCAGCGGGTACCCCAGCAGTCCTGCCCTCATAGTTACAATAACACGTCTCGCTCATGGCCGGCAGCGGACACCCCAGCAGTCCTACCCTCATAGTTACAATAACACGTCTCGCTCATGGCCGGCAGCGGACACCCCAGCAGTCCTACCCTCATAGTTACAATAACACGTCTCGCTCATGGCCGGCAGCGGGTACCCCAGCAGTCCTACCCTCATAGTTACAATAACACGTCTCGCTCATGGCCGGCAGCGGACACCCCAGCAGTCCTACCCTCATAGTTACAATAACACGTCTCGCTCATGGCCGGCAGCGGACACCCCAGCAGTCCTACCCTCATAGTTACAATAACACGTCTCGCTCATGGCCGGCAGCGGACACCCCAGCAGTCCTGCCTTCATATCACAAACATGTCAACATAACCTAAGCACGAGTAGCATCGGTGTTAGTATTGACTTCAGAGCAATACTTACTTCTACAATAAGGTTGCTACTATGCAAGATCGAACAAACTCTAGTTTCGTAAATCTTACGAAACTAGTTTTAAATATAACTTTAACGTAAATGTAGTCGTCGAGAATTCGAGATTCTTCGTGCGCAGAGCCTGTACAGGCACAGTGCAGCGTGCGTCCGATCAACATCGTTCTGCTGACCCTTGACGACGCGTCTGCGTTCACAATGTGTCGCGACTGCGAGTCTAGAGACCAGCCGTGTTGCTGGTAGCACACTCGCCGAGCTCCGGTGACGGCTTAGCTTCCTCGTTGTGTGTAGTGTTACCAGCATAAAGCATATTTGTGAAATATTGTGCATTCGGAGTATCGCGATAATGCGCGAGTCTTCGCCGAAGCCCGGTACAATCCCCAGTACATCATAGTGCGAGTGATATAATAGTAAGCGTGTGTACATGTGGGGCGGGGTGCACGGAGGGGGGAGGGGCTCATCGCGCCTCCTTGGCGGTGAGCTTCTCGATGAGCTCCTGCAGCGGCGCCAGCTCCCGCCGCTCGATCAGGTTGAACTCCTGCACACACAGACAAGTAGGTATATACATTAACCGGACCTCACGGAAAAGTGCCTTTCGCAATGTTACGGCGGTGAAGTGCATAAATGAGCGTATTGTTGCAATTAAAGTAAGCTGGTCGTGAAATGTTAGTTACGTGCGTGTATATGCCGAGTGACCAAACTGTGAACTTGCCGGAATTTACTCAGTGTTTGGGTGAGTTTATTTATTTAAAAAAATAGGTACGCCAACAACATATACATTGTACATTACATACTAAAAATTAACAGGTATGAGTTCTTATGTATATACCAATTACAGGTGTACACGACATTCACATAAAACAAAGCAACATTCGTAAAATATATCAAATTAAAATTATTAATTGAAATGAAAAACAAAATTATAAACAAAACAGCTTTGACTTAAGTCTAAGAAAGACCAAAAAGCCGGCCAAGTGCGTGTCGGGACACGCGCGGTAATAGGGTTCCGTAGTGCACGCCGCCGCCAGTCGTTATTCGAGCGTAAATATTATTAATTTAGAACCTAGCCTTTTCCCAACTATGTTGGGGTCGGCTTCCAGTCTAACCGGATGCAGCTGAATACCAGTATTTTACATGGAGCAACTGCCTATCTGACCTCCACAACCCAGTAACTGGGTAATACGATACCCCTTGGTAAGACTGGTTGTCAGAATTTCGGGCTTCTGACGACCCGTAACGACTGTCAAAGATCCACTAATGACAGCCGGGACCAACGGCTTAACGTGCTTTCCAAGGCACGAAGGAGTCTCGGTATGTAAAGATGGTCACCCATCCACTGACTAACCCCGGCAAGCGTAGCTTAACCTGATGGCTCGACCCGTGCGGCTGTTATTACTTAGCCACGAGCTCCTCCTAATTTAGAAATCATTATTAATGTTATGATTTTATTTTTGTATATTATATGGTTCATAAACTTGATATTTACTACCTGTTATACACAACTAACAAAGTTAAATAAGTAATTTTTCATGGAATTTGTACAAAATTTTTACTGTGCCAAGTATAAAGTACATTTTACAAGTTGGTTGACTATTACTCGTAAACTTGAAAAGCCTACTTAGCTGTGATAGTTTTCCTTTTAATTTCGTTATCTATACTACTAATGTGCATTTTTTCATCCATCCAAAACTAACCGTTTAACTGGCAGGGGGGGGGGGGGGGACGACGACACTTGACTAACAAAAGTTTGCATTTTAATAAAGCAACGGATTCCTAAATCGAAAAATTCTTTTGACAAACTCGCAATATTTTTGAAAGACCTATCCAACAACACCCCACACCATGGGGTAGACGAGAAAAATAAAACATCCCAACTTTACGTGTACAAAGGTACCCAAAAAAAAATTGTTTTTCATAATTTACAAATATTTGTACGACCTACAAGTATTTGTTCCGAGTCTGGGTGTTTTTCTATCTATAATATGTATGTATTTACAAAAAAAAAATGTATATAAGTAGTTTATCAGCCATCTCGTTACCATAACACAAGCATTAGGTTGCTTAGCTTGGGGCTAGATGGCGTTGTGTGATATGTCCAAACATATTTATTTATTTATTTTTATTTATTTTAATTTTTTTTTACCGTTTTGTCGGCGTAATGCGTATGTATATCCATGCGAAATTATAGCTTTCTAGTACTAAGAGTCTCTGAGCTAAGCTGCGGACGGACGGACAGACAGACGGACGGACAAAGCGAAACTATAAGGGTTCCTTGTTGACTACGGAACCCTAAAAACTGACTTACACAAATGTCAATAAATATATAAAATACTTAGACTAACTAAATTATGCTTATCTAAGTTTGAAACTGGTCATGTAAATGTTTGTTTAAATGAGTGCGCAAGAGGGTTTTGAATTTCGACAGGGAACCAAAGAACACATCCAAATCAGGTAGTTTTGAGTTGAGATCGTTGTATTAAATGCACATTCTAGATGTAGGCGAATGTCTCCCAATGTTATTTCTACAGGTGGGCGGTACAAAAAGTCTAGATATTGGCTGTCTGGGAAGGTTATATGGGACTGATAACATGACACGTTCAAGCAATTGCTCGCATTCTATTTGACCATTTACAATTTTATAAAGAAAAACTACGTCATGGACAGTACGACGGTTCCGAAGCGACTCAATACGAAAGAAAGCCAAACGTTGTTCATATGTGTGTGTGTTGTTCATTGTAAAATTGTAACCTGTAATTTAAATGGTGTGCATAATAAAGAGTATTCTATTCTATTCTATTCAAATCAAATCAAATCAAATCAAATCATTTATTCGCATAGAATGTAGGTATTGTCCAATAAGTTGTTATAAAAACATATAGTGAGCCGGGTACATTCTGCCTGAGTTTTGGCATGCAAAATTTTACAAATAATGTCACTATCAACAAGTGAGTAAAAATTATAAAATAGTGAAATAGATTAAAACAGAAAAAAAAAAATGATTAAGATACAAATAAATTATTTTAAAAAGTCCAGATTATGCACAACAATGTATCAAAGAATGTCAATAATAATTATTAAACTGTCAAGATGTCACACATAGGGTCATTCAAAAAATCACTTAACGAATAATAACATTTCCGTATCAAAAAAACCTTAAGTTTATTTTTAAATTGCTGTAGGGTGTCATTTTTTATGCTGTCCGGTAGTTTATTAAATATTATTGGACCCATGCAGAAAACACTTTTTCTAAGTAGTGCTGTTTTATAGCCACCGATAATTAAGAGATTTTTATATTGGCTTCGCACGGGACCTTTCTTGGTGTCTGAGACCTTAGCAAACAATTTTCCATTTCTTTTTACAAAAAGTGCCATTTCCAGAATATATAATGACGGAAAAGTAAGAATTTTCAAAGACTTGAACAGAGATTCACAACTATCTCTAGGTTTAAGACTACACATAGCTCTAACACAACGCTTTTGGACTTTAAATATGTTATCTCTTAGACTGCAGTTACCCCAAAAAATTATTCCAATCCTATTCCTATTCTATTCTATATGGACATCTGTGGGATATTCCTGAGGATATGTAAGCAGACTTCATGCACATCCTAATGCTCCGTTTTGTAGTGAACTCCTTGATTTTTGTGAGGAAAATGACTGGATATGCGCCGATCTAGTCATATTAGGTATGTCATCAAAGTGAAGTATATGGGTGTAACCGATGGCTGGACCACTGCGTGGTAACCAAGTCAGCAACAACCATAATATTCACCACAGGCTGCCGACGGGCAGTCTGGTGAATATTATGGTTCTCAATGATGTATATTGGTCAGATCGTTTCCCTTTACAGGTGACTTGTAATTTAGAAGTAATTAAAGCTAAAGTAGAAGTTCACAATTATCTACGTAATAATATTGTGTGGGGGGTAAGACAAATACATGAAAATCAGAAATATCACGAGATTTGTAATAATAACTTCAGAAAAATTATGTTTCCTGATGAACTTCATGAATGTGCTGATAGTATGTGTCAAAACATACAACATAGATCTGCAATTGACAACTTATACACTTCTGGACACATCTTTTGGCCCACCTTGTATTTTCAGTTTCGTTTGGTCCTAGCTAAAATTTTATATTAGGTCGAGCAAAAAGTTTTTATGCAGTTTTGAACCTGGCACATTCACAATTTCATTCAATAGTCTTTTTTTGAATTTCGAACACAGAATTTAAAGAAACAAAAGACAATTTGGAGCCTGTTTGTTGATATCAAACAATCGAATACTAAGAAAACTTGGTTTTATTGGTTTACTTGGATTTAATTCTTGAAAAAGTGATTGATATCTTTGGTTTTGCAACAAACATTACTTATTCTTAACATTAAGGTGAGGTTCTATCAATAATCTATGGATACTTCACCTGAAGTCGCCGCCCAAGCTGTGGCACTTATTCAGGCCGGACACAGCCAAAGAAACGTGAGTGCTCAACTTAATTTAAGTCGATCTGCGGTCCGAAATGTTTATCGGAGGTACCTAGAGACTGGCGGCTTTGTTCGTCGCCAAGGAAGGCCACGATCTCGGGTCACAACTGAAAGGCAGGATCGATTCATCGTGACGACCAGCTTGAGAAATCGTCACCTTACCTCCATTGAGATACAAAACCAACTTCGCGACTTCCACGGAGTATCTGTGAGCGCTCGGACTGTTCGGAGAAGGTTAAAAGAACGCGATATGGTACCACACAAGCCAGCTAATGGCCCCAAACTAACGCGAGCCCACCGAACAGCGCGCCTTCATTTCGCACGCAGTCATTTGAATTGGACACAGCAAGATTGGAGCCGTGTACTCTTTTCTGATGAGTCTAAAATTGTGTTACATGGCAATGATGGAAGGAAGAAGGTCTACCGACGTAAGGGAGAGCGTTTCGCACAATGCTGCTTTGAAGAGAGGGTTGCTTATGGCGGTGGCTCATGGACTGTCTGGGGCGGTATATCCGCGAGCGGCAAAACTCAACTTGAGGTTGTTACAGGACCACGGCTGCCAACATTAAATGCTGAAAGGTACATTCGTGAGTGCTTAGAACCTCACGTGATACCATACGCGGACTATGTGGGCCCAAATTTCCTTTTTATGCATGATAATGCAAGAGCCTATGCGGCCGGCATCGTCAGGGAATATCTTCGGGATGTGAACATCACAGTTATGGACTGGCCAGCCAGAAGCCCAGACATGAACCCCATTGAGCACATGTGGGACGAGCTAAAAAGACGTGTTAGGGCTCGTCAGCCAGTTGCCCAGACGATGCAGGAGTTGAAAACTGCCATAGAAGAGGAATGGGAGATAATCCCTCAAAATTTCATAGAGCGGTTGATAAACTCTATGCCTAATCGTATGAGAACTGTGGTAGATGCCCATGGAGGCAACACGCGTTATTAAATTAAACCTTTATTTGATAAAACATGTTTTTTATTCAAAAATCAATTGCCTTTAACAAGGCGCATATCCGACTTGTTAGGCGTAGCTCCATGTCGTATGGTATTCTGAATTCAAATTTAAAAAAATACGATCGAAAAAGATGGTAAAATGTATCAGGTTTAAAACTGCATCAACAGTTTTTGTTCAATCTAGCAATCATATTTCGGTAGGGGCCATCGAAACCTAAACTCTAAGGTGGGCCAATAGATGTGTCCAGAAGTGTATAACAATGTTGTTAAATATTAAGTCAGGTTAGTCTAGTTATGTGTGTGCATTAATTCTAATTGGACTTAGTTGAAACAAAGAATAAATATTTTAATAAAAAATACTGTTGCAAAATTCATAAAATGTGAAGTTATTGGAAATTATACTTCAGTGTTGCATCCTCGAGATTTAATGCACATTGTAGTCCGTCTTTCATTGTACTACATTGCCACACTGTTCAAAGACTATAAAAAAAGAAATATTATTTTGATAGTCTATGACATAGACATGACATACGAGGGTCATTCAATAAATACTTAGCCTACAAAAAGTAAACGAAAATTTTGGAAAAGTGGCAATTTATTTTTCAACATAGTCTCCTTTTAGTTCGATACACTTAGCCCAGCGATGCTCCAACTTTTTTAACCCGTCCGAAAAATAGTTTTTGTCAAACTCTGCAAAATAGGCCTCCGTGGCGGCGATGACCTCCTCATTCGATCCATATCCCCGGCGAGTGATTTTTTCAGATTAGGAAACAGAAAGAAGTCACAAAGGGCCAAATCTGGAGAATACGGTGGATGGGGCAGCAATTCGTAGCGTAATTCGACCAATTTGGCCATGGCAACGGCAGACCTGTGAACCGGTGCGTTGTCGTGGTGAAACAGCACTTTTTTCTTCGCCAGATGGGGTCGTTTTTTCTTTAATTCGGCGTCGAATCGGCCCAATAAATCGGCATAGTAAAGCCCTGGAATTGTTTTACCCTTCTCGAGGTAATCGATGTAGATCACACCTTGTGAATCCCAGAAAACGGTGGCCATAACTTTTCCGGCCGATTTTACAGTTTTCGCCTTCTTTGGAGCACGTTCCCCGGTCTGGATCCATTGTTTTGATTGCTCCTTGGTCTCTGGTGTGTACCAGTGGATCCAGGTTTCATCGACGGTCACAAAACGACGCAAAAACTCCGCTGGATTCCGCTTAAACAGCGCCAAACACGTCTCCGATGTGGTCTCACGGTTGCGCTTGTTTTCTGGTGTGAGTAAACGCGGCACCCATCGCGCCGACAGCTTTCTCATGCCGAGTTCCTCGTGAAGAATATGATGCACTGTTCCTTCTGAAATGCCTACAGTCTCAGCTAGCTCCCGAACCTTCAATCGGCGATGTGCCAATACGAGATCATGGATTTTTTAAATGTTTTCCTCCGTAGCAGCTGTTTTCGGTGCACCTGGACGTGGTTCATCAAAAACCGACGTACGGCCACGTGCAAACTCGTTGAACCAATTCTTGACGGTGGCCATCGATGGAGAAGAGTCACCGTACACAGCATCCAAGCGCTCTTTGATTTCGATGCGCGTTTTCCCTTCCAAAAATAGGAATCGAATCACCGAACGATATTGCTCTTTTTCCATTTTTGTAAAACCGATCGACACGTTCGCTTCCATAAGTTGTCAAATTAAAACAAATGAAGGGATTGGAATGAAAATTTGAAAAAAGAATTAAAAAAGAATGTGCTACACTGTGGTAAAACTCTTTTGAAACTACAGCGCCCTCTGGCGATGAGGCTAGGTACTTATTGAATGCACCTCGTAGCCTCTATGTCAACTGTCAGCTGTCACCTCATTCGTTCTTCGTGTGTTGCATTGCTACGCTGTTAATTTTTCAATTTAATTTTAAATCCATAAAAATCTTTGAAGTTTCATTGTAAAAAGTGTTATTTTAGCGAGAATTAGACATGAGAAAAAGGAAAAACGTAAGTAATGAAGAATATTTTAGACGCAAGATCAAACGTTACGAAAATAAATTAAGGTAAAAACGCAAAGAACGCCATACATTTGGCGTCCTTATTTCAAAAGTTATGACTATTATGTTTTTAAATATTGTAATCTTAATGAGATAACACCTGATGTTATCCTGTTTACAAAATGGTATTTCTTAGCGAGGTAACACGGGATGTTATCCAGAAATACAGTAAGTACTTTCTTGATGAAGTAGTACGTGATACTATCCTGAAAGTTACTTTTTTTTTTTTTTTGTTTCGACTTTCAAAAAAGTTCATCATTGCGATCTGCTTATCGCAAAGTTCTGTAATGCCTGATGCTGGCCTGTTTACAAAATGGTATTTCTTAGCAAGGTAACACGCGATGTTATCCAGAAATACAGTAAGTACTTTCTTGATGAGGTAGTACGTGATACTATCCTGAAAGTTACTTTCCTTTTTTTGTTTCGACTTTCGAAAAAGCCCATCATTGCGATCTATAAGCTTATCGCCATATGATGCATATCAAAGTTCTGTTGAAAACTACGATTACGGAAACTTTTACTGTGGATGTGTCTACAGAAATTCTTGACTTACCTGGTCAAGCAAAGAAATTGGATCCTGTACTCGGGGAAAAAATACCCAATGAAGTCGCTGAAAGTTAGGGAAAAATACTGCTTGATGGATAAGACAAAGACCACAAACTTGGTCAACCTAACAAAAGATACGGACCCAATCTGTAGACAAATTTGATATTCTGAAAAGTATATCAGACATCAGTTAATTGCGTCTAGATCTACAGCATGAACATACGAAAACTTGTCACACCTTTATTGGATAAAAGCTTTTGGAATATAACCAAAGGGATCAAGAGAGGTGAATTTATATTTGAAACCAAACTTGGTGAAAACATCAAAAACTCGAAACAAAAAATCGAAAGATCGGGCCTACAAATTCAGAAACCGACTCGAGTGAATACTACAGATAACTAGTGAACCAGTTTTCAGGCGAAAAATGTGCGGGGCTCCTCTTCGATGAGCAAACAATGCGACTGCAGCGCCATCCACAGCCATCGACTTCTTCGGCGAGGAGGACCAACTACTCAAATCAATGCAGTTGGCAGGTGGGAGCTAACAAGATGTACGACAATAAGAACCGCCACTAGAGGTACCTCACGCCGGTAGAAATAGATATTTTATAAAAATTATATGCTGTTAACTGATGATCCTATCATATTAAGTTATGTTAATGGTTATAAGATTCCGTTTATTGGGAAAGTGGTTCAAAACACTGAACCAAATAACCCACCATCTCATGGAGAAATGGAATATGCAGTTTCCAAACTTATTGACCTAAGGGCGATTTCTAAATGTTCTGATCTACCACAATAGTTTATTTCGTCGGTAGTTTTAACGCTCAAAAGTATAGGTGGTTATAGATTTATCTTAAACTAGCTACCCTATAGTGACTGCCTCTCGCGCCTGTTGCGGACACAATCCATCAGCAAATGCTGCACGTCCTCAATCTGATTACATTCTCCGCAATTCGCATAAAGGTTGACTGGTAGAAAATGCCCATTGCATTAAGTCCGCCTCTGTACATTTGTGTGCTTGAAGTATTAAATAAATAAATAAATAATAAATAATTCGGTGAATCAGTTTTTTTCATAAGGAATGCAAACTTCGCTGATGGATAGTGTCCAGAGCGAAGTCTAAAAATTAATTTAACATAGTTCCTACCAAGCCGATCGACATCGAACCAAGGCACACGAGGGGGCTCGCCTTGTATGCTCCTATACCATATACCTTTTTCCTGACTGATAATAGGTCTTTACCTATGAAATTGCCGTTTTGTATGAAAAAATTTAAACGAATTTTTTTCATGCATTTTTTATTTGTATTAATCGAAGTAATCACCCATGCAATCAATGCATCTTTGCCAACGCAGTGGCAGTTTATTGATGTCATTCTTAAAGAAATCAGCTGGACGGGAGTCAACAAATTCTTCAAAGGCATTTTGTACTGCCTCTCGGGTATTGAATTTTTTTCCCGCCAAGAAGTTATCCAAATTCTGGAAAAAGTAGTAGTCTGTAGGCGCAAGGTCTGGTAAGTAGGGCGGATGACGGAGAGCTTCCAACCCCAGTTCTTGCAACTTGGAGACCGTCTGCTGTGCACTATGAGGTCGCGCGTTGCCGTGCAGGAGCAGCGGAGACGAGCGATTGACCAATGCTGGTTGGAGATGTGCCAGCTTCTCCATCATTGTGTTCAGTTCTTCACAGTACACATCTGAAGTAATGCTCACCTCGTTTGGTAAGAAGCTGTGATGAATCACACCGGCGCTAGACCAGCAAACAGCGACCATCACTTTTCTAGGGGTAAGTTTTCGTTTAGGGCATTGTTTAGGTGCTGAACCAGGATCCAACCAACTTGCTGAGCGCTTGCGGTTATCAAACAGAATCCATTTTTCATCGCAGGTAACAATGCGGTTCAAAATTCCTTCATTTGTGTGTATGTTGAGCAGTGCAAGGCATGTCTCGACGCGTACTTCGCGCTGGCGATCATTGAGTTCGTGGGGCACCCATTTGTCAAGCTTTTTTACCTTGCCAATTTGACGCAAATGGACCAATATTGTTTTGACGCTAACGTCGAAAGCTGCTGCTAATTCAGCCGTAGATTGTGTATCATCAGCTTCCACAATCGCCTTTAATTCGTCATTGTCGACCAGTCTTCGGACGACCGCGAGGTTCATTTTTCAGGTCGAAATTTCCAGAACGGAAGCGAGCAAACCAATAACAAGTGGTGTGTTGGTTTGTAGTGTTAGCTCCGTAAACGTCGTTGATGTTGCGTGCCGCTTGTGCCGCGTTGCTGCCACGACGGTACTCATATTCCATAATTACTCGAATTTTTAACGTATCCATGATGACGAAAAAGATTGAAATGCGATGAAAATGTAACACTAATCAATAAACAAATGACTACTTTTGGAAAAAAAAATCCATGTTTTTAAAATAAAATTAATTTGAAATTAGAATTCTTAGCCAAACAAAAATTATTTTGATTTGAAATGGCCAGTACTACAGAACGGCAATTTCATAGGTAAAGACCTATTATTATCAAAGTGTTGTTTCCAGGATTTATAACAAATAACTTTTATATTTAGACATGTATTCCCAATAATCAGGTAAGTAATCAATTACTGTAACCTCTACTGCTGCTAATTTAGACAATCGGTCAGCCTTCTCATTACCACGTAGTCCAATGTGAGCTGGAACCCATTGCAATTTAATTTCTATATTATTTTTAATTAATAAAATAATATTTTCAAGAATATCATATGCTATCGATGCACCTCTGAAACCAGAGGCGCATCGAGCAATATGCTGTATTGCGCTTTTACTGTCTGAAAGAATAACGACTCTTTTTAAATTCTGATTTCGGCTATAAAAGATCGCTTGATAAATTGCAGTGAGTTCCAGTGTCATTATTGATACATTACAGTTTACTTTAAAGCCAAGTTTAGTTCCTAAGTTTTGGTCAAATATTCCTGAACCTAGACCGGAAGTACCCTTTCAACCATCTGTAAAAAATTTGTGCCAATCACAATACATAGAATTTAATTCTGCTAAGACGTCGAACACTAATAAATTTGGATTATAATTGGATTTGGGTTCTTTAACACATTCTAGATCAACCTTAATTACATTTTTAGTCTCAATAGCAGTGGTCCAAGTTTCTAAAGTATACATTTTTTGAATATCTGTTGAAAGAACATCTGTGTGCTTTACATTATTATATGTTTTAACTAATAAGGGTACTTTTTGGTTTTCCCAATATTTGATACTACAAAGGGAACTCAGATCCGCAATCAAACTAACTGTCATATTGTTTGACCATGACATTATTTTTAAACAATATTTATAGGCTAAATACTCTCTTCTTAAAAATAAAGGGGGAATACTCAAATCAGATTCCATTACATGGATTGGGGAACTTCTGATATATCCACCTACAATTCTCAGGGCTTGATTCTGTAACTTATCTAGCTTGGAAACATGACATTTTGCTTTACATTCATACATAAAACACCCATAGTCAATTCGACTTCGAATCAACGAAATGTATAACCTACGGATATGCTTTGTGTGAATTCCCCATGAGCTACCCGTTAGAACTTTTAATAGATTTAGAAATTTTAAACATTTACTAACTGTTTCAATTATATGTTTGCCCCAACGTAAACCTCTATCTAGCCACAAACCTAGGTATTTAATGCATTCAGAGAAAACCAATGTTTGCTCATTTACCTTTAGGGTAGGAAGTATTCTACGCCTTTTTTTTTTTTTTTTTTTTTTTGATGCCGGGGTGGAAAATCCTCATGGATGTCCCCCGCCCTGGGGTGAGCGGAGGGGTCTGTCAGACTCTTACTGACTAAAAACCACCCCGGTGTTCCCTTCCCACACCTGGACCGGGGATCATGGGAACTTGGGCGCCTTCCACGATCCCCGGCTAGTGCCGGCCCGCATTTGCGGGCCTCCTCAGGCCTGCGAGGGGAGTGAGGTGCAGGACTCCCCCCGCAACGTCCAATAGGGGCGCGCGCGGAACACTACGCGCCGCCGCCTCGGGTCCAGCTGGATGGGGGCCGGCGGACGTCCCCGAGTCCACCGTCCCTCCGGACCTATTTACGGGGGCTGGAAGAGAGCGTTGTCCGCCCTCCGCCGACGCCCGGGCCGCCTTCTGCGGGTCGGGAGAGTCGTCTCGATCTCCCTCTCCCTTTCCGCAGCCTCCTTCCGCGAAATGACGGTTTCACAGAAGGAGATCACCGCATCCCACGACTCGGCGCTCCCGACCATCGAACGAGCGACAGCCGGCAGCGACAGGTCGGCTCCGACCTCTGCCACGAGGGCACGGCGCGGCCCCTCCCATGCGGCACACTCTGCCACTGTATGCCACGCCGTGTCCTCCCGACAGTGGACGCAGTGATGGCACCGAGCGTCCGGCTCCCTGTTTATGCGACACAGGTACTTCCCGAAGCAACCATGCCCCGAGAGCACCTGGGTCGCTCGAAACGACAGGGAGCCGTGCCTCCTTCCGACCCATTCGCCGAGCACTGGTCGGATCGCCTCGACGGTGGCGAGGCCGGCAGTAGGGCGCAGAAGCCTGTCGCGCCATTCCGTCAACAGGACCTCGCGGAGCTGTGACCGGCGATGCTCGACCTCGCGCTGCATCGGTTCACCGCCCCGCGCCCGCGCCTCCTCACGCCATCGGTACAGTGACGCGAGGGCTCTCGCCTCTAGGTCCCAGGGCGGGGATCCGGCCAGTGCGCAAGCCGCCTCGTAGGAGATCGTGCGATACCCCCTGATAGCTCTGACGGCCATCGCCCTCTGCGGTTTTCGCAGTATTGCGATGCTGCCAGCCATCAGGTCAGAAGCCCATACCGGGGCTCCGTAGCGAAGCATGCTAATGTAGGGATATTTTTAGAATATCCAATTTGGATATAGGTGACCAAACGGGCTAATGAATCGAGACATGAATAAGATCTTCTAAAACCAACGGTGCATGGTGATAATTTTTTTTTTCTTTCAGCGTACCATTCTAGACGTTTTACTATCATTCAATGAAAAATTTTACATAAACATGAGATTAAAGATATAGGTCTTAATTTGGGTTCAGCGTTAGAATGACTAGTTTTAGGTATTGGATTTATTTGGATATGACGCCACTGTTGCGGTACAATACAAAATTTGAAAATATTATTGTATATATCAAGCAGAGACAATTTAATAATGACGGGTAGATTAAAGATCATAGAATATGATACACCATCCTTGCCTGGGGCCGAATCCTTTTTTTTAGACAGTTTTCAAGTTCCTGAATATTGAATTCGCGTTCTAAGACTTCATTGTTAGAAACAGACACAGGTGCTTGGTTTGGAACGTAGTACTGTACGCAGTGTCAATTGTTTTCAAGTCAATCAGTGTTGACTTTACGCGATATTTTTTTTTGAACTTGCTGGAGTTTGAACGTGAGCTAGGTTCTACGTAGAATTTTAACTTCCTGACGCATTCCTCCCTCTGGCTCTATACTGTCCGATGGATTAATGATTCACGATGTTGAGTTCTTTAGTTTTTTTCAGCCCCTTCTGGGCTGATGTGAATTGTCACATCATATTGTTATCGCAGGGGGCACGTCATCCTTTTCCCTTCGGTTTTGTTTGACGGGGCTCAGACTGGATAAATGCGTTATTTTTGGGTGCATATTGCAAACATTAATGTTAACTTGACTGACACTTAGCTCAGTGTTAGATTTTCGCGATTTGTTTGTCCAGTGCTTAGCCTGTACCTGCAAGTACTATTCCCCAGATGTCTTCCTTTCCTAGAGTTAAGTAACTTGTACAATAGGATCAGGTAGGATTGGTCTGTTTGATCGAATGTCATGCTCTGAATAAAAGTCTATTTGGATTTGGACTACGGCAATCCTTTTATACAAGGGGGGCGTAGCTCATGTATAGGTTTGATGCTTTGGTCAAACCCCGACAATGTTATACTGGCTGACATTCAATTATTCAAATATTGAATTTATTCTAGAAAGAAAAACGAACCTCGTTTATCTTTGTAGGATGTCAGATAGATCGTAGCTGGGGCTCCGCGTAGAACCTATAACTCATCCGAAGCTTACAATATATACGGCACAAGCCTTTCGTCTCCCGGCCTGGCTTTATTTATTTGTTACCCCCCTGTAAATCCAAACTTTACAGTACAATGGGACCCACTACCGAAGCCGGCAGAGGTTCGTGTGTTGAATACAATGGGACCCACTACTGAAGCCGGCAGAGATTCGTGTGTTGGGTACATCGTGACCCGCTACCGAAGCCGGCAGAGATTTTTGTGTTGGGTACAAAAGGACCCACTACAGAAGCCAGCAGAGGTTCGTTGTTGGGTACAATGGGACCCACTACTGAAGCCGGCAAAGGTTCGTGTGTTGGGTACAATGGGACGCACTACCGAAGCCGGGAGAGGTTCGTTGTTGGGTACAATGGGACCCACTACTGAAGCCGGCAAAGGTTCGTTGTTGGGTACAATGGGACGCACTACCGAAGCCGGGAGAGGTTCGTTGTTGGGTACAATGGGACCCACTACTGAAGCCGGCAGAGATTCGTGTGTTGGGTACATCGTGACCCGCTACCGAAGCCGGCAGAGATTTTTGTGTTGGGTACAAAAGGACCCACTACAGAAGCCAGCAGAGGTTCGTTGTTGGGTACAATGGGACCCACTACTGAAGCCGGCAAAGGTTCGTGTGTTGGGTACAATGGGACGCACTACCGAAGCCGGGAGAGGTTCGTGTGTTGGGTACAATGGGACGCACTACCGAAGCCGGGAGAGGTTCGTGTGTTGGGTACAATGGGACGCACTACCGAAGCCGGGAGAGGTTCGTGTGTTGAATACAATGGGACCCACTACTGAAGCCGGCAGAGATTCGTATGTTGGGTACATCGTGACCCGCTACCGAAGCCGGCAGAGATTTTTGTGTTGGGTACAAAAGGACCCACTACAGAAGCCAGCAGAGGTTCGTTGTTGGGTACAATGGGACCCACTACTGAAGCCGGCAAAGGTTCGTGTGTTGGGTACAATGGGACGCACTACCGAAGCCGGGAGAGGTTCGTGTGTTGGGTACACCCGGGCGCTTCCGCACTATACGGTTTGGCTCCTTGGTATTATTTATTAATCTTTTTTATTTCTTAGTGTTTTTATTTTATATTCACCCATGGCTCAAGTAGTTTTAATGTTCAAATTGATTAGTAAAACCAGTAAATGATATAGGCTCTCGACATCTTGAATGATTTCGGGGAGGTCAGGACCCCAGTGACCCTGCGCGGACGCACTCTAGCAATTAGTTGCCGAGCGATTTGTCCACAACTTTATAAATTACATGGGCACGCACTTTAGTGCAACGCAATAATTGCATTGATGTAATGTAAGTTCTATCGCGTTAAGTGCACATGCACACGTGCACACTGCGCGATACTTGCACGCAACTATCGGTGCGAACGAACAATGCTACCTATGTCTACACGACGAGATGTAGCAGAAAGATGAATTGAAAGTGTGTTCTTGCTCTAACTAAATTATACAGAAGCCATACCTAGTATGATTTTATTTTCCCGACTGTTCGGTCCAAAAAAGCCAACAGCTCGACGCGGCGGCGAAGCCGACGGTAATATACTATACAGGTGTACTCACGCCGAATTCTACGCAACATGTAGGTCTAACTACAACTTAATCGCTGTTAATTGTAGCGCACAAGACTGCCGACGTATGTATGGGGGTGGGGACATGGGGTAGCTTGGTTAGCATTTCCAAATCTATATCAAAAATAAGCTCCAATAACTGCTAATAATTTAGTATTAAATGGGAAAAAGACTAAATGTGTAAGATTTGCTTTACCAAATGTTAAAAGTACTGATTGTGACATAGTATTGAATAAAGAGAAACTAGAATTCGTCGATAAAACTGTTTTCCTGGGGATCACGCTCGACTCAAGGCTGCAATGGGGTCCGCATTTAACATCTCTTGCAGGACGGCTAAGTTCAGCAGCATATGCGGTGAGAAAAATCCGTCAATTCACTGATGTAGACACCGCAAGGATGGTCTATTTCAGTTACTTTCATAGTATTATGTCTTACGGTATTTTACTATGGGGACGGGCTGCAGACATAGAGTCTATTTTTATTCTGCAGAAAAGAGCCATCAGAGCAATATATGGCCTCCGCAGGCGCGATTCTCTAAGGGAACTGTTTAAAGATATTAACATCATGACGGTACCTTGTCAATATATCTACGAAAACATCATGTACGTAAGGAAAAATCTAAATCTTTTCGGTAAAAGAGGTGAAGGACACAATTATAGGACTAGAAATAGGGACCAATTAGTTCAACCAGGTTTCAGACTGGCTAAAGTAGACTCATCCTTCATGGGGTACTGTTTAAAATGTTATAATAAAATACCTCCCCACATACTCCAGCTGAATGAAAGGAAATTTAAATCTTGTATAAAACGCACACTATGCAGCCAGGCATATTATAAGTTGGGGGATTACATCGCTGACAAAAATGCTTGGCTGAATGCTTGTCCTGCTCCACAAGGACGCATTAATTAATTGATTAGCATTCGGATATATTGTTGGACCTGCTGAAGATTAAGATGAGAGAAAACTTTCTTTGCATTGTTTAGATTCAATCTCTTAGTATTATACAGGGTGTTTGGTGCATCGTTTGCCAAATTGAATTGGCCGAAAGAAGAGGTCATTTGCTATCGCTTCAGGCTCAAGTACTCATTTTTGGCCACACCGGTTTTTTTATTACAACTTTCTAATTTTTATTTTGAAAAAATCCAAAACTCAGCATTAAAGCTTAAATTTAAAAAAAGTTTTAAGTGTAGTCGTCAAATTTCATTTTTATTTACATATGTACTGTTGTATGGCTCTATCAAATTTAAAATTACTTGCCAGTTACATCTAGTTTTTTTTTAATAAATCACAAAGTTTTTGGAAAAATAAAAAATGAACTTAAAACTCAACTTTAAATAGCTATAAAAAAAAAACTAAAAGCGATCGGGATCTTCGAATTATTTTAAAAAGTTCTCTAGTCTATCCCCTTTCCAACGGTATGCAATGTGTTAAAAAACTCTTTTAATATCTTTAATAATTAGCTAAATGTGTAGTCGAGACACATCAGGCTGATATTGGATATTACGTTTAAAACACTAGTTTTCGCATAAATTACATGCTATTAGTAGATAGATACTGTTATCTCACGTCTTACGTAGTCTCTTATCTCGTTCTTACATAGGGAACTTTCCTCGAAATTGAAAAAAAAATACATTATTACAAAAATAATCATTTATTAATAAGTAATTTAATTACATACTAATCTTACAAGTCTTGTTCAAACTGTCTACCACTATTGCGTATGCACGCGCGACATCTTCGTCTTATCTCAACTGTAGTGGTGCGTAAACGCATTTCTGCTTTGATCGTCATGAAAGCCGCCTCAATGCGTTGGACTAAATCATCTCTTGTCTCAACTTCCGTGGCGTAGACGAGTTCTTTGGCCCGTCCCCAGACGTAAAAATCCAACGGAGTTAAGTCTGGAGAACGTGGAGGCCAAGGAATAGGGCCATCCCTCCCAATCCATGAGTCCGGGAATGCATCATTCAAGTACTCCCTGACGGTTATTCTCCAATGAGCGGGACAACCGTCATGTTGGAAAACAAAAGACCTGTCTTCACTGAAAATTGGCAAATCAGCTAATAATAAGGGCAACTCTGTTTGCAGAAATTCTAATTCTTGTAAGATTAGTATGTAATTAAATTACTTATTAATAAATGATTATTTTTGTAATAATGTATTTTTTTTTCAATTTCGAGGAAAGTTCCCTATGTAAGAACGAGATAAGAGACTACGTAAGACGTGAGATAACAGTATCTATCTACTAATAGCATGTAATTTATGCGAAAACTAGTGTTTTAAACGTAATATCCAATATCAGCCTGATGTGTCTCGACTACACATTTAGCTAATTATTAAAGATATTAAAAGAGTTTTTTAACACATTACATACCGTTGGAAAGGGGATAGACTAGAGAACTTTTTAAAATAATTCGAAGATCCCGATCGCTTTTAGTTTTTTTTTTATAGCTATTTAAAGTTGAGTTTTAAGTTCATTTTTTATTTTTCCAAAAACTTTGTGATTTATTAAAAAAAAACTAGATGTAACTGGCAAGTAATTTTAAATTTGATAGAGCCATACAACAGTACATATGTAAATAAAAATGAAATTTGACGACTACACTTAAAACTTTTTTTTAATTTAAGCTTTAATGCTGAGTTTTGGATTTTTTCAAAATAAAAATTAGAAAGTTGTAATAAAAAAACCGGTGTGGCCAAAAATGAGTACTTGAGCCTGAAGCGATAGCAAATGACCTCTTCTTTCGGCCAATTCAATTTGGCAAACGATGCACCAAACACCCTGTATAATTGCATAGCACGTGTGAGCACTATGTAGCTACTATTAAGCTACCTTTTACTGGGTACGTCTTTCACTGACTTGAGTGTGCCCTGGCGGTTGAGAGTATGTCATGCTCACTCAAATGTCTCGCTGATGGTGGCGTGTGTGTTGGATCATTAAGTTCCCTTCAAAATGGTTGAGCTAAATGGTGCTGATCCATGCTCATGTTCGTGAACGGGCGCCGTCAGTTGGGACTGGTCGTCTCTTAGCTGCCATGGCTTATTTTTAATTTTAATATTTAATTTAGTTGTTTTAGTTATTATCTTTTTATTACGGACGCTTTTTAACGTGCACGTCTTTCTACATTGTTCTCACATGTATATTTTCAACTTGAACGATGTAACCAATATTTTGTAAAAATATTATGATTTAAAAGAGTGTCCGTGGAGTTTCTTGCCCGTTCTTCTCCATAGGGATCTACTACGCTTTGGAATGGGCAACTAGCTTCATCTTTCTGACTGACCGACCCATTGACAATTCAAAAGTGCCTGTAATTGGTTTATTTGAAATAAATGCTTTGAGTTTGAGTTTGAGTTTTTGAGTCCATCCCGTAACCAGACGGTTCCAAAGCATGGCCCAGTACAAACAACAATATAGCAACGACGAGACAAAAGGTCTGGTGATGGGCCTTTTTACACGCACTTCATTCCAATGTACACATCTTGGGCGTGTACATTAGCATTGGAATGAAGTATGTGAAATACTGGCAGTTGGTCGCGGTGGCATCCATGATGTGTACAATGGAATGAAGTAAGTGACTGACAGTTGGTCGCAGCAGGTCTGTACCTGTACGATGTAAGTGTAATAGTGGCAGTTGGTCGCGGCAGCTCGGTACCTGTACGATGTAAGTGTAATAGTGGCAGTTGGTCGCGGCAGCTCGGTACCTGCACGATGTAAGTGTAATAGTGGCAGTTGGTCGCGGCAGCTCGGTACCTGTACGATGTAAGGGTAATAGTGGCAGTTGGTCGCGGCAGCTCGGTACCTGTACGATGTAAGGGTAATAGTGGCAGTTGGTCGCGGCAGCTCGGTACCTGTACGATGTAAGGGTAATAGTGGCAGTTGGTCGCGGTGGGTTGGTACCTGTACGAAGAAGATGAAGTGTTTGAAGGAGGTGTTGAGGTGCGCCTCCTCGCCCAGCTGCACCACCTCGGGGAAGTGCTGGTGGTAGATGTGCGCGTACACGCGGAACAGCCGCTTGAGGATCGTCTTCGCCATCGCCAAGAAGTTTTTGGGGAACGGCACGCCTGCAACATGTACGCTACTGCTGAACAACTTGTATTTTTCTATCACAAATGATGTGAACCGAAAGCGCTTAATCTAATAAAACAACATTCGTGACAGACTGGTGCCCGAAAAAGGCATAAAATAGAACTGTTTTGCGATAAAACAAAACAGTTATTAAGTTATGAAAAACATAATAACATTCGGTAATGAAGAGGCATCCTAAATCTTGCCTTATATACTATAAAGAGTTAGGATATACGTTCTTACATTCCCTTTTAGTTACCTGTGTTCTTTCAACATGTAAGAAATCTCGCGGTGACTATGGTCTTAGCGAGCTTGAGTTGTCACTGTCAAGTGTCATTCATAGAAGTCTTCAAAATTCAACAGCAAGCGCCTTACTCGAGTGTTATTATGTTTTTCATAACATAATAACTGTTTTGCATTAAAACAAAACAGTTATTATGTTTTGGTAGACTTTTTAACATTTATGTTAACAAACTAGCTTTTGCCAGCGGCTTCGCCCGCGTGGATGTCGGGGAAATATCCCACGGGAACGTACTACCGGGAAATTCCTTCCTTATTCCTTGTCTAATTGTTAAAAAATCAGCTTTCTAGGTCCAAGGGTTAGGGCTGGGCATTAATGAGTCAGTCAATAAGTCAGTCAGTCAGGACTTCTCTTTTTATTATTTATATAGAGCTAGAGTTTTTTATTTATTTAGCTTCTGCCAAAATTCTGAAATTCCTTGCTGCTGATGCATCGCCTGCCCGCGCTATTATTTCGTTTTCGCTTAGCGTTCTTTCTGACTTTTTTCTATTTGCTCGTCACCTAAGAGTCCTAGAGTGATGTTAAATATGCCTATAGCGTTCCTTTAGAATTGGGCTATCAAATGCAAAAATAATTATTAAAGTCCGCTTGGCAGTTCCAGAGATTAGCGCGTTCAAACAAACAAAAAAGTGTGTGTGTCAGCAGACGCAGACTGGAGTTTACTCCTGTTTTTATCCGACTTCAAGAAAGGTTCTGTATTCAACCCGTATGTATGTAAGTTTGTTTGTCCGCGATTTTCTCAAAAATTAATGAACCAATTTTTGATGATTCTTTCACTATCGTGGTCTACATACTTTCAGGAAGGTTTTAGTATATAATACATTATGTAATTATTCTTATGTACAAAGTTACATGCATAAATGCACTGTATCTCCGGCATTTAAGCGGATTTTGATAATTCTTCTTTTCAAACTTTTTAAACTTTCGCGATTTGCACACATTATAAACAAAACTGAGAACGGGTCTTCTCGCGATATTCCTTTTTACGAGGTAAACAGGTACTCCTACTTGTTTCCCGACGTTTCGACCGCCTTGCAGCGATCGTGGTCACGGGAGGACTGATGACAGCTCAGCTACGTAAAGTGCGGGTAACGGCGGGAAACAGATACCTACCTGTTTACCTCGTAAAAAGGAATATCGCGAGAAGACCCGTTCTCAGTTTTGTTTATAATATATTCTACTTTTCCTTCGACTTTGGCTTACCAACTTATGTAATTGTATATTTAACTAAAAATGGAAAAATAAATTTACTTTAAAAAAAGTAAAAACCGACTTCAAACCCAAAAACGAATAAAATAACTTAACAGCTTCTGAAGTCGGTGTCTTCAATTTTTCAATGCACTTTAGCGTGACACCGACTTCAGAAGCAGTTAAGTTATTTATGAAAATTATTTTATTCGTTATTGGTTTTGAAGTCGGTTTTTACTTTTTTAAAGTAAATTTTTTGTTTCGACTTTCTATTTTTCGGTAATTCCTGTCGGGCAGCCCTTCTTCAATGCATCAATCATGCATGCATCATTAATAGCAAGATAACAACACATGTGCTTGCGCGGCGTAGAGTCGAAACTTACTAAGGAAGGCGACGCGAGCGCAGCAGACGCCGTGTACTCCCCCGCCCGCACACCCCGCCCCATCACGAAGAATTTCGCCAGTAAAATCGGTTGTTTTAGCGAGGATCATAAACTAAAAACACAGATGATTTCTAACCCCGCACCGCGCGCCGCCGCGCCGGTTCAAACACATGCCATGCCACGAATTATGTATTTTAAAATTGACTTTTATACCTTTTTGGAAAGCTTACAGAATAGGTAAGTTGTTTTATTTATTTGTACGATTAATGTCATAGAAGTTTTTGTGACGAGACAACATTTTTGAAGCGTAAAATGAAAATATTGGTAAGATATTATTCTTATATCGCTCATTATTTTAATTATTTTGTTAAATTAAGTAGTTTTAATTATGTCCATAGCTTAATTGAAGTGCCAGCTACATCATTTTTAATGGTACACATTCAAATATGTATTTTTTTTTTAAATTAAATGTCAAATTTTGGGTAAATATCGAAAAACTCTTAAAATTCAAATATCTCGAAAACTATTGAATTTCGGCCATACATATGGGGGGTTCAATTTGTTGCATTTTGGCCCCCTTATCAGCCCCTGACGGATATACGTCGAATTACCAGTAACCCTGTATATCCAGGGTATTGCCAGAATTCATAGAAAAAACTTAGATGAAAGGCTCACAGCTAGTAGTAAAACCCTCCGGGAGGGCTCCCGCATTGTCGAGACGGAGGGGCTCAGTAGCCGTTGCTTGGTCACCCACGGTGAAGCGAAGAGAAACCCGAAGAGGGGCCGCTCGTCAGGGCTTTTCCCGGTAAGCCGACGACGTAGCGGCCAACAAGTAGGTTGCGTCGCCGCTAGGGCGACATCGCAACTGAGGGCGACATCGCAACTGAGGCGGGCCGCGATGTCGTATGGGAGGCATTGCGGCTGAGTGTTGGAGGCCGCGGCGGGAGAGAAGTGTCGGTATTACGGTGCGCCGCTCTAGGCAGAGCAAAGGTAAAGTAGGCACCTTATGCGGCCTTGACGGGTTCGCCACCGTCTGATGGCGGAAGCGGTGGGGCCGCAGGGGAGGAGGAGTGTTTGTATGACGTTGGCCGCTCTCCCTATCCTCTGCGGCCGAAAATTGGCAGGCGGCGGGGCCAATGACCTGACCCGCCGCAGGGGGACCAAGGGTGCCCAGGCACGGGGTCGTCTGGCGGCCATGTGCTGGTTTAGTCCCAGGGGCGGTTACGGCGTGCAATGTGTTCTGGTGCGCCGGTGATGAGGAGTACTTCCCAGAAGAGAGTCCGGTGACGGACAGCCGCGGCAGGTTCACGGATGAGTGCTAACGCGTGCCCGTGTTCCCGCCGTTAGCGGCAGAGGAGGACACCGTGAAGTTTTAGTGGAATAGAGTCCCACATAACTGCACTATCTCCCCGTGGTAATGTAGTATGTATGAGCATTTCTTCACGATAAAAAAAAGGTAGTAGTAAAAAATAACGGTAACAATGCAAATAGGTACATAACGACATTTATTACTCTTTTAACAGAAAGTCTACGCCTACAATTCATGTTCCACATGTCCGCCTCTGTTTCACACATCATTCTAATTATTTTTCTTAGTCCACTTTTCACTACAATACAGGTTTATCCTAGTTCAGGTTAAGCCCATTATTATATACCTACCATTTTAGTTTAAGCCTTAATATTGTAAATATGCATTATTTAAATAAATAAATAAATAAATCTTTATCAACGTTATCAACTACACCAGTAGTTAAACGTCTTCTCATTTCATTTGCCGCATCGATTATTCTTTCTCTCAGTACATCAACAGGTGATTGGATTAGGCTCGTTATAAACCAAACTCTTCATGTGTCCCCACACATAAAAATCCATAGGGGTTAAGTCTGGACTTCTAGCTGGCCACGGTATGGGTCCACCTCTTCCGATCCACTTATTGGGATAATTCGTGTCTAGCCATTCTCTAACACTTCTCGTGTAATGTGCAGGGCAACCGTCATGCTGAAACCACTTGTTTCTAATCAGATTGAGTGGTAAATCATGTAGTAAGTCGAATAAATCTTGTCTTAAAAAGTTTTCGTAGCGTTCTGCATTTAAATTGTCAAGGAGAAAGTAAGGACCAATCAAATGGTTCGATATTATGCCCATCCATACATTCAAACTGAATCTGTCTTTGTGACCTCTTTATCCGCTTCTTATTTGGATTTCTCTGTAAAGGCTCTGGCTCGTAAAGGAACATTATTTGTCGTTGTGATCGTGTTCACGTAACTGTAAATATCTTTAGTCTTCATTTGTTTTCGTTGCTTATATTTAGTATGTATGTATTTATGTATCTATTATTTAGGTTATGTATGTATCTATTTTAGTATAATATTGTAAGTAGGCACTTATTATTTGCACCAAAGACAGCCCCATTTCATATCCAGGCAAATCACTGTCCATTCTATGGTTGCCTGGAAGAGATTGCAGAAAGCGATAAGGCCGCCCATTGTATATTTTGTAGTTTGTGTCTTTTTTTTTTTGTTATGTATTTTTGTGGTGTACAATAAAGTATATATAAATAAATAAATACTTTCGGGGCTCAATAATGAGCGTTGTGGTACGAGGGGGCGTTTTTAAGTTCGCGGAATGGGTGGAGGGGATAACAATAGGGCATTATCGGGATGGCCACAACTTCAGCCGCTCAATATTAGTATAAATACCAGGTTTTATCTTAATTGGATCATTAGGTTGACTCGTTCAACATTATCACTGGGACCTTCCTTACTTTTTGCACCCCCCGTGCTATCCAGATGTCTAATGAGCTGACCGCCGCCACTAGCGCCGGCGATCTGCTCAGGATCCGAAACATTTATAATGCGTACCCGGAGATTACGCAAGCCCTTGTCTCCCTCTCCACTAAATCCAACCCGTAATGGATAGAGGAGTTATTGCTAGAATTAAGCCCCGATCCCTTAAATTAGGGTTTTTTAACGCCAATGGCCTGAAAGGCCAACGCGATGAGGTCTCCGCTTTCCTCCGCGACCACGATTTAGATGTCCTCCTCGTACAGGAAACCTTTTTAAAACCTAGCCACCGTAATCCGTCAATTGCGAATTATCGCGTAATTCGCAATGATAGGACTCGGTGTCACAAGGGCGGTACCTTGATTTATTATAAATCTACTCTCTATTGCATCCCTTTGGATCCCCCCCCCCCCCCCTCTCTCACGTTTGGAAGTGTCTGTCTGCCGCCTTGGCATGACAGGTCACCAGCCGATCACCTTGGTATCGGCTTACCTTCCCCCCATTTCCACTACAGAAAATTTTGAAATACTTAACGTTGACCTCGCGATCCTACTTGGCTTGAGTGACTCCGTAATTATTGCGGGTGATCTCAACGCCAAGCATTCCGCTTGGAATAGTAGCGCAACCAACACCAGAGGCAAACGCTTATTTGACCTTTGTTCCCTTTTAAATTTCGATGTCATTGCCCCAATGACTCCGACTCATTTCCCCGGTAACCTTGACCACCGCCCGGATGTACTTGATGTAGCGCTTCTAAAGAATGTCAATCTTCGATTGGACTCTATAGAAGCGATACATGAATTAAACTCTGACCACCGACCGGTCGTCGTTAAGCTGGTCTCCCGCCTTGGTCACTTTGACCCCACCCAACCTTTACCTACTAAAAAAGTGACGGATTGGAGGAAAGTAAGCGAGTGCCTGAAATCCTCCTCTTCCCCCCACTTAGATTCCATCCCCGACCAGTTTGACTCTATCGCTGACACGACGGCCGCGATCGACTCATTTACGGAACACGTACAATCTGTCCTGAACGATTGTTCAAGGGAAGTTCCTGTGATGGAAGACCATCGCGGGAGGTTGCCGGACGATGTACGTGAGCTGTTAAATGAGAAGAACGCGGCTGTCCGTGCCTACAGCAGCTTTCCTTGTCGTGCGAACAAAGTCCACATGCGTTATTTACAGAAATCTGTAAAGACTCGTATGGAGGATCTGCGTTCCGCTAGCTGGGATAAGATGTTGAGCGAATTAGAGCCCAACCATCTTGCCTTCTGGCAGCTCCAAAAGAAACTCACGTCCCGAGGATTTACCTCTATGCCCCCCCTAGTCCGCCCCGATAACACCATCGCGTTTGACGATGCCGAAAAGGCAGAATGCCTTGCAGACAGTCTCGAGGCGCAATGCACACCGAGCGCTCTACCGGTTGACCAAGCTCACCTCTCTGAGGTCGACGCGGAAGTCGAACGTAGAGCTTCCCTTCCTCCCGTTGAGGACCCTGATTGTCCCCTGCCCCCCGTCACGCCGGGACGAGGTGCAGGAGATAATCAAGGGTCTAAAACCCCGCAAAGCCCCTGGTTCAGATGGACTCACCAATAGGGTGTTCCAACTGTTCCCAGCAAATTTAATTATGCTAATGACCATCATCTTCAATGGTGCCATGAGCAATAATATTTTCCCCCAAGCCTGGATTCAGGCCACCGTTATCGGTATACCTAAGCCCGGCAAGCCCAAGAGCGAGCCCACTAGTTACCGCCCCATTAGCTTGCTCAATGTTCTCGGCAAGATCTATGAGAGACTTATTTATAAGCGACTCAGAGATTATGCCGAGACAAAGGGCCTCATCCCGAACGAACAGTATGGGTTCCGAACCCAGCACTCCTGTGTGCAACAGGTTCACCGTATCGTCGAACATATAAGCGCTAATTTTCAGCGCAGTTTGATGACGGGCGCGGTCTTTTTCGATATAGCGAAAGCGTTTGACAAAGTTTGGCACAACGGCTTAATTTATAAGCTGTACAAACTCGGAGTGCCTGACCGTCTCGTGCTCATCCTACGAGACTTTTTGTCGAACCGTACGTTTCGTTACCGTATTGAAGGGGCACTTTCTGCCCCCCACCCGATTCGCGCGGGGGTCCCACAGGGCTCCGTAATTTCTCCTCTTATTTTTACACTATTTACTAGCGACATCCCGAAAAGTAAAAAGGCTCAGTTGGCTCTGTTTGCAGACGATACGGCCATATACTGTTCGGGACGTGACCAAAACGTGATAGCTCGTAACCTCCAAACAGCAGTCGATACCCTCGGCTGCTGGTTCCGTCGGTGAATCGAGGTCAATCCTGACAAGAGTCAAGCGGTTCTCTTTTTGAAACCGTATTTCTCACGTTCCATTCCCCGACCAATCACCATGTTTGGTAAGCCGATCCCTTGGGAGAAGCAAGCCAAATATCTGGGGGTGGCTCTCGATCAACGCCTCTCCTTTGCGGAGCACATTAAGCTGGTACGTTCACGGGCCGCTTTTGCCCTCGGTAGATTACATTACGTTTTAAATGCACGCAGCAAACTATCTCTTAAGTGCAAATTGCGCATTTACACTGCGTGCATTCGTCCCATCATGACGTATGCGGGTTCGGTATTTGCACACGCCAAACCCCGCTACCTGCATCGGATGCAGACATTACAAAACCGTTTCCTCCGAAGGATAACGGGCGCCCCTTGGTTCGTTCGGAACGCGGACCTCCACCTTGACCTCAGGATCCCCACGATCCATCAATTTTTGAAGCGCGGCTCGAAGCGCTTCTTTGATGCCGCCGCGAAGCATCGCAACCCTTTGGTTGTCGAGGCCGCGCGCTATGCCCCCTCTAAAATTAGCAAGACTCGCCGTCCGCGACACATTCTAACCGACCCTGATGACCCCATAACCCTCCTTCAGGAGAGTAGCAAGGCCACCAGTACGGTTTACAAACGTAGACCACCCCGGAATACATTCCGACCTCGCTGCCGAGGTCGCAATCGTAACCGCCCCCCCCCCCCCCTATCCCCTACTCGGTGAAGCTGTGCCAGCTGGGGGCACAGCTGAGCCTGTAGCACTTGTCCCCCCCGTCATGATCCAGCCTGCCCCGTCTGGCTGTCATATTATTATTAGCGACGCTCAGTCGACTAATAATTTACCTTAGTTTTAGGCCTGGCCGGGGGCTTTAAGTTCGCTTAAAGAACCCACAGGAAACGCCCGGTTGAGCAGTCTCGACCCTTAGTGGTCAACTGCGAGATGCCATATATAAATAACTAATAACTAATTGGATCATTACTCAGTACTCCGCCGCCAGGGGACTTTCAGGGTGGTGGTCGACGGAGCGCTCTCCGGCGCTCGCCCGGTGCGCGCCGGTGTGCCGCAGGGAAGCTGCGTTTCGCCGGCGTGTTACTCACGCTACACCGACGACATCCCCACAACCGCTGAAGCCATGCTCGCGCTGTACGCCGACGACGCCGCGTACATTACCTCGCTTAATGCCAAGTACGCAGCGGTGAAGATGCAGCGCGCGCTAAACCTGCTCCCCGAGTGGCTGTCTAAGTGGCGGCTGTCTGTCAACGTGGGTAAGACGCAGGCGATGGTCACCGGCGCCGCGCCTCTCCCACCACCCTTGAAGCTGCAGGGAGCCGACATCACGTGGTCGCCCCGGGTCAAGTACCTGGGGGTCACCATAGATCGTCGGCTCTCAATGGAGGCACATGTCCGCGCGGTCGCCGCGCGTGGTAGGGTCGCCCGCAACCTCCTGCGACCAGTGCTCTCATCCTGCATCTCGGCGCGCGTCAAGCTGGGCGTGTACAAGTTGTACGTGCGCTCACTCTTGACTTACGCCGCCCCTGCGTGGTTCGCCCTCACGAGCGAGTCCAACCGTAGGCTCCTGCGCGCGCAGCAAAGTGCCGCGCTGCGCACTATCGTCGCTGCCCCTCGCTTCGTGAGGAACGATATCATCCAGCGGGACCTCGGGATTGAGGGCCTGGACGAGTTTGTGCGGCGCCTCGCGAAGGGGATGTTCGCGCGTGCCGGCGCGTCTGCTTTGCCACACATTAAGCAGATTGCGCCCTGGCATACGCGCCCCCCTGACGCGAGGAGACCCTTGCCCCGCGACCTGCTCGCGGACGTGTGACTCCACCCCGGACTGGACTTCCGAGTGAGTCGCTCTCAGCTTACACGCGGCTCACTTGTGACAATAGACTCCACACATAACATACATCTGTTGCGTGTTGCGTGCTAGGATAATTTAGGCGTGTCACGCAGCAAACAGTAGACATTCACCTCTAAACAGGCGCATAAATACACACGTGAAGACGCAGCGCGGGCGCGCGATTCACGTAGACACCGGGTGACGTCACACAACACAATGTCACCCACACACCCATTACACGGTCTCCCTAACCCGTGCCAGGCTCGGCTAGCTCTGAAAGTGGGGCGGGCGGGAGCCACTCACCCCTTCTGTAGGAACGTCGAGTCCGTATCTCTGTCGCAGGTCGCCTTCTGCTGGGCTTCCCTCATGTAGGTGGGGGTTCCACCTGGTAGGGGTTGACCGCCGGGATACGGTGAAGAAAGCGGCGCTGATTAGCAGCGTCGTGGCGTGCCTTCAGACACAGATATAGCAATCATTCACAGGGACGCGCATATCCGCGTCCCATCATCTTTTAGGCCGCAGTAGGCCGACACAATGAGGGGCCCGTAGTGACGGGCCAACGTATTGCTACCGCGGAGAGGGGGCCACGCCCCGGCACCGCCAGTCGCACCCCCTGACGGGGTGTAGCGATAACCAACTGGTGAATTGGATCATTAGTCTTTGAACTATCGTCAAGCAAACAACTCAATTGGGAAGAAAGTGTGAAATATGGAAAAAATCGAGTACCGTGCCGTAATAAAGTTCCTTACCAAGCAAGGAAAGTCAGTTCAAAATATACTGGAAGAGATGAAATCCGTTTACGGGGACTCTTGCCCGGATAAACCCATGGTTTACAAGTCACAGGGCACAGTCTCTTTAAACAAGGCAGGACCTCACTTGAAGACGACCCACGGCCCGGACGGTCGATCGAGGTGACTACTCCGGAAATCATTAAAAAAGTCGAAAAAATAATATTGGAAGATGCCAGACTAAAGAAGAAACAGCTTGCGGAAATGGTTGGAGTATCGGATACGACAATTTTCAAAATTCTACACGATCATCTTGGCATGACAAAGGTCAGTGCAAGATGGGTGCCAAGAATGCTCACGCCACCTCAAAAGCAACACCGCGTGGAGTGTTCTCGCACGTTTTTGGACCTCTGTAACGAAGATAAGGATGGACTATTAAGTCGAATTGTTACCGGAGATGAAACTTGGGTTCATCATTATGAACCTGAGTCGAAACAAGACTATGCAGGGGTACAAAAAAGGCACACCACCACCCAAGAAGTTTAAAAGTGTCACAATCGGCTGGAAAAATCATGGCAACAGTGTTTTTGGATTCAGAAGGGATCCTGTTGACCGATTATAAAGATAAAGGCGTTTCTATAACCGGAGAATACTATGCTTCTATCCTCGAGAGGTTGAAAGAAAGCATTAAAGAAAAAAGGAGGGGTAAATTGACCAAAGGTGTCCTTCTTCTTCACGACAATGCGCCTGTTCACAAAAGCCGTGTTGCGTTGGCTGCCCTGCATAAGGTGGGCTTCGATATTTTAGACCACCCTACAGCCCAGACCTGGCTCCCAGTGATTATTACCTCTTCCCAAAACTGAAAAAAAACTTCGTGGGAAGAAATTTTCAACTGATGTTGAAGTGAAGGACGCGGTTTCAGCTTATTTTTCGGACAAAGACAAAGCATTTTTTTTATGAAGGTATACATAAGCTAATTGAAAGATCTGAAAAATGTATAAGGGTAGCAGGTGTATATATTGAAAAAGAAAAATAATTTAGTATTTTTATTTTCACTTCTCACCCTCCATTCCGCGAACTTAAAAATGTACCTACGTAATTGGTTATACCATATTTATTAAATTTGGACTCGTCTGTCCATAAGATTTTTTTCAGAAATAATGGGTCTTCTAAATCTGCATTGAGCGTGAATCTGCAGAAATCTAACCTCCTCAAAGGTTCTCCTTCTTCGATGACTTGTACCGGCGTGTAGTGATATGGGCATAGGCCCGCGTATTGACAGTAAACCACACATTCCACTGCGAGAGTCTTTACTACTAGGTACCTGTGAGCCTTTCATCTAAGTTTTTTCTATGAATTCTGACAATACCCTAGACTGTTATACCTTGTTGGAAAGTATTCCTCAATGATAAAAGTACTTTGTACAAATGTATTTCTTATTTCAACTATCAATCGTCTACTACACCCTGTTTGTTTATTTACCTGCAATTTTAGTATTGAAAATAATAAAGCAACTTATCTGCAACCCACACAAAAATCGTAAAAAAAACTAGATGCACAAATAACAAAAAAAAAAAATATTACAATAACAAGAAATTGGATTTTTTATAAAACAACTTAAAATTCCAATATCTTGAAGGCGGTAAATTTTGGGGTATCAGTCAGTAATGATGGAAACTACCACCCCCTAAAGGATCTAGGTCGACTTAACCTTTAACCCTGTACTAGATTACTGGTTGAGCTCAGCAACACACATGTCGGATGCCACATAGATGGAGTTAGTTTAAATAACTTGAGCTACGCAGATGACATGGTGTTGCTGAGCCCATCTATCTGTGGAATGAGAAAGTTGCTTTCTATTTGTGAGGGGTATTTTGTATGGTTGCGATAGTTTAGGTGTTAGACGGGTTTTAACAGTTTTTGGGAAATTCTCACTTGACTTCAGACTTATTTTTCTCTTTCTGTGTCGCATTTTTTTTTTTTATTATTATAAATACTTAAATTATTGTGTACGAACTGTCTAAACATCACCCAAAGTGAATAAAACTTAGCTCAAAAGAAATATTTTCGCTTGACAAGATTTGTTTTTTTTTAAAGTCTGAAAATCTTTAAAAAAAGAATAAATAAAAGAAGGGGCAATGACCCCAAAGTAGTTTTAAAAACTTCCAATGACCCTCAGCTTTCCAAAGCAAATCAAATAATACCTAAGTAGGTACTTTTCGGGACATTATTTGGTGAAATTTAAGTTTGAACAAACAACACAAAAGGCGAAAAACACATTTTGTTCATACTTATTAATACTAAAATATTGGATACGTTTCCTTTTGGAGTAATCCATTTTGTATGCTTTTCCTAGTATCCGATTAAGCTGAAAGGCACACGTACGTTATTTGTCAATAAAAATCCATTTTCCGTTCCGTTCCCGTTTCCCATCAACCGAGCGTCCCGAGACTGCCAATGTTATTTTTCATGTGTATAATTGCCATTCAAACTACTTTAAAGTTACATACGTTTACATTTTCGTTACCTTGTAATGACTAATTTCAATGAACTATTGAAGAAAATCAGTACGAGGCGCTAGCCTCGAAAGTCACGAACTATTGAACAAAATCAGTATTACGAGGCGCTAGCCTCGAAAGTCACGAACTATTGAACAAAATCGGTATTACGAGGCGCTAGCCCCGACAGTCACGCCTATTGAACAAAATCAGTATTACGAGGCGCTAGCCCCGACAGTCACGCCTATTGAACAAAATCAGTATTACGAGGCGCTAGCCCCGACAGTCACGAACTATTGAACAAAATCAGTATTACGAGGCGCTAGCCTCGAAAGTCACGAACTATTGAACAAAATCGGTATTACGAGGCGCTAGCCCCGACAGTCACGCCTATTGAACAAAATCAGTATTACGAGGCGCTAGCCCCGACAGTCACGCCTATTGAACAAAATCAGTATTACGAGGCGCTAGCCCCGACAGTCACGCCTATTGAACAAAATCAGTATTACGAGGCGCTAGCCCCGACAGTCACGCCTATTGAACAAAATCAGTATTACGAGGCGCTAGCCCCAACAGTCACGCCTATTGAACAAAATCAGTATTACGAGGCGCTAGCCCCGACAGTCACGAACTATTGAACAAAATCAGTATTACGAGGCGCTAGCCCCGACAGTCACGCCTATTGAACAAAATCAGTATTACGAGGCGCTAGCCCCAACAGTCACGCCTATTGAACAAAATCAGTATTACGAGGCGCTAGCCCCGACAGTCACGAACTATTGAACAAAATCAGTATTACGAGGCGCTAGCCCCGACAGTCACGCCTATTGAACAAAATCAGTATTACGAGGCGCTAGCCCCGACAGTCACGAACTATTGAACAAAATCAGTATTACGAGGCGCTAGCCCCAACAGTCACGCCTATTGAACAAAATCAGTATTACGAGGCGCTAGCCCCGACAGTCACGAACTATTGAACAAAATCAGTATTACGAGGCGCTAGCCCCGACAGTCACGCCTATTGAACAAAATCAGTATTACGAGGCGCTAGCCCCGACAGTCACGAACTATTGAACAAAATCAGTATTACGAGGCGCTAGCCCCGAAAGTCACGAACTATTGAACAAAATCAGTATTACGAGGCGCTAGCCCCGACAGTCACGAACTATTGAACAAAATCAGTATTACGAGGCGCTAGCCCCGACAGTCACGCCTATTGAACAAAATCAGTATTACGAGGCGCTAGCCCCAACAGTCACGCCTATTGAACAAAATCAGTATTACGAGGCGCTAGCCCCGACAGTCACGAACTATTGAACAAAATCAGTATTACGAGGCGCTAGCCCCAACAGTCACGCCTATTGAACAAAATCAGTATTACGAGGCGCTAGCCCCGACAGTCACGAACTATTGAACAAAATCAGTATTACGAGGCGCTAGCCCCGACAGTCACGCCTATTGAACAAAATCAGTATTACGAGGCGCTAGCCCCAACAGTCACGCCTATTGAACAAAATCAGTATTACGAGGCGCTAGCCCCGACAGTCACGAACTATTGAACAAAATCAGTATTACGAGGCGCTAGCCCCAACAGTCACGCCTATTGAACAAAATCAGTATTACGAGGCGCTAGCCCCGACAGTCACGAACTATTGAACAAAATCAGTATTACGAGGCGCTAGCCCCAACAGTCACGCCTATTGAACAAAATCAGTATTACGAGGCGCTAGCCCCGACAGTCACGAACTATTGAACAAAATCAGTATTACGAGGCGCTAGCCCCGACAGTCACGCCTATTGAACAAAATCAGTATTACGAGGCGCTAGCCCCAACAGTCACGCCTATTGAACAAAATCAGTATTACGAGGCGCTAGCCCCGACAGTCACGCCTATTGAACAAAATCAGTATTACGAGGCGCTAGCCCCGACAGTCACGAACTATTGAACAAAATCAGTATTACGAGGCGCTAGCCCCGAAAGTCACGAACTATTGAACAAAATCAGTATTACGAGGCGCTAGCCCCGAAAGTCACGAACTATTGAACAAAATCGGTATTACGAGGCGCTAGCCCCGAAAGTCACGAACTATTGAACAAAATCAGTATTACGAGGCGCTAGCCCCGAAAGTCACGAACTATTGAACAAAATCAGTATTACGAGGCGCTAGCCCCGACAGTCACGAACTATTGAACAAAATCGGTATTACGAGGCGCTAGCCCCGACAGTCACGAACTATTGAACAAAATCAGTATTACGAGGCGCTAGCCCCAACAGTCACGCCTATTGAACAAAATCAGTATTACGAGGCGCTAGCCCCGACAGTCACGAACTATTGAACAAAATCAGTATTACGAGGCGCTAGCCCCGACAGTCACGCCTATTGAACAAAATCAGTATTACGAGGCGCTAGCCCCAACAGTCACGCCTATTGAACAAAATCAGTATTACGAGGCGCTAGCCCCGACAGTCACGCCTATTGAACAAAATCAGTATTACGAGGCGCTAGCCCCGACAGTCACGAACTATTGAACAAAATCAGTATTACGAGGCGCTAGCCCCGAAAGTCACGAACTATTGAACAAAATCGGTATTACGAGGCGCTAGCCCCGAAAGTCACGAACTATTGAACAAAATCAGTATTACGAGGCGCTAGCCCCGAAAGTCACGAACTATTGAACAAAATCAGTATTACGAGGCGCTAGCCCCGACAGTCACGAACTATTGAACAAAATCGGTATTACGAGGCGCTAGCCCCGACAGTCACGAACTATTGAACAAAATCGGTATTACGAGGCGCTAGCCCCGTCAGTCAGCCGCACGTCTGTAGTATGTATCACTGTACTGGTGCGTTCAGTGATCGAGTAATGAATGTAAATGTTTACCTATTTTGGAGGGAAAGAGCGTCTCGTCGTCGAGCTGGTCCTGCGCCCACGTCATGAGGTAGTCAATGTACTTGGGAGCGGAGCACTTGATGGGCTTCTTGACGGTGTGCCCATCGGCCCAGTGGTACTCGTACTTGGGGCCCGCCGACATCACCGCGCACGACTCCTCTGTGCAGAACTCCGTGATAGTGCCGTACAGCATGTTGATCTGGTTGAAGAAGTCCACCGCTGGCGACACAAGCGAGGGTTACACACAGAGAGCAGACGTCTTATTCATACGCACCGTGCAACTTGTCCAATCATCTTTTACATGTTATCAATCAGAATCTTTGTGGTAATTTCTTTAAAATCTATACTAATATTATAAAGCTGAAGAATTTGTTTGTTTGTTTGGCGATAATCTCAGGAACAAATGCTTCGAATTGAAAAATTATTTTAGTGTTGGATAGCCCATTTATCGTTAGCGTCAAGATGAAGGGACCAAGTCTTGGATCGCAAATCAGCCTACATAAAAGTTTAATACTATAAATCTACTATTTGCTACCTATGCAATAATTTTAGCTACCTCAATGTATACGTAGTTATTTAATAAATCCTTGGCCCCTCCAAGCTCCATCTTGACGTCAAGATGGAGGGGCCAAATGGATACGCAGATCGGAGGAGTATCCTACCTGTATAGTATTTCAATACCTTAATTCTACTTTAGAAATATGAAATTTGATTGTCCCTAACATGAATCGTTTGAGAAATATCAACCATAAACGTTGGTCCCTCCATCTTGACGATTCAACAATTTGGTCAAACATGTTATTGGATAGTTTTTTTTTTTGTTTGTCGAAGTGTTCATATTTAGTACCTATTTTCTACCTTTAGATTATGCAAATGTTTTACGTTAAAAATTAACTTAAAAAAAGTAATAAATATTTTTTTATAAGTACTTATTTGTAAACAAGGTGAAATTGACATATCTGTAAGTACCCAAATTATGAACAACTTTCACAATGAAACCAAACCAAATAACGCGAATAAATAATCAGCTGTTTCAAACATCAAAAGAAATAAAAGCACCTTGCTTTCTAATTGCTAAACTGCTAAAGAGCCGGAAGTCATGAGCCTTAGCCCAGCAGTGGGATGATGCAAATTGCTGCTAAAAAAAAAAAAAAAAAAAAAAATTAGGTACAGCCTGTATTTACAGGGTGTACCTAATTTAAATAACTGAAAGACCTAAATCGCGAAGAAAATTAAAGTAAAAAATCGGCGGTTCCATATATATTTTTTTCCACGTCATGGACAAATTGTTAGAACAGAAGATTTTATCCCCCGCGAATTTCTATTTAGAAGTTTCAGCAGAAGCATTTAGTGCTCGAATCAATGCCTTGTTTCTGAATTATGATTAAATTCAAAGGAATAAACCCACATTTACTTCTAATGTTTTTTATTACTAGGACAGTTCGTGCAAGTCCTGACAATCCCTGCACTGTAAAATACATCATTGACAACATTTTCTATTACATAAGCAATATTGCATTCGCACTGTATTCGTTCACGGTTTCCCACAGGCGTTCATCTGAAATGTTTCTTGAGTATGGCATTACGCATTTTATAAATATCATCACATTTAGTATCGTGAATAAGTATTAAATATTAATTCTTCGAAGATTGAAAATAAACCGCCCATTTAAAAACCGTCCGTTAAAGATAAACTTTAAAAAAAAGTATTAATTAATTTTTATACATAATTGTATAAAAAACACGGGAAAAATTCGCTGGAAAAAAATCAGCTGTTCTAAACATTCTGTCCATGACATGTGGAAATAAACATATACCTATGGAACCGCCGATTTTTTTCCTTAATTTTCTTCGCGACTCAGGTCTTTCAGTTATCGCCGGGGTTGCGGGTTGTTCGAAAGAGATACCGTGGCCCTGGCATAGGCAACTGAAGGAACACGGGTGGGTTTTAGTCAGTAAAAGTCTGACACGCCCTCCCGCTCCGCCCAGAGCGGGAGAAGTCATTTGATGATATCTCACATCCACAAAAAAAAAGGTCTTTCAGTTATTTAAATTAAATTGGGTACACCCTGTATCTCCCAAAGGTCTTTCAGGCAACCTTTGGCAAGTTTACTGTTACTGTAACCCTGCATCATCCCACTGCTGGGCAAAGGCCCATGACTTCCGGCTCTTTAGCAATTAGAAAACAAGGTGCTTTTATTACTTTTGATGTTTGAAAGGATATATTAGGCTTTAATTTTTGTTTGAAACAGCTGATTGTTTATTCGCGCTATTTGGTTTGGTTTCATTGTGAATGTTGTTCATAATTTGGGTACAGATATGTCAATTGCACCTTGTTTGCAAATAAGTATAAAAAACATTTATTACTTTTTTTAAGTTTATTTTTAACGTAAAACATTTGCATAATCTAAAGGTAGAAAATAGGTACTAAATATGAACACTTCGACAAACAAAAAAAAAAACTATCCAATAACATGTTTGACCAAATTGTTGAATCGTCAATATGGAGGGAGCAACGTTTATGGTTGATATTTCTCAAACGATTCATGTTAGCGACAATCAAATTTCATATTTCTAAAGTAGAATTAAGGTATTGAAATACTATATAGGTAGGATACTCCTCCGATCTGCGTATCCATTTGGCCCCTCCATCTTGACGTCAAGATGGAGGGGCCAAGGATTTATTAAATAACTACGTATACATTGAGGTAGCGAAATGGCGACAGGTTACAGGAACAACTTGCGACCCACGGATGCCCCTCAAGTTGAAGGGGAAAATTTACAAGTCCGTGATAAGGCCTGTCGTACTTTATGGATCGGAATGCTGGACAGTGAAGAAGACGGATGAAAAAAAATTGCATGCAGCGGAGATGAGAATGTTGAGATGGATGTGTGGAGTGACAAGAATGGATAAAGTGAGAAATGAGTATATAAGAGGAAGTTTGAAAGTGGCGCCAGTGACAGAAAAGTTGAAAGGAAATCGTTTGTCTTGGTATGGGCATGTAATGAGGAGAGACGAAACGCATGTGACTAAAAGAGTGATGAATATAGATGTTGATGGATGGAGAGGCAGAGGAAGGCCAAAGAAAAGATGGATGGATTGTGTGAGGAATGATATGAAAGAGAAGGGAGTGAATGATAGCGTGACGGTTGACAGGGGAGAATGGAAGAAGAAAACGTGTTGCGCCGACCCCAAGTAATATGGGATAAGGGCAGGAAGATGATGATGACATTGAGGTAGCTAAAATTATTGCATAGGTTAGCAAATAGTAGATTTATAGTATTAAATTTTTATGTAGGCTGATTTGCGATCCAAGACTTGGTCCCTTCATTTTGACGCTCACCATTTATCGAGGAAAGCTATAGGCTATATAACATCACGCTATGACCAATAGGAGCGGTGCAGCAATGAAAAATGTTGCAAAAACGGGGAAAATGTATTACTTTTGAGCTTCTGTTGCGTGCGCTGCGTTAACGGTTAAAGTTACGCAACAATCATATATGACAGAATTGTTTCTCGAAAGTTCTAAAACAAAGTCCACGATATCTATCTTCTAAGGCTGGCTCATTATAACTGTTTTAATGGTAATCAATTTTTTTTAATAAAATAATGCATTAAATAATGCCGTGCCTTAGGCAGCAAAATTTTCAAATCTGTAGGTCTCATAAGTTATAAACAAAATAAACAAAATATACGTAATAAACAAAAAATAGTTTCCGCGCCAAAAAAAAATCAAATTATTGCTTCGGAGCAGGTAAGGAGCGGCGTTGCCGTTCCGTGCGCTACATTATTGCAATCAAGTTTGTGCTTAGCAGGAATTGTATTAGACGTCATTATAGCTTGCGCTCAAAATAATTTTAATTATGAATGTTGAAGATATAGGCTGAGAGCCGACTGAACTCTAGTGGAACTAATAATGTATTATTTAAAAGTAGATACTTTACAATTTTAGACGATGAGAGAACTACTATTATTATTGTTTTCTTTTTGTGACTTGTCATGTGTAGTTCGGGCGCAAAGGTAGCCCGCGAAATTCAAACTTTGTTTATTTATTTATTTATTAAAACTTTATGCACAAGTAAAAAAATACTGTACAAAGGCGACTTAATGCCTGAGGCATTTTGTGCAATTGTTACATTTGTGCAATTTGCAGGTCACTGTTAGGTTGTATCTTGATCAAATTATGATTCGCGACCGTAACAAATAATAGGTCTTTACCTATGAAATTGCCGTTTTGTATGAAAAAATTTAAACGAATTTTTTTCATGCATTTTTTATTTGTATTAATCGAAGTAATCACCCATGCAATCAATGCATCTTTGCCAAAGCAGTGGCAGTTTATTGATGCCCTTCTTAAAGAAATCAGCTGGACGGGAGGCAACAAATTCTTCAAAGGCATTTTGTACTGCCTCTCGGGTATTGAATTTTTTTCCCGCCAAGAAGTTATCCAAATTCTGGAAAAAGTAGTAGCCTGTAGGCGCAAGGTCTGGTGAGTAGGGCGGATGACGGAGAGCTTCCAACCCCAGTTCTTGCAACTTGGAGACCATCTGCTGTGCAGTATGAGGTCACGCGTTGTCGTGCAGGAGCAGCGGAGACGAGCGATTGACCAATGCTGGTTGGAGATGTGCCAGCTTCTCCATCATTGTGTTCAGTTCTTCACAGTACACATCTGAAGTAATGCTCACCCCGTTTGGTAAGAAGCTGTGATGAATCACACCAGCGCTAGACCACCAAACAGTGACCATCACTTTTCTAGGGGTAAGTTTTCGTTTAGGGCATTGTTTAGGTGCTGAACCAGGATCCAACCAACTTGCTGAGCGCTTGCGGTTATCAAACAGAATCCATTTTTCATCGCAGGTAACAATGCGGTTCAAAATTCCTTCATTTGTGTGTCTGTTGAGCAGTGCAAGGCACGTCTCGACGCGTACTTCGCGCTGGCGATCATTGAGTTCGTGGGGCACCCATTTGTCAAGCTTTTTTACCTTGCCAATTTGACGCAAATGGACCAATATTGTTTTGACGCTAACGTCGAAAGCTACTGCTAATTCAGCCGTAGATTGTGTATCATCAGCTTCCACAATCGCCTTTAATTCGTCATTGTCGACCAGTCTTCGGACGACCGCGAGGTTCATTTTTCAGGTCGAAATTTCCAGAACGGAAGCGAGCAAACCAATAACAAGTGGTGCGTTGGTTTGTACTGTTAGCTCCGTAAACGTCGTTGATGTTGCGTGCCGCTTGTGCCGCGTTGCTGCCACGACGGTACTCATATTCCATAATTACTCGAATTTTTAACGTATCCATGATGACGAAAAAGATTGAAATGCGATGAAAATGTAACACTAATCAATAAACAAATGACTACTTTTGGAAAAACAAATCCATGTAAAATTAATTTGAAATTAGAATAGAATAGAATAGAATAGAATACTCTTTATTATGCACACCATTTAAATTACTGGTTACAATTAGAATTCTTAGCCAAACAAAAATTATTTTGATTTGAAATGGCCAGTACTGCAGAACGGCAATTTCATAGGTAAAGACCTAATATGTATTTGTAATATGTATTTGTGTTTTTTTTTTGCTTTTTTGTTTTTTTTTTTTGTGTATTTGTAATATGTATTTATGTGTTTTTTTTTTTTGTTTATTTTTGTTTCTCTCTAAGTTAGAATTGGTCTATTAAATGATTTTTTCATGAAATCGTGACGTTTGAGAACAATTCTACAACATCGAATCAGAACAAAATGTCATAAAAAAAAGGCATGGCTCCAGCGTTTTACGAATCGTAAAACGCTCGCTTAGCGCACCCGCGCGCTGGTGTGCGTTGAGAGTACAACTATAGTCCGCGAAACAATTTTGGTACTAGTCTGAAAGGGATGATAATATTTTTTTAATCCAGAGTCAAAACTCTATTAGGCAGGTAAACAGGGGTGAGTATAAATCAAAACACTCGAAGAGAGTCCACGAATTAAAAATATAATACAAAGTTTGAGAAACAAAATTACAAAAAGATCTCTCGTAATGGCATCGATCATGCTTTACGAGGATTTTGCAAAATTAAGCACTTTGTAATAAGCCAGCTTAGTATACATTACACCAGTTTTTGTTTCGTAATAATAGTCACAGTATTACCGAAGTTATTACCCCGGAGCAAAAATACAATGGGGTAGTAAAATGTCAATAAGGTCGAAATTAGCTTGATACCCTTGAAATGATGTGCATAATGATCTAGACACTTTCTGAAGTGTCAAGCGAATTCAGACCTTATTGACATTCATGTTTTTTTTAATTAAATTCAGCTTCCAGATTATTTACCGAGTATCCTGGAGCAAAAAAACAAAGGGGTTTTAGAATGTCAATAAGGTCGAAATTAGCTTGATACCCTTGAAATGATGTGCATAATGCTTTAGACACTATCTATGGTGTCAAGCGAATGTAGATCTTATTGGCATTCATGTTTTTTTTTGTTAAATTCAGCTTCCAGATCATTTACCAAGTATCCTGGAGCAAAAAAACAAAGGGGTTTTAGAATGTCAATAAGGTTGAAATTAGCTTGAGACCTTAGAAATGATGTGCTAGTGATCTAGACACTTTCTAAGGTGTCAAGCGAATTTTGACATATTGGCATCCGTGTTTTTTTTTTTGTTAAGTTCAGCTTCCAGATCATTTACCGATGACCCTGGAGCAAAAAACAAAGGGGTTGTATAATGTTACATAGTTTATCAACCAATCAGAGGCCGCGCTCAAAACTCAGTTGGTGGATTTTGCTTACAAAACCTACTATGGGAGTTTGGTTGTTCCAAACTCAATTGATGGATTTTGTAGAGAAAGTCTACTATCGGAGTTTATCAACCAATCAGAGGCCGCGCTCAAAACTCAGTTGGTGGATTTTGCTTATATGCGGCCCGGCCAGGTAACAGACGGGTAGCTAGGTACGAGTACTTTACTCCCGTCAGCAAAGAACTTCTTTCTCACGTTTTATTTAAAACAAAAACATTTTTTTTTTGCAGCCACCATTTTAATTTTCATTTTGACCTCATTATTGTTTTCAGCTACCTCAAATACCAAGAAAAAGACACCCATTACGAAAAATTTGTAAATTTTTGCAGCCGCCATCTTGGATTTTGATTTTGACCTCGTTATCGTTTTCAGCGACCTCAAAAACCATGACAATGACACTCATGATGAAAAATTTTAAAATTTTCGCAGCTGCCATCTTGGATTTTCATTTTGGCCTCATTATCGTTTTCAGCGACTTCAGAAATCATGAAAATGACACCCATGACGAAAAACTTGAAAATGTCAGTTTGTATCCGCCATTTTGAATTCAAAAACCATGAAAATGTTTTTAAAATAAAATTAATTTGAAATTAGAATTCTTAGCCAAACAAAAATTATTTTGATTTGAAATGGCCAGTACTGCAGAACGGCAATTTCATAGGTAAAGACCTAATATTACAGTGTGTAGTCGGCTCCCAGTCTATAATCTAGTTCAAACTACAACAAACTGATAACGTAGCGCACGGAACGGCAACGCCGCTCCTTACCTGCTCCGAGGCAATAATTTGAATTTTTTGGCGCGGAAACTATTTTTTGTTTATGTCGTAGAAACTATGAGACCTAGAGATTTGAAAATTTTGCTGCCTAAGGCAGCTATTATGCCTTAATTTTTGAGCTATAAAACATTATCATATGTTCTTTCGTTCGGAAGATATGACTGAGCAGCTGGGGTGACGTCACTCCAGCTTGCATATGTTTATAGGTTTAATAACACATAGAGTATTTTGACCAGATTTAAAAATTTTGCTGCCAATGGCAGCTATTATGCTTTGATTTTCTGACTTTAGTCCAAAACTCTAACCTCACTGGTTTGCCTGTCCGGAATGAGGAAGCTGGGGTGACGTCACTCCAGCTAACACACACTAAATGACTCATATTGACGCAGTTATTGTGGCAGCTAAATTAAGACTGGGTACTTTGATTGCAGCTATTATGCTTTAAATATTGGCATAGGTAGAATTATTCTATCACCTATGAGGAAGCTGGAGTTATGAACATGCGGAATCCTTCTTTTTTTTTCTAGTTGGTGTTCGAATCATTATGCATGAGGAGAAAGATTTCATCATGTATTTGAACAACAAGTTGGTTATTAAAACCCTGCATTTTTGTGTTTTCAAAAACCGTACTTTGATTTCTATGTTTAAGAAACTATTTACCTGCCACTGTGCATCTAAAGAATTTTCATTTAGTTAAATTCGTAATATCATACAATCATAATAATTCTCTCGAGATCAGCATATATACTTACCTAATGATAATAATAAGTTGTAAATATTTATTATAATCATAACAGGAAAAATTATCAGCAATTAGAATTTAATATTATTTTCCATGTACAGCTCATGGTTTACTTTAAAAGGAAACATGAAAAGGATTATTCGATAGTCTGTTATCTGTGAGTCATGAAGCGCCGCCGCGCCCGGCACGTCACGTTCAAAGCGTATGAGTGCGAGCCGACTAGCCGACTTTGTAGGTGCCAAGTTAAACAATGGGCACATGGAGTGATTGTAATGTAAGTTTCCGTTAATGGCAAGTCACTAGTGACTAGTGACGCACCGCACATCTCAACCTCGCGTTGTACCACTTTGGTCTCAGAAACCCTATCTCTAAAAAACTGTACTTAATTTTACACACATATAAACAAGCTGGTTATCACCACTTCAACACTCCGTGTCTGATGTCACCACTTCAGAGTTTTATTTTAGTGTCTATTGCTTGTCTTTTCTCAGGCATTTCTATTTTGTATAGATATGTGTACAAAGCTGTGGACGGTGGACTGTGAGCTCTCACAAAGTATTAATAGGACTCAAACACACAAGATGTTAGAGTTGTAGTACAAAGCTGTGGACGGTGGACTGTGAGCTCTCACAAAGTATTAATAGGACTCAAACACACAAGATGTTAGAGTTGTACTTGTAGTACAAAGCTGTGGACGGTGGACTGTGAGCTCTCACAAAGTATTAATAGGACTCAAACACACAAGATGTTAGAGTTGTAGTACAAAGCTGTGGGCAGTGGACTGTGAGCTCTCACAAAGTATTAATAGGACTCAAACACACAAGATGTTAGAGTTGTACTTGTAGTACAAAGCTGTGGACGGTGGACTGTGAGCTCTCACAAAGTATTAATAGGACTCAAACAAAATCTGTACATTCTCTTCTAAATAAGAGCTAGTACAGTTGGGGAAGCATAATCAGCTTTTTGATTTGACCGCCTTATACCGATTATTGCGATCTTATACTTACAACAAATACACTGATTACAACTTGCCATAACAGCTATATGGTAAGTGAACCTGGTGGTTTGAGCTACGTAACTTGTTGGTACAAGTTGGTAGTTTGGAGTCCACACTGCAGGTATTAAGTTAGAGCAGCTAGTACACAAAGCTGGTGCTCACTGTTCACGGCGACCCACTCGTTGAGGTCTTCGCCCTCAGGCAGCATGACAGCGAGGCGCAGGTTGCCAGAACCCAGCGTGGCCGCCGCGTGCCGCATCAGGTCGTACTGGTGCGTGCCCTCGGGTATGTTCTTCTTCGGCTTGAATGTCTTGTTTGAACGACTCCCACTGTAACACGACGTGTTGATATGTTACACATACTTCTTGATAACCACAGAGCTAAGTTAAGTACACAGTCTAGCCAGGAGGGCGCTCCACCCTTCCCCGTACTGGCAGCACACTACACAGAGTACACTATGACCACACGGCGTAGTCTGGGCTAATGCTAACTACGAGGCTTTGGCAAAGCAATGTAAATCTTTACATATAAATAATAAACCACAAAACTTCACCACAGACGTAAACAAGACGTCAGCGCAGTAGAACGGAAAAAGTTTAGTTATAAATAGACACACAAGACTGCTTTAGCTAGACCAACTATTACTTACAATAAAAAGCTCATTTTGAAAGTGACCTTTTCCTATTTGATTATAAGAAGTATTGTTTCCACTAGAATAGCACCGAGTCATTAAAATTAGGTTATATTAATACAATAAAATCTTTTGATACAATTGTCAAAAGTTTATTGCTTTTTATTTTATTTTGACAGCTGCAGATGGTATTGCCATTAAATTGATAAAATCAAGATCAACTGCCCAAAGAGCCGATTCGTAGCCAAAGAGTAAGAGATAGAAAATAGTGTCCAGGTAATACAGTAAGCAGGTTTACATGAATATTACTTATAGCTAGGTTATAAAATATTATTTGCCAGTCATAATGCTGCCCAAGGCGGGGAAAACACACTGAATCCGGAGAGCTATCGGCCGATCACGCTGCTGCCGACTGTCTCCAAGGTGTTTGAAGCACTCCTGCAGCGACATCTACAGCCACACATCGCGCCGCGACCTGAGCAGTTCGGGTTTCGGTCAGAACATAGCACGATGCTTCAGCTGTCAAGGGTACTGCACCACCTCGCCGCAGCGATAAATAAGAAGCAATACCTTGGACCGCGTGTAGCATGAAGGCCTGATTTATAAGCTGGCCACATCAGACGCGCCCCGTCGCGTCGTAATGGTGGTTTCTAACTTTCTCTCCAACTGGATTTTCAGGGTGGTGGTCAACGGAGCGCTCTCTAGCACCCGCCCGGTGCGCGCCGGTATGCCACAGGGAAGCTGCGTTTCGCCGGCGTGTTACTCACGTTACACCGACGACATCCCCACGACGCCAGAGGCGACGCTCGCGCTGTATGCTGACGGCGCCGCGTACATTACCACCTCAAAAGTGAGTGGCGGGAGCCACTCACTTTTTCTGTAGGAACAGAGTCTGTATCCCTGTCGCTGGTCGCCTCCTGCTGGGCTTCTCTCATGTAGGTTCCACCTGGTAGGGGTTGACCGCCGGGATACGCTGAAGAAAGCGGCGCTGAATAGCAGCGTCATGGCGTGCCTACAGACACAAAAATAGCAATCATTCACAGGGGCGCGATACTCGCGCCCCATCATCTACTAGCCGACCCGAGGCGCACAAAAGGAGGGGCACGTGGTGACGGATCACCGTAAAGCGCCCGCGGGAGGGGGGCCATGCCCCGTGACCGCTAGTCGCACCCCCTGACCGGGTAGTTGTAACGGCCAACACGATCATTATTTGCCAGTGAGCCCCAAACTGAGACAGTAAGCCGACGTACACACGGACGTAAAAATATCGCGGCGATTTTATTTCGCGCACTGGATTTTCAACGCACTGATTAGCGCCGAGAGTCGACAATCCAACAACTGTATCTTGGGGCTCAGTGTACGGATTCCAGTGGAGACTAAAGAGGTGATTTCAGGTGTTGTATGTTTGTTTAAATGTGATGTGTGTGTGGTATGTTAGAGTGTGTGTATGTAGTTTTTCCCACTGTGCGTCGTTTGACGTTTGATTCAGTCTCAGGTCAGGGTATTTATATTAGTTGTTCCGAGTCATCATAATGATACTCAGCTTAGATACTTCACAATCTTCTAAATATATAAAAGAAGAAACTGACTGACTGACATATCAACGCACAGCCCAAACCGCTGGGTCTAGAGATAGGTTCCTTATGAAATCTAAGGACACTAAGAAAGGATTTTTCAAAATTCACCCTCTAAGGGGGTGAAACGGTGGTCCAAAGTTTGTATGAAAAATCGTATTCCTTGAGTTAATAGACTTGAAACTTGGCACGAATATTTGTCTAAGTAAATTATAAAGTTTTTCATTTTTAGTTTTCCTAAACTACCCCCTAAAGATTGGAGGGTGTCAAAGTTTGTATGGAGTAATTTTAACGCGCTATCCGATTAACTCGAAATTCAGCATTTATACTTAAGGCACAAAAAACAGGAGTAAATTCCAGTCGTGCGTCGGAGCTGACACACACTTTTTTTGTTTGTTTGAACGCGCTAATCTCTGGAAGTACTAGGCGGACTTTAATAATTATTTTTGCATTTGATAGTAAATTCAATTCTTAAGGAAGGCTATAGACATATTTAACGTCACTCTAGGACTCTTACGTGCCGAGCAAAAAGAAAAAAAGTCAGAAAGAACGCTAAGCGAAAACGAAATAATAGCGTGGGCAGGCAATGCGATGCGACGGGGTGGGTCGGGGGACAAGAAATTTCAGCAGCAAGGAATTTCAGAATTTTGGCAGAAGCAATCTCAATATATAATAATAAAAGTCCTGACTGACTGACTGACTCATCAATGCCGAGCCCAAACCGTTGCACTTATAAAGCTGCAATTTTGCACAGAGGTTCCGGAGACAGGTTTTTCTACCCGTGGGATATTTTCCGACATCCACACGGGCGAAGCCGCGGGAACAAGCTAGTACTATATATGTATGCTATTTAATTGATAATTATTAAAAAAATTCAGGATAATTATTTCCTTAAATCATTGCTAAAATTGGCCTTTTAAATAAGTATAATATATAAAAATTCAAGGTATGCATCTCAAATTTTATTTGGTTCTGTTGTGGTCTCCCGGCCTCACAAATAGCTGCCGCTAATAATTTTACGGAACCCATCGTACGACCGCACTGCACGAAGAATCAGTACGAAGTGGTTTTTTTAGCGCTCGTTCGAACACTCTGTTGAAGGGTGGAAAAATCGCGCTAGGCGTTTTTATTCCGCCGCGATTTTATTACGTCCGTGGGGACGTGGGCTTTTTTTTTTTGTGGATGGGAAATCATCAAATGACTTCTCCCGCTCTGGGCAGAGCGTGAGGGCGTGTCAGACTTTTACTGACTAAAACCCACCCGTGTTCCTTCAGTTGCCCGTGCCAGGGCCACGGTATCTCTTTCGAACTACCCGCGACCCCGGCGGCATCGGTCCAATTGACCCCGTCACTGCTGACATCTCTTTGAGGCGCGCGTGGAACACAACGCGCCGTCGACCCGGGCCTGGTCCTTACCGGACGGCGAGCTGCCCATTACTCGTCGTCCGCAAGCCCGCGCCTACGGTGGCCGGGAATCGGCGATAGATTCCCGTCGCCCAGGGCGTCTCCTACGGCGGCTAGGGGCGCGACGGCGCGGCTGTTGCCTCTCCCTCACGCGTTCCGCTTTCTCCTTCGCGAGCATTACTGCTTCGCAGAAGGAGGTGACGGCCTCCCATGCACGCTCGCTCCGCACCATGGCCTGGACCAGGTTTGGACGCGAGAGATCGCCGCCGCCGATCGCCCCCGTGAGAACACGGCGGTGCTCCGCCCAAGCCGGGCAGACCTCCACTGTATGCTCCACCGTGTCCTCCGGGCGATCCACACAATGGTGACACCCGGGCGTTTCCTCCCGCCTTATCCGAAACAGGAACCTCCCAAAACAACCGTGTCCGGTGAGGACCTGCGTGAGGCGGAAGGTGAGGACGCTGTGGCGCCTCTCCAACCACTCCTCAAAGAGGGGACTTATCGCCGCAATTGTGGCGTGCCCAGCGCTGGGTTGCGACAACTGCACTCCCCACGTCGCCATGAGATCCCGCCGAAGCTCTGTCCGTTGTACCGTGATTTCTCGCGGCTGCGGAGTTACGACCCGGCGTTTCGCCTCCTCGCGCCACTCTCACACGTGCGCGAGGACTTTTGCCTCCAGATCCCATGGCGGTAATCCGGCAAGGAGGCTCGCCGCCTCACAGGAGAGACGTGGGCTTACCTTGTATTTTTTTAACGCTGCGTTAAATAAAGAATTTGAATTAAAAAATATTACTATAATTTTGGGATGGTAACATTGAAACTGCTGTAAGCAGTGTTGCCGTTTTAGCCACTTTGTGGCTAGATTTAGCTGATTTCGACGGTTTTAGCTAAAAAATAATCTGTTTTAGCCACCAAAATAAATCTAGCTACTTCTGGCTACCTTTTACTCAAATTTGAGTTTGAGTAAAAGGTAGCCAGAAGTAGCTAAACTCAAACTCAAAGCATTTATTTCAAATAAACCAATTACAGGCACTTTTGAATTGTCAATGGGTCGGTCAGTCAGAAAGATGAAGCTAGTTGCCCATTCCAAAGCGTAGTAGATCCCTATGGAGAAGAACGGGCAAGAAACTCCACGGACACTCTTTTAAATCATAATATTTTTACAAAATATTGGTTACATCGTTCAAGTTGAAAATATACATGTGAGAACAATGTAGAAAGACGTGCACGTTAAAAAGCGTCCGTAATAAAAAGAAAATAACTAAAATAACTAAATTAAATATTAAAATTAAAAATAAGCCATGGCAGCTAAGAGACGACCAGTCCCAACTGGCGGCGCCCGTTCACGAACATGACGCATGGATCAGCACCAATTAGCTCAACCATTTTGAAGGGAACTTAATGATCCAACACACACGCCACCACCAGCGAGACATTTGAGTGAGCATGACATGCTCTCAACCGCCAGGGCACACTCAAGTCAGTGAAAGACGTACCCAGTAAAAGGTAGCTTAATAGTAGCTACATAGTGCTCACATGTGCTATGCAATTATATAATACTAAGAGATTGAATCTAAACAATGCAAAGAAAGTTTTTTCTCATCTTAATCTTCAGCAGCTCCAACAATATATCCGAATGCTAATCAATTAATTAATGCGTCTTTGTGGAGCAGGACAAGCATTCAGCCAAGCATTTTTATCAGCGATGTAATCCCCCAACTTATAATATGCCTGGCTGCATAGTGTGCGTTTTATACAAGATTTAAATTTCGTTTCATTCAGCTGGAGTATGTGGGGAGGTATTTTATTATAACATTTTAAACAGTACCCCATGAAGGATAAGTCTACTTTAGCCAGTCTGAAACCTGATTGAACTAATTGGTCCCTATTTCTAGTCCTATAATTGTGTCCTTCACCTCTTTTACCGAAAAGATTCTGATTTTTCCTTACGTACATGATGTTAATATCTTTAAACAGTTCCCTTAGAGAATCGCGCCTGCGGAGGCCACATATTGCTCTGATGGCTCTTTTCTGCAGAATAAAAATAGACTCTATGTCTGCAGCCCGTCCCCATAATAAAATACCGTAAGACATAATACTATGAAAGTAACTGAAATAGACCAGCCTTGCGGTATCTACATCAGTGAATTGACGGATTTTTCTCACCGCATATGCTGCTAAACTTAGCCGTCCTGCAAGAGATGTTAAATGCGGACCCCATTGCAGCCTTGAGTCGAGCGTGATCCCCAGGAAAACAGTTTTATCGACGAATTCTAGTTTCTCTTTATTCAATACTATGTCACAATCAGTACTTTTAACATTTGGTAAAGCAAATCTCATAGGTACATTTAGTCTTTTTCCCATTTAATACTAAATTATTAGCAGTGAACCAATTATGGATCTGCAGTAGGACGTTATTTACGTCGTCAAGATTTGATGCACGTCTATTTTTCTTAAAAATTAAGGATGTATCGTCAGCAAATAACACCATTTGTGGTTGGTTTTTTAATAAATGGGGTAGATCATTAATATATACTAAAAAGAGGAAAGGACCCAATATCGAGGCTTGTGGAACACCCATTTGTACTTTTAGACCGAGTGACAGTTACATTATTACTACATACTTACTTTTATTACTGTTTTGCCACCTAAAGTATTAACAAATGTCACAAAAACGGTCAAACCAACTGAAATACCATCCATAACATCATCCATTAACGAAGAGATTCCAGAATTTCTAGATGACATTGTAAACTTTCAAATTGGTTTTTAATTTTATACAAAAAAAAAAACTGTAATTTTAATGTTTTTAGGTATAAACTTGTAACCAGTTTTTAATCATTTTTTAACAACACTATTAAATATTGTTATATTAAATCCACTTACCCCCATCCTTATATATTAAAATTATATTAACAATATTAATAGGATAAAGTAAGCAAAAAATACTTTAGCCACTTAGCGGAATTTCGAAATCGAAAGTAATTTATTTACAAAACTAGCAACTTTTTTCTTTGATGTAGCCACAAACTAGATGGTCCTAACGGCAACATTCTGGCTGTAAGCTAGCTAATCTGTCAGGTCAGATATTTTCAGCAATCGACGAACGAAAAGTGCCTGCACTGTATCGATTGCTTGTTTCTGCCTCTGCAAATAGTTGTGAAATTTTGAATATTTCAGAAGCCATCAAAATGCAAGGTTTATCAATTGAAAGCTTGAAAAAGCACAAAGCTGTAAGTAGCATATCCTATTTGTTGATAAACGCTCACTACGTCTCGGGTGTACACTTCTTACATAATTATTAACCTCTAATAATGTATATTTCTGTTCCAAATGTTTAATTGTTATGGCTTACATTTATTTGTAAATGAATAGAGGTAAGGCGTAATTTGTTACCTATTGTTAGACAAGCAAGTTAGATTGTGAAAATAAAAAATGAAAAGTAAGTTTATCGGTTCGTCATAGGGCTCATCATCTTCCTGCCCTTATCCCATATTACTTGGGGTCGGCGCAACACGTTTTCTTCTTCCATTCTCCCCTGTCAACCGTCACGCTATCATTCACTCCCTTCTCTTTCATATCATTCCTCACACAATCCATCCATCTTTTCTTTGGCCTTCCTCTGCCTCTCCATCCATCAACATCTATATTCATCACTCTTTTAGTCACATGCGTTTCATAGGGCTACTATTTGTAAAATATATTCCTAGTTACAGAACTGAAAAACAATCAGAATAATTACTAAGTACCTACTTTATCCTCGTTTATGTTTTAGTCGCAACTACACAAAGTCAGCGAATTTGATCTAATTGACATAAATTGTCACAATCTATAATATGGTGCGCTTTGGTTGTCCTATTTCTTTATCTTTTAATCATTGAATGTGAATCAATAGCGGTAAAGCCAGGGTTCACATTGTAATCATTCATTCATATTCAAACTTTTGCAATTTTAATAACATGATTTTGCACCTAGATCAGCTTTGTAATTCCAATTCCTCTGACCAAAACATTTCAACACTTAATCCTGAGTCCTGACTTGACTAATCACTTCCACAAACTGGAGCCGGCCGCCTGCGCCAGTTTGGCACTTTTCATTTCTTGTAATAACTGTTATTACCCCGGTAGTATGTTCCTGTGGGATATTATTGACGTTCATGCGGCGAAGCTAAGTGTGTGTATAATGTAATGTGTCAATATACTGATCACTAGGACAGGGACCACCACAGCATGTTGATGGAGAACATGCCACAACTTTAATACTTTACTAATTAAAACAACAACACACAGTACATGGCATATGGAAACAGTAGGTTGTACTACCAAGTTTGAAATTATAGTCAGCTTTCCGTGCTCCTAAACTAGGTACGCAGACCTGTATCTTAGGAGTCGGAGATTTTACGGTTTCAATTTATAAAATACAACCGTGACTTTACTGTTAGTTTACAGTGGTTGTTAACACAGCAGATGGAGTGAAAGATTGTGTTTGTGTAAATAGGGATGTGTTTATGAGTGTAGTGTGTGTGTAGGGAGGTGTGTATGTGAAGTGTGATTGTTTGATAAGCTTTCTTACAAGGTGGGTTTGATAAAGTTATGATTGTATAGCCAATAAATTTTCTGTCTCATCATAAGTTAAGGATATCAGCTAGTTTCTTAATTTTTTTTTAATTTCATGTAATTAAGAATGAATGTTGTAATGTATGTATATGTGCAGTTGATCCCGCTGTATGTATGCGTGGGTATCGGCTGTGCGGGTGCTGTTTATTACCTGGGCAGGCTGGCCACCCGCAACCCCGATGTATCCTGGAACAAGAAGACCAACCCCGAGCCCTGGGAGGAGTATAGGACCAAGCAGTACAAGGTATGTAACACTGGTTCAACACCATTGCCTTGAAAAAGTTTGGCGTGCAGATATTGTTTCTGTTACTGCAGTCATGAATATGGTGCAAATAAGCTCAATAAGTGCAGATTTCCTAATAAAATATGGTGCCACTGCAGGATTAATATAATTAAGCTTAGGTTAGTTGGTTAACTTTAAAATCTATGTATTGGAATATGAACGGTCCACTGCTAATAAAGATTAATGGGATGAGTGGCAAATCAACTCTACTAAGGAAAATGTTGAGTTTGATGTGGCAGCTCATAAGCAACCAATGCAAGTGTAACTGAGCAATGAGTTGACTACAACATCACGCCTGTAATCCCTGAAGGGTGAGGCAGAGGTGTGTGTATAGACCGGCCACATTTTGTGAGATATGTTTAAGTCCCATGTAATAGGGGCGAGCCTGTAGCTATCATCCAGGCAACAATCCAAGACTGGGCTGCTAATGACAAATCCCTGACGGAAAAACCCAATAACACTGAATATATTTTTAACTTTATAAAGCCATTTAACCTTTGGGCTGTAATTTATGAACCCATAGAACCCATGTATGAAACCAAACCATGAACAGGTTCATCTCAATGTGTACCCCCAGTAGTTGCAAACCCCATAGCTTCACAACTACTGTAAGCCCGCGGTTGCCCATCGGATGTCATTGACACTTGAGGGGTTTGCAAATATTGACTTAATAATAATGTATGTTGTACTGTTGTGAGATAACATGCAGTGTTGTTTGTGTTGTTTCAGTTCTACTCGCCCACCAGGGACTACTCAAAGGAGGAGTGTCCCGCGCCCAAGTACTAGGCTTGCGCTAATGTAATCAAGTGTAATTGCAAACTATAGATTGTATTCTTAATTTAATAAATAGCAACAATTATGTGATAATAATGTTTGTTTAATTTATTACTTTTAGTTTATCTGTACCATATAGGATCTGTATGGTCTAACTGTTCACTTTTACAGACTTAGTGCTGAATTGCTGATCCATGGTGTATAGCCTGATTGTAATCTTTTCCTACTTTGTGTGGATCAACAGTTGTTACTTTTACAAGTTTTTATTTAGTTTCAGCTGTCCCAATGTTTGTCTGTAATCTAATCTTGCAAGTTAAATTTGATTCACTTCCCGGTTACCGATTGAGCTGAAATTTTTCATGCATGTGTAAATCGGATGACAAGGCAAAATTATTATGACATGGAGCTGATCTGATGATGGAACCGGAAGGTGGCCATAGCAACTCGGTAGTTAAACGACACAACCCCATCGAGTTTGGACTCGTTTGATCCGTCTTGACGAGTACTTTGGTGCTAGATGGTAACCAGGGTCTGATGATGGAGCTGGAAGATGTGTATAGGAACTCAGTAATTAAGCGACACAACCGCGTCAGTTTGGGCTCGTATGATTCGTCTTGACGAGTACTTTGGTGCTAGATGGTAACCAGGGTCTGATGATGGAGCTGGAAGATGTGTATAGGAACTCAGTAATTAAGCGACACAACCGCGTCAGTTTGGGCTCGTATGATTCGTCTTGACGAGTACTTTGGTGCTAGATGGTAACCAGGGTCTGATGATGGAGCTGGAAGATGTGTATAGGAACTCAGTAATTAAGCGACACAACCGCGTCGAGTTTGATTCGTCTTGCTCCTGATGGGTGGTGAGTGGTGGTGGTTTGGTGGATGTGATTATGCGACCACATCTTTGAAAAAATAAGCTCATTCGTTCAGTTTGTTATGAATCTGGATTCTGTCTTTGATTAGATGGATGACCAAATTAGCGTTGCAAAACTTCGGTAGTATTCGCAAATATTCAAAAGAACACTTCGATTCGAAGGAATACTACTAGTAAAAACTTATTACGTAAGTAAGTACCTATCTAAGTAGATGAAAAGAAAAATTCGGAAGTTTTCAAATAGAATAATACTCAGATTTATGAACGAACGCGTAGTAACATAGTCACTGGCATTAACGCCATCTAGCGGTCAATAGTCAAACTATATCGATAATTCAAAAAGTACCCGATGTCGGCCTTACTACGCGTCATTCGCATTACTACGCGTTCATTCATAAATCTGAGTATTATTCGATTTGAAAACTTCGGAATATTTCTTTTCATCTACTTAAATAAGTACTTACGTAACAAGTGTTTGTATGCGGTTTAGGTGTGAATGTGATAGAGAGGTAAATACATCGGTAGATTACCGAGTTTATGAAATAGTTCAAGTGTATGATAATAGGTTGGGGTAAAAGTTTCTTCGCATTTTTTAAGAAAATTCAAAACATTTTTTAATATATGTCGGAACTTCAGGATTTACTCAGTTCGATTTAGATAGACATGTGGGCAGAAGATGGGTTTCGTGCAATGAAAACACACTGGGTGCGATACACGGTGTTTAAAATCACAATCTAACACAATCACTAAGCACAACGAATCGAATACAGTCCCGTGGCGTAGTAACCCCGATGCGATCCGACACTAGACTGTCCTCGCCATGAGGTTAAAACATCACGACTCTGTAGAAGCGCGCTGTAGGCGTGGGTACCTCACGTGATGTCGCCTGTGGCGCGCTTGCGATTCGTTACGCGTCCGTACAATTGACCGGATCCGACATATACGTTATTTACATTTATCTAAAGTATGTAGGTACCATTTTGTTCGATAACTTTTTGCCATCTTGTAGGTAAGGACATGATCCCATTGCTATAGAAATGTTGGGACATCTGATCAAAATACCGCGACAAGTGGTTTTGGCAGTCCACTCGTGATGTTAACCTGATACTACCTAAAGAATTCTGAAGAGACCGAAACAGGTGGAAATCTGAAGGTGCAAGGTCAGGACTATACGGCGGATGCATTAACACCTCCCAGCCAAATTCTCTTAATTTTTGCTGAGTGGCTATAGATGTGTGAGGTCTAGCGTTATCATGATGAAAAACCACACCCTTTCTGTTGATTAATTCCGGTCGCTTTCTCCCAACTTCTTGCTTTAATCTCATCAGTTGTTCGCAGTAGAGTTCAGTCAGTACTGCCTGGTGGTAACAGCTCATAATGAATAATGCCCTTCCAATCCCACCACACACACAGCATCACCTTGTTGCGAGTTAACCCGGAGTTCGCCACAGTCTGTGAAGCCTGACCGGCCTTTGACCACGACCTTTTTCGCACGTTCTTGTCGTACGTGATCCACTTTTCATCACCAGTTATCAGCTTCTTCAAAAATGGTTCGGTTTCATTACGTCGTAATAAAGAATCACAAATGAGTACACGGTTCATTAGGTTTCTTTCAGTGAGCTCGTGAGGTACCCAAATATCGAGCTTTTTTGTGTACCTACCCAGTTTTTTTCAAATGCGCCAAAACTGTTTTGTGGTTAATTCCCAGTTCTTCAGCTACGTCGTAACTACTGATATGCCGATCTTGCTCCACTTTTTCAAAAATGGCATCCATTTTATCCGTAATAGGGCGACCAGAGCGACGTGCATCTTTGACATCAAAATTTCCGGATTGAAAACGCTTAAACCAAATTTGTGCTACTCTCACAGACACTGCACTGGGTCCATAAACATCGCAAATTTTTTTCGTGGCTTGCGTTGCATTTTTACCTTTTTTGTAGTAAAATTTTAAAATGTATCGAATTTCTTCATTAGATTCACTCATCTTGACAATACGAAAAACAAATGAAAATCACACATTTTCCTGATTTGAATTTGGAATTATGTTCTTTAAAATTTAAACTTTCAATGGTACCAAAACCAGCCAGATACAAATAGTATAGCCAAAGAGATTTTATTTTAAGTTCATACATACTATAATGCGAAAAGACTTTTTCCCCAACCTAATATTATGTAGACTGTACTTACCTACTAATAAAAAGGTAACTCCAATTACATAAATTATTTTTTTATGATTATTTCAATTATTTCTTTAAATACTTATTTGAAGTAATTATTGATTTCGGTTGAAAAATATTCTACCAAGAAATATTTTCTTTTTTTGATAAAATATCATCGTTAAAAGGTAGGTACGTATCCCTTCTTATTATCGTAAAGCAAAGTACATAACATCAGTACAAAATCGGCACATTCTAAACTCAACCATACAAAAATAAAATAATATTTACCTAGTCACAAGTAGATAACTACTTACGGGGAATTATTCCCGCTTGTACTTATGTAGGCATCGAATATTACTCTGATTTATGAATGAACGGCTGCGAGGCTCGCTCGGGGTGTGCCACTTTGTTATCAAGCCAATGCCCGGCGAGCGCTGGCGTCGCCGAGCGACTAACGAGGGAAGTTCTAACGAGGGAGGGAAGTATTTACAGTTCTACTCTTGCGCTAGATGGCGTTACTTCAAGTAACGGCACAGCGTAATATCTGATATTCGGCGAGTCGAGTCTCAAGCTACCTACGCAAGTACGCATACATTCGTAACTACTGGGAATAATTTAATTCTTAAGTAATAAAAAGTAGGTTACCTACTTTATTCTTACAATAGTTATTTTCTTGGTGCGGTAGTAGGTACCTATTCCTTCAAATCGAAGTATTCTTTTGAATAATTGCGAATTATTGCGTATTATTGCGAATAGTTCCGAAGTTTTGCAACGCTATGTACAACCGAATTGAATATCACTAAACTTACTTAAACTATTTTGTAAACTCAGTAATTTACCTATGTACCTATTTATCTCTCACTTTCACACCTAAACCGCATACAAAAGCTTATTACGAAAGTACATATCTAAGTAGATGAAAAGCAATATTCGCAAGTTTTCACATCGATTAGTACTCAAATTATGAATGAACGTGTAGTAACATAGTCACTGCCATTATCGCCATCTAGCGGTCAATAGTCAAACTTTTAGATACTCCAATAACTACTAGATGTCGGCACGTGTGAATCAACGAAATATTATTCGATGCCTTGTAGGTACTTAGCGGGAATATTATCGCGTAAGTAGTTATCTACTTCTGACTAGATACTTACTTAATATTTTATTTTTGTATGGTTGAGTTTAAATGTATTGATTTTGTGCGGATGTTATGTACTTAGTCTTCGTAAAAATGTTTTTGCTTTACGATGTAGGTACCTACCTAATGGAAAAAAATGTACTTTCTTAAATAATTAAGTAAGTTTCTAGGGATACCTACGTAAGTACGAGTATATGATTTGGTTTCCATCATAGATAACAGGTCAGCTTATACTGGAAATGTATAGCTTGATATGTAGCCGTGTGTACAGTCACGAGCATTAATATGTATACACTTAGCAAAATTCAAAAGCGATTTTCTCGTGTAATAACCACTGCAACTTTGAGATAAGACCTATTTCATATTACTATGGGTTTTAAAATACTATGTTCCTAACAACATAAAATTACAATGAACACAGTAGGAGAAAATCACTTTTAAAATCTTGCTTAGTGTATACATATTAGTGCTCGTGACTGTACGTACATCGTATCGTTTTAATATAACAGTACCTACCTACATATGTTTAAAGTTTAAACCTCTCTATGTACATAGTATTCTCGCAAAATAACACATTATTACGTAAACGTACTTACATAAGTAGATGAAAGAAATATTCGGATGTTTTCAAATCGTAGGTAATACGCTCGAGTTAGCAATGAACGCGTAGTAATATAAAGTCATATGTGACTGACACTGGCATGACCACCATCAGGGATTTTAATTTGATAACACTAACAATTAGTCGCTAATTAGTAGTAGTTTCGTATAGAAAAGAATAGGCAAGAAACTCCATCGTTAGGTACTCTTTTAATTTAAAGGTCATACAATATTTTGTTTATATTAATTACCTACATTAATAGACTTTTTTTTTTTTTTTTTTTTCTTTTGGCTTCGCACGGTTTGTGCATTTAGCCAATGTCATGTTTAGTTCATAGGTCAAGGTAGGGAAACGAAAATATTATAATGATTTTTAAACGGGATTTAGGATAGGATGAATATATAGGATCAGTATAATAACGGTGATAAAATAATGATAATGATCAAATTACAACGACGAAAATTTACAACTTAATATTATTTAAAATAATGAATGAGACTATACATTTATATACAGGGAAGCTATTTGTACAAAGTAAAGAAAGTATTGAGGTAGGAAAAGGAGTATTGAGGGACAAGAGGTTACTGAAAAAAGAAGAACGGTCATATAAAGGACAGGAGAAAAAAATGTGGTTTAGGTCGCCTACGTCTGTGCCACACAAGCACATGGGGTCGTCGATGATATGAAGTTTGGCAAGATGGGCTGGAGAACAAACATGACCCAGTCTCATCCGTATTAATACAGAGGTCTCCATCTTGCCAAACTTTGCCCTGCCAAACCACGGTTTTTCCGGAACATCGGGTTGAATTAATGAAAAATAACGACCCTTTGACTTGCTTCCGATATCCCAAGCTACCTTCCAGGTGTCCCAAAGAAAAGTCTTTGGTAGGATCATAAGATCAGTGCTGAAATTTGTATAAGGAGCTAAGTCCCCACACTGCACCGCATCACCGGCGAGTGTATTAGCCACTTCATTGCCATGGATTCCAGCATGAGCCGGAATCCACGCAAATTCCAAAGTATTACCTTCAGAGATGGTTCTGAACGCAAATTCTCTTATTAAATAAATGATTGGCAACTGCGATTTGTTTTCGAAAGGGGATTTGTTGATGGCTAGAAGAGCACTTTGGGAATCTGTAAAAATTATAGTTTTTTTGAGCTTAAAAACACGAGTATATTCGATGGCTTTTAAAATACCGAAACATTCCCCCGTAAAAACCGAAGTCTCCGGAGGCAGTTTTATTTTTTGTACGATGTTGTATTGAGAATGGTAAGTACCTATCCCAACACAACCCATCGGAGAACGCTTGGCAGCATCCGTAAATATATGGTGATATTCTAAGTGATCAGCAAGGAAATTGTTAAAACTTTTAGGACAATCGGGATCTAATTTATTACGTACACAGTTAAATTTAATGATGGGGCTGAATTGTAAACTCTCATATCTACAGTTAAATATGGGAAGTTTATTGGAACGGTGAATAGGAGAAGAAAGTGAAAGGAATTTTTTATAGCTTATAACTAAACAAGGCGCACGTTTATGGGACCAGTAATCTGAAGATTCAATCTGCAACACTAAAGAGTCTAGTTTAGGAATGAGAGGATGAGTTGAGAACTGAAGAATCCGGAACAAATATTTGTCTGATAAGAATTGTCTTCTAAGATGTAAAGGAGCTTCCCCACATTCAACTTGGAGAGCATTAATAGGACTAGACTTCATGGCACCCGAAATAATGCGTAATGCTTTAGACTGAATACGATCCAATTTTTTAAAAGCCACGATACTACCAGGTTCTAAAACGAACAATCCATAATCCAGAGTGCTTCTGATAATTGCGTTGTAAATAAGTTTCAACGAAAACGGATGTGCACCCCACCACACACCAGAGAGGCATCTAAGCATGTTTAGGTGATTTTCACATTTGTTGACAATAATCACAATGAGGAACACTACTTAATTTACAATCAAGTATTATGCCTAGATATCTGAATTTATCTATAACTGGAATAGGTATATCCTTATAAAAGAGGTTAACTAAGGGAATATTTCTCTTCCGGGTGAATAAAATAGCCGCGCTTTTAGACGTGGATAAATCCAAACCGTTTAGATGTAACCATAACTCCAAATTAGATAAAGCAGAATTGATGGCACAGCGAGCTTGTTCAACAGATTGGCTTGAAGAATATAATAATAAGTCATCGGCATATTGAAGAACTTTAACATGGTTAGTAATTAAAGACGAGTCTAGATCAAAAGTGTAAATATTGTATAAAAGGGGACTGAGCACAGAACCCTGTGGCAGACCCCTCCATACAAGATGAGATACCTCGTGATCTCCTATTATCATGTTAACAGAGCGTTCAGTCAGGATATTAATAATAAAATTCGACAAAATCAATGGAACCTGCAAGGCTTTTAATTTATTTAGTAAAACTGATAATACAACATTATCATAAGCTGCATTAATATCAAGGAAAACTGCAATGGTGGAATGGTTATTAGAGAAGGATAATCGAATATCCGATGTTAAAATACTTAAACAATCAGTTGTACTTTTACCTTTTCTAAAACCATATTGTGATTCTGCCAAAAGACTGTTACTTTCCACATACCATTCTAGGCGATTTTTAACTAAGTGCTCCGCTAATTTCATCAGGATTGATGACAAGACTATGGGACGGTATGAAGAAACGTCAGATGGAGTTTTATTTGGTTTAAGGAATGGCAACACCATTTGACGTTTCCATTAGAGATGGGTTAATACCGATATTTATCAGTATTAGCTAATATGAATATATTAGTCTAGTAATATTATAATATCTTAACTAATATTTGAGATTAGTGATAAACGTCTCATCCTTGGACTGAAACTTAACTGTGCCGTGGGTTGGGATGGCATCCCTGCCAAACTGATTTATAGTGCAAGGCACATCCTTATCCCTGTTATTTGCCATGTTTTTAACCTTGTTTTATCAACAGGTATTTTCCCTCCAGTTTTTAAAAAAGCTGTCGTCCATCCTATCTACAAGAGCGGGGACAGAGGCAGTGTCAATAACTACAGACCCATTTCTGTATTATCTACTATTTCTAAGCTCCTAGAAAAAGTTATAAATAAACGTCTGCTGGACTACCTCAAGTCGAATAATGTACTTTCTGACAACCAGTATGGTTTTAGATCGGGTAGAGGTACTGAAGATGCGGTTTTGGAATTACTAGGTCAAGTAGCTAATAACCTAAACAATAAAGACAAGACTATAGGTATCTTTCTGGATCTCTCTAAAGCGTTTGACACCGTCTCTGTTCCCCTTTTGCTAGACAAGCTCGAAAGGATTGGTGTTAGAGGCCTGCCACTTGACCTATTCAAAAGTTACCTGACAGAACGTTCCCAGGTCGTCTTACTAGATGGTTACACCAGCGGGGAGGTGTCTCTAACTTATGGGGTTCCTCAAGGAAGCGTTCTTGGACCATCGTTATTCCTTGTTTACATTAACGAGCTCTGTAAGCTCAGCGCAGCTAACTCTAAGGTGATCACCTACGCTGATGACACAGTCATCCTGGTTCACGGTAGGGATTGGTCGGAGGCCCGTCTCTTTGCAGAATCAGCGTTGCAGAAAGTTATGAAATGGTTAACTCAAAATTTGCTCACCCTAAATCTTGATAAAACAAGGTTTATCGCATTTGGTCCAAAACAGGCATCACAACCTTCCCCAAACTACTGCTTGATAGCTCATGTGTGCGATTCTGGTCCGAATGTGGCATGTACCTGTGCCAGAGTTGTACGCACGGACTCTATTAAATATCTGGGAGTAGTAGTTGATAGCAAACTTTCATGGAGCGAGCAGGTCAGTTATCTGGTTTCTAGAGTGAGAAGATTGATTTCTGTTTTTAAAAACCTTAGAACTTCCGCAAATGTTTCTACCCTGAAAACAGTTTACTTTGCACTTGCTCACTCCGTTCTTACATATTGTATAACGGCTTGGGGTGGGGCTGGGAAGTGTCTTCTCCTTCGACTTGAGAGGGCACAGAGAGGGGTCCTTAAGGTTATGGCACATAAACCCATTCGTTTCCCGACTCACGATTTGTACTCGTTATGGAAGATACCTACTGTAAGGCAGTCTTTCATTCTATGCACAATGTTACGGAAACACTCGGAGTTGCCTTACGACCCTAACGCCACTATTGAGCGTAGACGTGGGTGTAGATCGGACAGAGTTTGTGGCATAGTGTCGGCGAAACTTGAAGTGGTCCGGCGGCAGTACGATTTCTTTAGTTTGAGGCTGTACAATAAGGTAAACAGTGTACTCCATGTTCATTCTCGTTCTTATAGGGACTGTAAAAAACTCACTGACGACTGGCTTCAAACCCTCACCTATGAAGACCTGGAGAGCTTGGTCAAACCCTGATTTGTTTCCAATATCGACCTCTTCCTTCCGAAATAGATTCATAACATATAAATTAAGACACACTCACGCACACACACACACACACATACTCACACACCTATGCAAACACCCACACGCACATAATACATTCGCTCGTACCTACACATAGTCACATTTTTAACCTATTATTCTAGTTTGTAATCTATCTCGTGTTTAGTATAAATTCTAGAACGCTATCGTCTTTTTCCTGAGGTGGGCGTTAATTCCTACGACACAGTATTTTACTAATGTAGGTATTATCGCACTAAATGTTTTTGTCATACTGTGTTTTCGTTCAATAAAGAATTTTATTATTATTATTATTATTATTATTTAACTTAGACTTTTATAGTCAACTAGAGCGCAAAACATTTTATACCATAATAAAGGTTTGCTCTTTGAAATTAATTTTAAAAATCGCCACCTTAATGTCCGTTTTCTCTTCCGGAGACATTATATCTGTCTCTTTCGTTTGTATGTTCTTGTACCTGCATAAGAATGAGATGGATGTACCGATACAATAAGTTCATTTGTTGCTACTCGGCAATTCGGCATTCATTCACTTCACGAATAGAACCGACAGGCAGAGTGAATCCGATCACAGAACAGTAACACTGATTAGATATTAGCTCCGTTCGGAGTATATTATGTGTTCTGTGAATATTAGTCATATTAGTAGAAAGCTATCCGATCCGGGCCGAGTGAAATGAATCTCAGATTATGTGAATATTAAATATTAGCATACGAGAGTTCATCGGATTACTAATACGTGAATCCATAGAATATTACTAATCTCCTAACTAATACTAATATATTAGTTACATCTCTAGTTTCCATTCAACAGGGATGTTTCCTGAATTCATGATAGAATTAATAAGCTTTAAATAATAAATGAGGACGTCATCATTTATATTAGCAAAAAAGGAATACGGGATACCATCAATGCCCGGTGCAGAATCCTTAGTTTTATGAATAACACCTTTTAATTCAGTGAGAGTGAATGGAAGATTTAGTGTCGTATGAGTATCTTGGATATTGGATACGAGAGGCAGGCTAAGGTTAATAACCTCATCCGGTACCCATGGCGGTGCTAATTTATCTAAAAATTCACTGGCTAAAGAATCAGGGATGGGACAAGGGTTGTTATAAATGGACCTAAATCTACGAATATTACGCCAGACAGTGGTAGGGTGAGTATTTGGAGAAATTGATGAGCAAAAATTACGCCAAGACTCAAATTTTTTCTTCTTAAAAAGTTTACAAGTTACATTAATTATGTTGGTGACTATTTCAAAATTAATATCAGACATATCAAGGTTATAATTGTATTCAGCCTCTTTCCGTTTTTTAACCAATTCAGTGCACTCTGAATCCCACCATGGAGGCGAAGGAATTGTACTAATATTGTTATTTTTTTCAGGAAAAACTTCATCTGCCGCTGCGATTAATATAAGTGCTAAAGCTTCAGCACAACTATTTTCATTGCCATCAGAGATAACAGGCAAAGAGCAAAGCTTACTGTCAACAATGTTCCTAAATTTGTCCCAGTCATTATTATTTCTATTAGGTAATTTATGTTTTAAGTTTGATCTCCTTAATGGTGCGTTTGGTTTTGCAAGAGGATAAGAAATAACTATTGGAAAATGATCACTGCCATAAGTAGAGGTCAAAGTATGCCAAGTTAATGAAGAGGCTAAGTTTGGAGAACAGATAGAAAGGTCGATTGCACTTTGGTTTTGAGTGGGATCTGAGCGACGTGTGGCAGCTCCCGAGTTCAAGATGCATAAGTTATGTATGTCTATTATATCAAGTAATTCATCGCCATAACAATTAGAAGTTGAACAACCCCATGATTGGTGATGGCAATTAAAGTCCCCCAATATTAAGAAAGGCTTTGGAAGAGAAGAAAAGAGATTATTCATCTCTTGAAGGACAGAAGAGGAAGGGTGAGGAATGTAAATAGAAACAAGACAAGTGTGATGCACTTTAATAGCTACAATTGAGATTTCCTCACTATGAGGAGGTAATGTAATGATAGAAAAAGGTATAGAATTCTTGATGAGTATAGCTACTCCACCATACCCATCAGATCTATCCTCTCTAATGGTTAAATAACCGTTGATTTTAAAACTATGATTAGATTTGAGCCAAGTCTCTGCAAAGGCAAAGACAAATGGCTCATATTTGTTTAAAAGATATATAACATCACTCTTTTTGTTTACTAGACTGCGGCAGTTCCACTGGATTATTTTGGATGTGTTCTCCATTATGACTGGATTGAGATACATTGAAAGACGGGGCAACGTTGGACGGTGAAATGTT